>OZ038475.1:160246543-160309043 GCA_964036315.1 Acanthosepion esculentum | reverse complement strand
ACAATGCAGGAAATTTTTCTGGAATAGTGGACTGTAATCAAAATTCTTGGTAGTGTGCCATTTAAGAAAAGGTTTCAATTCAAAATCATTTCACAAGTCATTTAGTTCACTTTTAATGGACCCATCCATGTTGTTATCTGTGATCTGAAAAGGGTCCAAATCCAAGGAGGTATTTCCAGATCTGACAAATCCCAAAAACACAATTTCATGCCAGCTTTAATGCTCATGAGATGCTCTGTAAAAAGCAAAAGTGTATCATTAGATAGGCATATTTCCCAGTTCTTTAAGGCTTGGAAATTGACAGAAGTCTTTGCATCCAATATTTTGCTGGGAAAAGGGCAGTTTCATGATGAAACCAGAGATGGCGGACTTGGATTTGATGAGGTTGGTTTCATCATCTTGCAGTTGGAGGTTCCGATTGTTGAACTTCATGAGAATGTCAGCCAAATAGGCAACATCAGGCTTGATGGCTGCAAGTTATTCTGCTAGCAACAAAAAAACTGTAAAAATTTAACAACAGAGGTAAAGAGTGAGAAAAGGCGAGCAAGGCAGTTTTCTTTAGAAAGCCATCATACCTCTGTGTGCAGTAGGACCCTTTCAAGTTTTTTGTTGTTTTCAGAACATAACTGTTTGAAAAGTCATAAATTCAATAGATGAGCTTTGATTTTGTTCACAGCTGCAATCACAGTGCGTTTAGACATGAAGTGTTGTTTTTGGTAACTAAATATCATCGATGGATGATGCAGTGAATGGTCATAACGTTCGAGAGTCTAGAGCGAAAACATAAATAAAAAGATCAGTTCAAAATTTCCTAAAGGTTGTCCAGAGAGACAAGCAACTGATGGAACAATGACCAAAATGGTGTGATAACAACAACAAAGATGAGGACAATAGTCAGCATGTAAATAATGTAAATCATAACTCCAAGTCATTCAGACAGAAATTACCTCAAGTTAGTCATCTGTCATCAATTCTGTAATACTAAATCACAAAAGCTGAATAAATTTATCAAATTTTTTCCACCATTATAAAAAATTATTCAAATGAACTTTTTTAAAATGAGATTTTACAGTTTCAGCAGCAGTACTATCAAATTAAGTCTTTTTGCACTTAGCTTAAAATAACTGAAAAGATCCTGCAAAATTAGTGATGTTTATAGCTAAATATCAATTTGCTAAAATCCAAGTCTTGAAAGAAAATGTCTGCCATGTTTAACTTTTTTAATAGGATTTCTTTTATCTTAATTTTGGTTGCTTATACAAACTGCTTAGTCTATGGCCATTAGTAAAGATCAACAAATGGAAAGAAAAAAGAAACTCTCACTGAAACTTGAATCCATTTATAACTCAAGAAACCTTTCTATGTACGTCAACTGGTTTGATTAAAGAATGAAAATTTCACTCATTACAAAGAAAAGAATTAATGAAAGGAAAAAGGAGATGCTGTTTAATTCAATTCATTGCTACTCAAAATCTTTCTAAATATTTTATATTAGAAAGCAAAATTTAAAAAAATATCCTCTTGATTTATTTCACTCCTTAATCTTTCTGCTCATCTGATTCTCACAAATTTTTTCTGGAACAGATTTTTTAAAATTTTGGTTTGATTCCCTTTATAATGGAATCAAGTGAATCATTTCAATCTTTCAACAGAATCATTTTTCATTTCATGAATTTTTCTTTCATCATATTTTTATGTTGAGGAGTTATCTGATGTTTTCCATGGATTATTAAATAAATTGCATCCAGCATCACACAGTGTTTACATGTGAAAAAGAAAACATTAAAGTTTTTTGCTTTTTCTTGATGCATTCCTACACGCATCAGCCTTGGTTTTTCTGACTTCTGTGAGCTGAAAGCTTATTTTTACTGGATTGTACATACATAAGAACTCTTTTTGTCCCAAACAACAAATACTGAATTTGATTAAGAGTTTGGTTCATTGGACACTAATTATCTGTTCCAAAACCAAATTAAAATTGGAAATCAAATTTATTATGAAGGGTTATACAATTTAATATTTGTTCTAAAAATGTGCAATAATTGTATGGTCCAGAAAAGTGTCCTGTCTAGTCTCATTTCCTATGGATTGGCAAGTTAGCACTTGATTTGCTAAGCAAATCAACCAAAATGTATAGCTTTGCTATTTTTCTACCAATCCACAGCCTATTTTTCATTTCTCAATCAATGCTGAAATCCATCAGTAAAGATGTTCTGCCCCAACCCCATCAAGTTAGTTCAATTATCTATAATTACAAATGTCAGTGTGATGCTGAATATATTGACAGAACTAATCAGAGGTTGGAGATGAAGATTGAGCAGCACATGCTAGCTAACATCTGTGTATTATTGATAGAATCGTATATATCTGATGGGGCAAGGAGGGGATAAAGTACAGTACATCAAATGTTGCTTATAATTACAAATTGAGAGAAACACTTCAGATGCAGGAATCCTTATTTTTAGATGTAAATTTCAAATTTTTGCTGCCTGATGTGTCAAGATGCATAACTTATCCAACTTCATTCAGCTTCCTACCATTTTGGTTTTTATCAGTCATTTTGAAATATCCCACATTGTAATAGCAAATAGTAATTTCATTTCTTAACCCATTAAGTAGGTGATATGTTGTATGAACCTGGATACAAATTAGTGCACATTCTATACACTTTTGCCTAAATAAATTTCTTTTAATTAAAACTGTATTCTTTAAGTAAAAATTATGGTTTTAGTGAAATTATTGTTTAAAGGAAACAGGATTATTACCAATTTATCTGTGAAACTTATTTTTCTGAAATGTAACAACAAAAAAAGGCATTTTCAGAATTATTGTACAAAAAAAGTCAATATAAAAATTGAAAACATTTTAATTCTTCTAATGTTGACTTAAAAATAGGAAAAAACTTTGAAGATAGGAATAATAAAGTTTACGTTTGTTTGCATTTTAAAATTCAAGCTTATTATAATTATTATCTGTAATTCAAAAAAAAACTTATACAATTAGGAAATTAAATTATTTACAGATTAGTTTGAAACAATTTAAGTTGCCTTAAATATAAATTGAGTTAATATGGAAACAGGATACAAGTTTATTGGTTTAAAAATATCTAAATAAATGATATGAAAATAAAAAAATAGTCACATTCTGAAAATATTCATTAATTTGTAGCTGCAATTCAGATTAATGTGATTAAGAGGCAATTTTTTTAAATAAAATGGATTTGATGATTTTCTTTTGTGTATGCACACACATAGCTCAGTGGGTATTTTATCTTCATTATTTATGTAATGAAAGTAGTGTATTTTTAAAGTAGAAATTTTCAATTTACTTTTCATTGTGTAAAAAAAAGAAAGACATCTGATAGTCACATTAGTGGATAACTATGAAACAAGAGAAACCTCTAACATTGAATAAAATTCCAGTCAAATTTAAATAAATTTAAATGAATAAATGAATTGTGGGATAAGATCTCCATACACTATGTGCCTTGTAGCAGTTACTTCAGTTTAACCACTCAGTAGTGATATTTGATTAATACCCCACATACCTGAATAAGTTATTATTTTACATGTTAAGATCAGTTCCTTGAAATCCTATAACATTCAGTACTTTATGCCTTGATCTTAACATAAATATTGCTGAAGTCATGTTAAGATCAAGAAATAAAGGACTGAATGTTATAAATATTGTTTTTCATTCTTATATATATATATATATATATATATATATATATCTCAGAATGAAAAACAATATTTGAGTGAAGTTAATCTCAAGGAAACAATAAAAATTGCTGAAGTCATGTTAAGATCAAGGCATAAAGTACTGAATGTTATAGGATTTCAAGGAACTGATCTTAACATGTAAAATAATAACTTATTCAGATATGTGGGGTATTAATCAAATATCACTACTGAGTGGTTAAACTGAAGTCATTGCTACAATGATGGATCACAAGTTTTCTGTTGAATTAATATCTGGAGATCCTGGGACTATTCTATTAATTTAGTGGCTTTGAAACCTTTTTTTGGCAACATGGGCAATAGTCAGCATATCAGAATGTGAAACAATTGTATTTCATTAATATATCTTTTAGCTGAAAGCTTCTTAATTATGACCTGTATCATTCAAAATGTCTTCTACAAGAACTTAAAATAACCTTCTGCACTTATCTTGACACCATCATCAAATAGCAAGCCCAAAATATGACTCCACCTGTGTACAGAAAAAAATGGTGACATACCACCTGCTGGCCAAAACGCTTTCATATTGCATGTTGTTTCTGCAGAAAAAAATATTGCCGCTCCAAGAAATGATGCCAGTGAGCTCATGTAAATGAGCTACTTTTAACCTATCATGGTTCAAGTGTCACTAAGTGGAATGGATTGCACGGAAAAATAGGCTAATCCATTTGCCTGACCCACAAATATATTGTATATACTCGTGTATGATGCAACTTTTGAAGACTTCATTTTGAAGGTAATTTTAAGTGGGGGGGGGGGGGGTCACACATCACACACAAGATTAGCATCTGTACTGCTGGCCCGGACTGCTGTCCCTTGACCAAAATATAGAGATGTCCATTTACTATAGTCAAAAAGTACAGTTGTATTTAAAATAAACATGATTTTGATAAAACTGATGTTTTATTTAACTGTATCCAGTATAGTGTTACTAACAATACTTGTATCATTCGCTTTTACTCTGTTTAAATTATTTAACTAGAATTTGGGATAAAGATATAAAGGAAAAGAGGTTAGTCTATTGTAATTTGGTCTCTCAAAAAAGGAACTCACATGATACATGAGATACATGGTAAAATCATTTTTTATAAATGAAAATTTGGGGGTTACATGATATGAAAGATTTCACTTCCACAAGTATATACAATAGAATGAAACTGGTTCAACAAATTGCTCTAAAAGCAATTGACTTTTCCTGGCCAAAAGGCAGATTCTCCAGACAAGACATCAAAGAACAAGTCATCATCTACAAATATAAAAATAGGACAGGAAGAAGAAAGAAAAACATCTTCAAGACTACTTCTCCTTTGAAAGATGCCTTCAAAATGTTTAAGCAACATGAATAAAGCAGACAAGTTTTTCTAACTTGGGATGTGATACTACTGCCCCCCCCCCATGAACTGATCACAAAGAATCATCAGGATCATTATGAGAACAAATGAAGTACCAATGTAGCAGTATTTGAGGTCTCTCCTCTGGTGTTAAGGAAGTACCTGTCTACCTGGCACAGTATCATCAACTTGCAACTTCTGACTACATGAACAGGGAATGGAGTTTCAACATAATATTAGATCATCAGGCCTTCATCTCCATCATCCAATGTCTGGATATAGGCAACCAGAAAATGCCAGTCATTGTGACTGGCTGAAAACCAAGATGCTGGAAGTGTGGCAAAACTGCTCACCTCACCTTTTCTTACCCAGCGAAGAAGGTCTCTGGAGTTCCGGCCCCCACTCAATCAAAATTTCTCACTGTAATTGGCATGTCGGTGACTGGGACAAGTTAAACATCTATTTGCATCCTTTTTAGGCCCTCATTTCCAGATTCCCTTTTGCCTACCATTCAAAGGGAAATCGGGAAATGAGGGCCTAAGAGTGACAGGAAGAAGGAAAAGAGGGAAGGGTTGGTAGCCCACAAAAAGAAGGACACATACAACCCCATTTCATCTACAGAAGTATGACCATTTCTTTGACAAAAAGGAGAAGGTAATTAAATTGAAGAGTGAATTGGTGACCAAGTGCAAAAATAAATCCTTGTTATTGGAGGTGTTGGGCCCCTCATGCTCTGTTCCATCTTCAACATTCAAGAAAGCATTACCACCTCCATACCTTCCAAGACACTTCTGCCATCACCCATTCTGACACCTAATATCAACACCCACTCCAACTCCATCCTAATCACCACAAAAAAAAAAAAAAAAACTGATCCAAGTAAAGCAAAAAGGCATCAAAGTCTGGAGATGGACACTTCAGCATCAGCAAAAGTAAGAGCAAGTTGTCAAAATATCTAGAGTGCCAAGAAATACTGCAATGTAAACAGAAAACTTGAAAAATTAGTGGCATCCTTTAAAGTACTCTTCAGTAGTTGACTATTTGCATGCAGATATAACTTAAGATTAGAATGATATTTCTTACTAAATTGTTTTATTAATGATATTTGTATTTCGAATAATTATCATTTGTGTATTTCCTCTTTTAATTTTTTCATTTTTATTGCAATAAAGAATTTTGCACTTTGAATAATTATCATTTAATATCATCGTCTTTTTGATTCATTTTCATTCACACAATCTACAATTCAAATAAATGTTTTTTGAATAATTGTTTTCAAACAATTATTTTCAAACAATGTTCACATAATCATTGAGATACAGTGGGGAAGTAGCCATAGCTAGGGCAGAGTTGGCCTCTTCATTTAGCAAGAATGATCAAGTTCTGATAGTTAGGGATAGGTAAAAACTTCTGAGACAATGAATATGGCCGCTGAACTGTTTGCAAAAGAACTTTGAAATGCAAACAATCAACACATTGCAAGTGTTACATTGGACATACCATGACCACAAATGTGGGCATATGTGGGGCCTTTTGGGGTTACATTCATGAGCTTGTCACTAGGAATCCTGGTCTGATCCCTGCTCAAGTTGACGCCTATCTGGCCAATTTGAGGCAGTTGATCCAGCTTGATGCAAGGGTCCCATTACAGAGTCTGAGATCAAAGAGGCGCTGAAACTGATTGGTTGGGACAAAACTGTGTAATAGGATTGACTTCCTTATGAACTGTATTTTGTTCCTTTGTTGGAACTGGGTTTTGACAACTATGAAACAGGGCTCAATGCTTCATCAGTGATGAAGTTGTTATACAAGTACAAAATTGGTGGGTTGGGATTGGTCATTTTAGGACCATAATGATGTTAAGAGTTAAAGATTTTGGCCAAGATCTAAACTGGCTGTTTGCAGGCTGTCCTCTCTAGTCTGATTGATCCTGAGTAGACCTGTGTTATGAGGGGTTGTACTATTCCAGACAACCATCATTTGGTACATTTAATCATAGACAATTTGACAGTAAAGCCATGTTTAATAAGGTTGACCATTTCTAGAGGCTATTCTCAGAGAAATTTTGGGCTGTATTTTTGCTCTTGGACCCGACTGCTGTATGCAGCTCCTGGTGTACTGGTGGAAGTAAATTTGTTTAATATCAGAACCATTCATATTGTCTTGCTCCATTTATCAAGGTTGTCTACTTTCACCTTTCATGTTTATGTTGGAGCCCTTCCTTTGTAAGTTGAAGGCGAATCCGTTCCTACATGGAATCTCGTTACCTGGTGCTATCACCACAGCCAGGTACTCGACTTATGCTGATAATGTTACAGTGCTTGTTACAAAGACTGTCATGTTTGATGAAGTTGGCACAAAAATCAGAGGGTATGAGATGGTGACAGGACCCAAGATCAAGTTTGGTAAGTCTGTTGGCTTGCAGATGGGCATGTTGATGGGTGTTTCTCTCTATGGGCCTTTCCTCTGGACAGACAGGCATCGCAAGATTCTCGGCCTCTGGTTTGGTTGTGACCTCCAGTTAGAAATGAATGAGTCGGAGGTCCAGAAGAAGGTCAAAGCTGCAGTTTGTCTGTGGTCTCAGGAATCTTTCCTTAAAGAGGTGGGCAGAAGTTTGTACTTTGCACATGTACCCATCCTTTTTTACCAACTTTCCATGCTTCCATTCCTGTCTACCATACTAATTAGTTTAGTGAGGGTTCTGTTCTACCCCTTGCGGGGAAGAACAATTCTTCAGGGACATTGTGAAATCTCTTACATCCACCCATCTGAAGATGGTCTGGATATGCTTAGTGTTGACATCCATCACCACATTCTTTGCATCGCTTTTTTCAACCAATTGTGTACACAGTCAGATGGTGATGGCAAATTCTGGAAGGAATTACCCCCCTCTCCATTAGAACTTTGCATCTCTGAGGAGTGTGTACTCATATGATGAGAAAGCCAGCCATTTACCCTAAGGTGAGTGTTCCTTCTATCATGAATGCCAAAATGCACTTCTAACAGATGACAGATGGCCTCTTCGACATTCGGCTATGGTCCTGAAAGGCATTATATTGTGTGATAGTTAGGGAAGGGGCATTCAAGATGATCTGATAGACGAGCTCTGTCTGACAAAGCAAGTGTTTCACTTCATATGGCCTTGGGTGCCCAGGTAGAAATGCTTCACTAGTGATGAGGCATCACTCACCTGGCTGATGTTGTGAAGGGCCCTCTGGGTCAGTAAGAAGCTTTCTTCAGTGGGACTGGCAATTTTGCCCGAGTGTGTTCACTGCAGTGGGTGAGAGGAAACCATCAAACTGCAGTGTCCTGTGCCCGTTGTGCAGGTTAATTGAGGACTTCATGGCTTGCATGCTGCACAAAAAGTTCTTTGTCCTCAAAGACAGTTCTATCTGTAGCAATGTGATACTATGGTTGGCAAAGGCTGAACACTATGTGTTTGTTCTTTTGCTTATTGGGTGTTATGCGAGTTTTGGTGTAGTTGAAGCAACAGAAGGAGTTACATAGTGATGAGAAGTTTACCTCTTCCAAACTGATCTTGTTCTTTAAGCATCAGTTTAATCAAAATCAGAACAGAAAGGTGATGGTTCTTTCCATCAGAATTTGACGAAAGGTAGGTGAATGTTTTGTGTCTCTGCCGAGTGAAAGGAGCGAACTTGGAGCAACATTTTAACGTAGGTTAGGAATGAAGATTTTGATCCCCTGGATTGAACTTTGGTATACGACTCCAAAATACGGTAGAATAGACTTGCTTTCTTTTTCTCTTTGGTTTCTTCCTATTAAACAAATTTAGCAAGGGGTTTGATTCTTGTTCCCTTTCCCCTCACTTTCTTCCCTGGTTAGGTGATATAAATGTCAGAGAGATGACGGGCCTTCCCCTTTGTGCCAAATTTTAACCTATCATACAATAAATAAGGAGGCTGCATGTGAGTACAGTGAACTTGGTGATTTTTTCAGTAATTGCATTCATTAATTTTGTAAGCTATTTTGGATACTTAAAATATAGCAGACAAATTGTTTGACCTGAAAATAATTCCTGAATTTGACATTACAGCTACAAGCTCACCTGTACTTGAATGGCTTGAAAAAGCAGAACGTGTTTGTAGAATGTGTGGTATAGCGAGGAAGAAAAGTCATACACCACAGAAATAAAGAAAGCACTATGAATTGCTTTTGCAACAGATAAATTCTACAGTTTATGGCTCATCATCTATACTCTAGAGACTCTATCAATGTATATCTTGCACAGTTATGAAAACTTTTCTTTTTGGGGGAATATCAGATCAGAATCTGGCATGTCTTTTTGTGGTGGAACTGCCGAATCATGTGAAAGATTGTGAATGTTGCCGAGAATGGCAAAGATGACTGTAAGCCAAATACTGGTTAAGGGCCCATGCAGTTATGAAAGATGAAATGAAATCTGAAGAATCAGTCGCAGCAGCAGCAGCAGCCACCCATCGAATTGAAACAGATGTTCTTATCCCTTTCACCAAGTGTTCCCTACCAACATCAGCAGTTACAGATGCTTTGGACCTAATAATTATGTCAAGAATTACCAGTATTGATCCACAGAGACAAATGCTAGCCGTCCACAAAAACCCAGCCAACAAGTATGGTATTTTTGATGCCAAGGACTAGGTCATATTTCTGCAGAGTGTCAAGGAAACTGACAAGGGGACATATTTTCAGCACCAGTTTCCTCCCCACAAAAGAAATAAATGAGGTGTCCCCAGTGATAAAGGTGCACATAAATGACAGGGCATGTATGGCAATGATTAATTTGGGTTGTTCCTGCTTTCTCATGAATAATTTAGAATGTCTTGCTAGGAGCAAAGAAAACGTGAATATACTGACAGCCAACAGAGAGATCCTTAATAAAGATTACATGAACCTACTTAAAATCACAGTCCTAGTAGCAGACAATAGATTGCTTGGATTCAACCTCATCATAGGTTGAGACATCATTAGGAAGGTGAATAGAGTTTGAATAAGCAGCTCAGTCAAGACTGTAATTCTCACAACAGAAGTTGCTGATCTGTACAACCCTTAAAATTAACCAATCAGAATTTAGTGCTGAACTTAACAAAGTGTAGTGTAAATGAGCTTGTCTTCCTCTGACATTTGCTTGTACAACACTAAATACTTCTTTTTCAATTTACTGTTCTTGATTTCCCACACATGTCACCAATGTAAAAATCGTTCTGCTTCTCATTGCTTCAGCTCCCTTTTATCATACCAACACCACGGCCGACTGACCAATTAGAGTTCTTTGCTTTTGTCCTCAGTTACCCAGTCAAACGGCATCCTCCAGTCTGACCAATCAGCATGCGACTTGCTATTGGTCGAACCACGCTAAGCTGTACAAAAGCCACCATTACAGAATAGACACTTTTTGGAATAATCTAAAGTGGGGAGGGGAGATTCATGCCATTTTCAAGGAACAAAATGATGCTGCTATGTGTCGTGTGTTGAGGTAAGGAACTTATTTTCCTTTGCACCTGATGCAAGCCACTGACTCGCTACTATGTAATTGTTCACTACACAAAGACATGAAAATCTAGACTGCAACATGGAAATCGACAAATGGTCACCCACCAATGCAAGTGAAAAATACACTGCCTGAGTATCCTGTTTTCAAACAAGTCAGAATGGAATATGAGAGTTGCCAACAAGAATAAAAAATGGATCGTTGCTATCATACCCTGATAAAGAACTAGGTCTTCCCCCCACAGGCATAGAAAGTATGTCCTGTGTTGGACAACCATGAGCTGAATGTGTATGTTGATGGTCACACAGCTGATGCCAGTGTATGTGCATAAAAATTGAGAGAGCGGTGGTAAAAAGAGTCCAATATCTCTATCCTTGATATGCAGAAGGCTTACTTGTGATTGCACATACACAGATTGCTGTGGCCATTCCAGATGAAACTTTTCCAGGAGTAGAGGTATTGTTTACCTGACCCAAATGAGTTTTGACTGAACATGGTGCCAGCAATAATAAAATGGACATGATTATAGAACTCATTACCAGAATACATCACAATGACCTTGCACGTAGTAAGTGGTGCATAGACAGATGTACATTGGAGGTATGAGTTGATGTAAGCTCCCTTGTCACCAGGGTCTTGTTGATCAATTGTGGCCCTAACCAATTTGGCAACCTCTGCATCAACAAAATTCAACAGGTGTCATCCATCATTTAGAAACCCTCTTTTATAACTGAGGCCCACTAGAAGAACATTTCATGGATAATGATACTGTGTTTAATAGTCAGCTGGTCAAAGACTTCTTACCAAAATAGAATGTCCAATTCAGTTTCCAACATGCATATGTCCCTGCAGGCAATGGTATAACTAAGAGATGCCATCACAGCTTTAAAAGAATTGCTGTCAGAAAACAATGCTTGATTATAGGGGAGGGTCACACCAAAAGACAACACCTCCTTTACTACAGTGCCCACTAAAGTGATCCATCACTATCCAGTCAGAATAAAAAGAATCAACTCTTCTGCCACAACATCAGAAAGAACACATGCTGTACAAAGTGGGAGGCTGTGTGTGGGTAAAAAAACTCACACAATCAATGTACTTTGAGGTATCAGATGAAGTGTGTGACTGATATCAGGAGTCCACACAATTTTGATTGATGGAATGCCACACCACCTGAAAGATCTTTGCTCCGTTATTGGCATCATTACATCAGAGAGTGATAGAGACGGTGCATGAAGCACATTCTCTGAAAGTGCAAATTTGTATTTGGGGCATTCAATGGCTCTTCTAATGGAGACAGCACAGGATGTGAGTCAGATGAACAGGATGACTCATTGAAAAGTGAGTCCATAGAAGAGGAGATTGTACTCATATGAGAGAGTACCAGAATTAGAAGATCCACACCAACTTGCCATATCTGCAATCTTGATGAGATAAAAAATGTACAGACAAAAATGGCAACATACCTCGAAGACCAAAATTCTTTCGTGTTACATGCTGATTTTGCAGAAAAAATTTATAAAAAAAAAATCCCTTTCCATTGAATGAAGATAGCAAGTTCATATAAATAAGCTACTTTTAATCAATCATAGTTCAAGTGTCAGTGAGTGAAATGGATTACATAGAAATATAGGCTAATCAATTTCCATGATACATAAATAGCAAACTATAAAGGGTCAAACAAACTGCTATAAAAACAATTGACTTTTTCTACCTAAGAGAGAATCTTGCAAGGCTGCATGTGAGTGTAGTAGACAGTGAGTTTATGAGGAAATGCTTTCATTCTTTTACAACCTCCCCACTGTTGACACTAAATCATACTAGTTGACTCTTTCCATGAAGATCCCAACCCCTCTAACTCAGCTATGAAGTTCATTCAATGTATCTCTATACTTATCACTAAAAATTACTGTTGAGAAAACAGTTTTCATGTACTTTTTCACCCAATTTAGACATTGCTCTTTGCAATTTTTAATTAAAAAGGTGGTAGTCAGCTTGTATTTCTTTTCACTCTGCTTGCTGTTTAGATATGTTATATTCTCTGTGTGGAATATGTGTAAATATGTATATATTTTGTGGATGTCTTAGTGGTATAAAAGTCTCTCTGAGAATAAAGCGTGTTTGTCATTCCTTTTCCTTTCAGCCATTCCATTCTGGCCATGAAATACGTTGTTATCAGATCATGGATATAATAATACCCATAATGGGGGAAATACAAATGGGAGAATAAACCTTTCTTTCATAGCTCTTTCCCCATTACAGTTATAATATTAAAGTCTTACTCAAAACTAACTTTAAGTCAAAAATGACAAAATTTACTCATCAAATAACTTTGTTCTTTATTTCTAGAAATATTTGTTAATGCAGACAAATGACTAAAATAGAACAATTCATTTTTATGACTTTTTTTTACTATGTGCCTAATGAGTAGGGTGAATGTTTTGTTTAATTAATGCAAATAATGCTAGCTGTGAAATGATTTAAATGAGTAGTTATTAGTAAAAACATTTTTCTTGCAAATATCTGGAAGAATGTTTACCTCAAAATGTGGTTTGTATAAGGTTAAGGAAATTAATTTAAAGACAAACTATTGATTTAGGTTTTAAACAGTAACTAAGCAGTGTAATGTAACTTTCTTTATAGAAAAAAAAATAATGACTTTTGTAAATAGATATTTTCGATTTTTACAATTATTGAATCGAGTCGTAAAATTCATTATAATTGATGTGCAGTCATTTTAATTGAATCAAATATTTATTCCTGCTATTTGTTTGTCTCTGCAGAGATTGGCTGCTTGATATTGATGTTTGGTTTAAGTATTAATGAGTCGTTCCATCATATAAAATGGTGCATGTTTGTTTATTTTTTATCCCGGATTACTACTTTGCATGGTTTTTAAGTCTGAAAGTCCACAAAACCAAGCATAAAGAAAAGTGGAAATCATGAAATCAGTTGTTAAAGAACTTTCCTGGGAAATATAAAAACTAAAGGTGGTAGCACATATGGCGTTTATAGAAAAGCTTTTTTAAAATCAAACATAGAAATCGTCATCATATGAAAGTCAGCTCTGTAAAGTGAACAAACTTCAGTGATAATTGAATTCTGTGACATCCTATAGCATTTCTTTTCAGCCAAATGTCATTTAAATGCCAGAGAAGGAAAAGAATGAAAAGATTAGGAAAGTTTGTGAATGCATCACCAAATCTCTGAAGAAATGTTTTATATAAAAGGATTCACGATGCACACTTCACTGGATAATGGAGACAATAAACCATTTGAACTCTGCATTATTTTTTTTGTATGTGAGAGGGAATTATGATAGTGTAAGAAATATAAAAATCACTTCCCTTTCATTGATCTTTTTTATAATCCAATATGTATGTAAGTGTAGTAATGTTTCAGTTTTAATAATTAAAATTGTTAATGTGTAAAAGATTTAAGTTTAAAAGTCACACATAAAGAACTACATAAACAGCTGATGCCAAAGAAAACAAAAAACTGCCAAAAATAAAATTTAAAATAAGATTAAAAGTTTGTGAACATAGTGGAAAACATCTGAAGTATAAAGAATTTTATAATAAAGTCTTGGGGAGGTACTGTAATTCAAAATAATGAAACGCATGGAGATTTGTAGCATTTATAGCATTGTATGATTTGGCTGAGATAATCACAGACATTTCCACCTGACAGCTTTGTTGGAGAACATTTCATCAAGCAAGGTGCTATTTGATTCTAAATTAGAAAGACTATTCATCAGTCATGATTATTTTCAAAGTATGAAATGATTAACATTTTTAGATTTATGCAAATTAGACAATAAATGTCAATTACAGATTTTATCATTTAATGGGGTAGGAAATAAAGTAATAATGTGTAACAAAGTTCAGTTAATGAGATCCAATGGTTCGAATCTAAAAAAGTTCAGTCAATAGTACAAAAAAATTCTTTCTATGTTAGTACCATGCCAAAATTCACATGAAAAATGTACTTCAAAATATAAACAAACACAAGATAAATAAATGCCTGGGAAATCTAATGATGCTCGGATTTGACCACAGTTTGAATTTGTAAATCTGGTGCTACTGGACGATGGTGTCGTAATTGAAGATGATGTCATGACTGGTGTGTCCTCTTTAAGCCAAGTAGCATCCACAATGGCTGGCCTCTCCAAAAAAATATTTTGTTTTGCATTGTTAACGCATGCATTAAAATCTTAATGTCTCATCTAGATCTTGAATCGCCTTTCATATGTGACTGCAATGCATTTGACTTGGCTAAGTTGTACACTATTTCCAACTCAGTGTTCAGGACATTTATATTTGAAAATTTCAAGATGTTAAGTAATGCTGAAGAAGCTTCTGCAGTTTTTGGTCCTTTTGTTTTTCCACAAATGATTGGTAATCTGTGTATGTGTCTTTAGCAGGAAAGGATCAAGGACATGGTACTTGGAGTCTGCAGAATTTTTTTTCTTGAGAAAGAAAAATTGGTTTCCACTGGTCGTGAATTTACTACACCAGTAGAATAAACAACAACTGCCAAGCACAATTGCTTGCTTGAAAGAACATGATACAATTCAACTGCATGGGACAATACAGATTTAATTTTGTGAAATGGTGCCATAGTAAAATTCTCCCCACATATGGTGGTTTAATTAAATATCCTGCAATGCAGATAAATATATATGAAAAAATAGTATGAATGAACAATAAAATACTTTAGAAAGTTCAGGTGAATATACATGGAAAAATATTTGGATTAAATATCAAACAAATTTATATCTGGTGATATGTAGCTAAATGCTTACCCCAATTGAGTCAAAGAAGCAGAATGGTGGAAGGAGTAGATAAACTACAGGGAAAGGCATCATAGACTCCTTTGAAGTACATCAAAATCAAACTCAGCTTAGAGGTGAGGAAGAAGGCTGCCATATTGAACATATCTACATTAGTGTAAAACACCAAACAATAAAAATATATGAAAACAGTTTTCTCTCCTGCAATATATGTACATCAGTGAAAATACTGTTAATATCAGCGTTCCCAGAACTACAAAATATGTATTGCCAAAAGTCATCATTAACACACTGAAGAGCAGCATATAAAAATGCATGTCCAATACACTTAACCTATTTAATAACAGAAGGTGCACACATGATGAAAAAAATATTTCTCCGTGGGCCTTAAATATGGGAAATGTGACAAAGATATGCTACTAAAATTATCAAAAAAACAACACATAAAATCTGTTAGTCAACTAAGAAAAGTTGCATTTAACTTTGTTATATATATATAAGTTAAAATAGAGGGGGAAAAAAGGTCAGAGGTAGATGAAGTTGTTTTTATGTTCAACCTCTGAATAAACGAGAACAGAGAAAAATCCACATGTAAAAGATACAAGACAAACTGAGACATATTTTTTAAAAAATTTGTGAAGTCCTGAGTTAAATTGCCAAGAAATAGTAATTATTTAACCATGGACCACTAATATATATGGCCTCATATGTCACATTTTAGGCTAATTTCTAACAGGCCTATATGGTTTATACTCAATTTATGTCAGTTTTACCTAAAACAGGTTAAAACCATCCAAAAATATACAAACAGGTTGTTTTTTCTCTTTTTTAAACAGAAAAGTAACAATAAAGGACTGTAAACGAAAAGTTATTAAAGAATTAAACAGTTATATAAAAACAAATACAAGTAAAAAAAAAAAACTTACCAACAGTTTCTTGTTAAATCAATTTTCTTTTGACCTTTGCCTTTTTTTTTTAAAAACATGCTACAATATTTTTCAAACTTCATCTAATCAAAACTTGCATTTGTTATTGCAAAATATATTCACAACAATTTTTGCTGCAAAGTGAATTCCTTTTTCAGTTTGATGTTCACAAGTAAAATCATCTTGGAGAATAAGTTTCCAAAATTCTTTCAGCAGACTCTCTTGTAGTGGATTTATGATTTACAATAAATTTATTTGTATTGTCAAGTATAGCAAAATGAGCACAAATAAATTCTGCCATTTGGCTAGATGGAACTGTAAGACGCCCTTGAGAAAGTAAGTCAAAAGTATTGCTTCTCTGTAGCATCATCACTATCATTGCCTACTATGACCAGAAAACACATTTCACATTGAAAACATTTTATTAATTTAAAAAAATTTTTTTAATAAAGAAAAAGATGGTAATGGAAATTTCACCAAAAGTAATTTGTAGGTTGGTTGAGACGTATAGTGCAGTAGTAAGGTATAACATAGTTCTGCAGAAAACAAAGGATGACCTCTTGATATCTCTCTATATCTCTGAGATAAGTTATTATGATTACTTACATTATTTACATTATTTGGAATGTTATCCTCATCTTCATTGTCATATTCACAACGTTTCAGCCGTTGTACACTTCAGCCTTCTTCAGGTGATTGGAATTTCGAATCAAACCCTTTATTTCACCCACTGGAGTAGATTGTTCTAGTTCCACGTGCCATGCCTCTTCTGGATGTCTCAGTTATTGCCCTTTAACTCAACTCTCCAAGTTTTTTGGTTCACCACTGCTGTAGCATGGTATTGAACTCACAACTCTTTGGGGCTAGTCACTGGATCTAACCAACACCTTTATCCACTGAGCCATGTGTCCTAATGGATAAAGGCACTGAAGAAGGCCAGAATGTACAATGGCCAAAACTTTGTGAATATGGCAATGAAAAGGAGGATAATAGATTGAATAATGTAAGTGACAACCTCTTGGTTAATAATGTTGTATTTTTTTTTTTTTCAAATTCTTTTAGAAGTGAGTATGGTTGTTTTTCTACCACGTTTTGTATGTAGTTTGGAATATTTTCTAACGTGCTAAATCTTGTGAGTTTAGTATTATGTCCATATATAAACCATTGTGGTAATGGTATAAGTGTTCCATCACAATGGAGCTTAGTGTGAAGGTTTTGGTCAATGCAAATACATTCTTTTATAGATGGGAAATGTGTTTCATGGTCAAAAACTATTCTATAAATTAGAATATAATTTTCTTTTTTTAATTCAAAACTGTTAGGACAACACTTTGCTTCTTCCAAATGAGTAAAATCCTTTATCATATCAGCTGAAATAAAATCATGTATTTCATCAGTTTGGACCAGTCATTGTTTTGCAGGCTTTGTGAATTCCCTTGTACTCAGCAAAAGAGACTGTTTTCTTACATTTTCTGATTGTATTGTAGGAATTGGATGTAAGTTCCAAATCGTTTTCTTTCGTTTTCCTTTTAAAATAAATTTCTCTTCAAAATGTTTCATACAGAGAACTGAATTTTTCGTTGGAAACCAATCAATATGATTAACAAGTTTTATCAATTTTTCTATGGGGTCGGATTTTCCAAGAGTAAAAAAAATGGCGGTATTATTTCACTGTTAGTAATACATCCACTAGAACAGCCAAATGCAACACATTTGTTAACAATTTTTGTTAAATAAAATATCACAACAAATTTTATAATTTAATCTTTAAATGCAATGGACTATGGAGGTAGAAAATTTACCTAATAGCGTTCAATTGCGAAACGGACCGTATACACAATTGAAAATCCTATAAAAACCAAGGGAACTCACAGCTGTTTATAATTCATGGATTAGTGAAAAAAAAAAAGTTTAAATATGCATTTTTAGTGTTGAAAAGATATCTAGGGAATTGAAATAATGTCTGATAAATTCTACATAATTGTATATTCATAATTTATATTCTAATAATTCAATTTTTCAAAGATTCCTCCCATCTAGATGAGCAATATTTCTAACTGGCCATTCACATTTGTTATTGTTTACATTACATCGGGCTGTTAGAATTTAGCTTATTATGTGGCATGTGGTGCTGTATAATATTAGTTGGCCATAATTTAACATGTTAGACAAATAAGAGTTGGGGGGGGGGCGTATGTTTCTGAACTTCTGTGACAATGAATTGTTCTTTCCACTCCAACATTTCCTGTGATGAAAAATATTTATTGAAACTGGATTTTATTAATTAACACATTGGGAAAGTTGCTAGTTAATATTTCGTTATTTTTCACATCATGAACAGCAGTTTTTGGAGTTTTTAAGCCAGAAAGGACCGACAAAAATTCCCATGTATCATCACATTGCCATTTTTTAAATGTATCAACATGACTCTTTTCACATGGAAAACATTACATACTTTTTATCCTGTTATTGGCATTGTGCTGAGTGAGAAATGAATATTTCATATTTGCTTGTTTATTCATATCACACTGTGTTCAACAGTTGATGGGTGATAATAATATCACATATCGGATAAATAATATCATGTTGTGGTCACTAATATAATAAGAGAGCTTGGCAGAAAGGTTTATTATCCATTTTCCCCATTATTGGGCATTATTATATCCATGATCTAACACCATATTTCACGGACGAAACAGAATGGCTGAAAGAAAACAATGCTAAGTCATACACAAAATGATATATACTTATTTACATGTGTTCCACACAGAGAGAATATAGTATATATCTACACAGCAAGCAGAGTGAAAGGAGAATGAAAAGATACACTCTTATATATAAAGATTCTTCTATGTTTCTAGAGAAGCCATGTTTAGGACTCCAGGTTCAAATGAACCAGATTCATCTATGTCCCAAGCAAGGATATATTCCACAAACTGGAAATAGCGAGTCTTAGGTTATCCCAAATTTAGGACTGCTTTTGATATTTTCTTTCTATATCTGGGGAAGATGTATTTATAAAAAGTGAAACAGTGCCATGGACTTGTAAGATGCTGGGGAAGTAAAATTTAGCCTCAGCCCCATTTGACTGGCCCAGACCAAAAGAAAACAAAAAACAACCATTCAAGTTGGCTCCTGTAAACCAACTGAAATTGACTACCACTTTACTCACTGTATGGAGTGACGTCGCATGACCCACATGATTTCCTCTCCATCAAAGAGATGATTGTTCTTTGTATTTTTACACCAATGTCAAAAAATTGTCAGTGGTTAAAAATTACAACCAATTACAATTATATGTAAATTCATTGCTAATGATTTTATTATAGTATGCACTGAAGAAAAAAGAAAGTGGTTTATGGGAGAAATTAATTTTAATTTTATTGATGTAATATTGCTATTACATGTACAATTTTACAGAGTTGTCTTACATGCAATGCTGTACAATTCAGTCAACATTTTTAATTTCATTATTTTAACAATCAGTGGTTAACATCTTTTTTTGCTGGTATTGTAAAAAGAAAAATGAAATTATGCACAATCTTTCTACAAGTAAAAAAAAAAGTCGACAGAAACAGGAAAAAATGCCTCATGAAATAATTCTTTTTTCCAGCCACAATATTAAAATTGTCTTTTTTATATTCATTTTTATTCTTTTACTTACAAACTATTCAAATGAGGGGGAAATATGCCAACCTGAAATGATTTCTCCTTTAATGAACTATTTAGCGTATAAGAAGAGGAAAAAAGTACATGTATTTTTGCTAATTCATCTCATTTGTGATGATTGATATGTTGTGTTGTTTTTGCAGCAAGCCAGGCTTCCAAGAAAGGTGTTTATCAAGAAGCAGCAGAACTTCCCCACACAGAATTCGCTCCCAAATATAAAATGTATGACTACCTTCCAAGCCAGTCAATACAAGAAAGTAGTATGGTGATTGATCTTCTGCATAGTCCAGGGCAGCAGAGACGACTGAAGCAGAAATATCGAAATGGAGATGTTGATGGCACCATGCTTCTTGAAGAAGACAAACATTCAGTGCCACAAAACCCAGAAACATAACCCCACCCCCAAAACCAACCAAATTTAATAATTCTGTTCATGTGAAATTATTCCCCAAAAGTCCACCGAAGCCATTTTGGATAGATTTTATAATTCCCTCCCCTATTTTTGTAATTTCTGATATGCCATTTAAGATGAATTTATGATTAAGAAGAAGGGAAGACATTGTTGTTCCTTAAAAGAGTAAAATAAAGAAAGAACCGAAAGATTTGAATATTCAGTTGTGTATTATACAGAAATTGTCCTTCATTTTCCTCATTCTATAAAAGGAAAGAATATTTCAAGGCCTTCATCTCAATTCTTCATAACCAAGTTTGACTATTGAGAAAGAATTGAAACATTGATACAGTTTCTGTCCAACTGTCTGGCTTGTTAATCATCACAATAACTAAACATCATTCCATGATTGTCACACACTGTCAAATTAATGTTCCTAAAAATTATTCAATGTCAAACAGACAAAAAAAAAAATGCCAGAGTTTTTTTTTCCATTTATGTTTCTGGTTATTTGTTGAAAAAAGTTTGTTTTTAAGCAAATTGTGAATTATATTTGTTGCTGTTGCTACAGTTTGTGGCTAATCCATATTAAATATTTGTTTTGACTCACAAGTGCCATCATCATTTTTCCCCCAGCTTTCATCAGTAAAAGATTATAGAGACAAGATCATGTCTGCTGTAAAGAAACCTCTTCTTTAACTGACATTCAAAATTCTGAGCAGTTTTCTTCTGCAAATATTTAGAATTAATCACTACGACCCAAATTGAAATTTTATCTGAAAAACCTCCAAATTGAAGATTTGGACACCAAAACGTGTGTTTTTCTCCTTACAATTTTACCAAAATTGCAGTCTAATATTTGTTTTTATTACATATTACACACAACTTTTTTTAAATTAAAAATCTGAGGGTTTTTTTTTCAGCAAATACAATGATTTTTATTTATTCATTAAGAAATTTAACCAATTTTACACTTTGATATAAATGAGAAAAGCAGTAAGAAAAAGAAATAGCAATGTTCTTGTTGATCTGTTGATCATGAAGAAATTGGGAGATTGACAAAGGCTTTGACGTCTTACATTATAGAATTTCTCAGTATCCAAAACAGCTTTTTATTTAACACCAACAAAGCAGACATTTTTTTTTTTTATTTAACCAAAGAAAGTAGAGATTTAAAAAGAAATAAATCTTAATATTCAAAGCCAATATTTTTCTGGATATTTTGATAATTTTAAAGTCAGGATCCAGAAAAAGTATGAAAATCAGAGAGAAATTCATAAATTTATGATCTGAGTTTTTAGCATATATTTTGTAAGAATTTTTTTTTTATTATGATTTTAAAGAGACTGCATTTGTCTTGCTAAAAAATGATGCAAATAATTTTAACAAATGTAAAAAAAAAGGAAAACATGTTCCCTTCTTTCCTAATTTGGCATTATGGTGTGATTTTCACTGATATTGTTTTAGACGCTGATGTCCTGCTCTAGAAGTGTGAAACTCATGCAATATCAGGATATATATTTTTTGTTTACAATAAAATTATTTTCTAAGTTTCCAAAGCATAGAATTGAATTTACATCAATTAAATAAATGCAGACTGTAATAAACTGATTTGTTTACCGTTAAACATTTGGTAGGTGCAGATCTTTCTTCTGATTAACAACATTTTTAGATAAAAGCTCAACATGTTATAACAGAAATATTATATTCAGACTTACTTTTCTCAATTTTGTAGATATCCATCTTTCAATTCAATTTAGATCTTTCAACTTTTTAACTAATTGAAAATACAACTCAAAATCTTTTAATAGAAAATCTAAAACTAATAACACAACATTTATAGATGATCTAAAGAGAAAAAATGTTTTAATCAATAACTTGAAAATATTGCAGATATTAACAAAAACAAAGAAATTCTAATTTTTTCTTGTAACAATAATTTTCTTTTAAATTGTCATTCATGATATTATTTTAAAGCTAACAGAATTCTAACAAACTGAGCACTTCTTTAAAAAAGACTGTAAAAAATGGTACTTCTTACTGGAAAGATTAAATTTTTTAAGGCTTTTCAAGAGTGACTAAAAATGTTAAATTTTGGAAACTCACCAATAGTAAATAAGTTTTTATTTTCAAAATTTGTTTTTTACTGTTAATATTCTGCTGGAATAGTAAATGATATAACTATTTACTATCATTTTTTATTTCATTTATTTTTTTTAATATCTCACAAAAAAATAAATACCTCTTTAAAATCTTTGTTAGAAAAGATAATCATGTACTAAAATAAAAAAGTCACTTGACTGACTCACTGAAAACGGTTTCCTCCATTGAAGAGTGCTTCTTTCTTTCATGACTTTTCAGTGGGTGTTTATCTCCCTTTGCTCTTTTATTGTGCCTTTGACAAGTGCTCTACACAATGTTTTGAATCAATTAGTTTTCCACATCTTGAGCCCAAATTCCACATCACAATACTTTACATAACTGTTATCATTCTATATTTTACAAAAGTCCTGATATTCAATGTAGAATTGTAAAAATCTTTGAGAAAACACCTCCTGCATAAGACCATTTCATTTCTTCAGCAAATTGGAAAATAACTTTTATGCATTTGTTGGAGCAAAAATTTAGGAAGACATTTTTCTCCTTAATTCAGATTTTCCTTATCTAAGTATCAAAATTTATTGTAATTCATGACTATTTACGTTAATCACATAAGTCATTATATCACAAAGCAATATGTCACAAATATTTTGGTTCCTTGTCAAAAGAAAAAAGGGGCTTAACCATTGAAAGGAAGAAATTGGGCCATTGTATTCTGGCCCAAGTACAGAAAAAAAAACAAAAAAAAACTTTAGATATACAACCAATAAAGAACCAAAGATAAATTTCTTTGGAAAAAGTAATTTACAAAGTAATTTATATTTCTTTAAATGTCTCTTTGTCAAATTTGAAAAATAAAAAAGGGCAAAGACGTAACACTAAAATTTTGGTTTAAAGAAAAAGCAAAAAACAAAAGAAAAATTAGATATAAGAGAGGATATTATTGCAAAAAGTAAATTTTAAATAAACCAAAATGAAATTTAATAACCAGGGACATTTTCAAATTTAATTATAAAAAAAAATCTTTCCATACAACATTTATCCAATTCAACTGACTTCCTGCACACTTCAAATATCAAGTATTTTTTTTAATAATAAAAAAAAAAATTATTCCTTCAAATTTAATCTTTTCTTCTAGATTTATCTTTTATGTGGAACAGCTTCACATTATAAAAATTCTTTTATAGCTGCTTCCTCAGACCAACTTCTTTTAAGACAACTCTGACACTCAATAAGTATTTAACCAAACTTGCTTCTCTTCTCTAATTTAAACCATGCATGACTGCAGATTCCCTTAACCATTAATAAACGTCTTACAGGGCTTTTCCAATTTTCTTCTCAAATTTTCATGTTGTTCTCATTCTGTGAGAATTTCTTTGCTTGTTTTGCCAGGAAAAAAAATCCAAAAATGCTGTTTCATATTACATGCTTTACTACAGCAAGTTTTTATAAACATATTTGAAATCCCACTATATGTCACCATGGTAACTGATATTACATTATTCTATAAAGAGGTTCACTATGGCAACTGTATTTCAGTGATGGATGCAGGGTGAGGTAGAGGCTTCACAATCTGTGCCACCCTATTTACTGTCGCAAGTGTTTCATGGAGACAGACTGAATGTCAACATCTCAAATCATAGCAAGTGTATGCGACTGAATAAAATGGGAAACGAAAATTGATGCGGTTTAGGAGCTTCTTGTTCAAATTGGAATCTTTCTTCTCTACCCCCCTCCCAACAAACAGTCTTCAGAATCTGCAAGCATCCATTTTGATTGCATTTTTGTTCATGTCATTTTCAAAAGCTGTTGCTTATCAGAGTCTCAGACATTATTTTAAATTATTTTTGTCATGATATTGAAATAAATCTTGCCTCATTTACATATGAGCACATAGACTTGTATGTAAAAATTCAGATATAAATAAATGTATCTGTAAAGACAATTTTAATAAAAGAAATAACAAGAAACAAAAACTTTTATGCCAACACATTTCCTTCCTCAAGGAACTTTTTTTATTAAAAGCAAATGATAAAGTGATTCAGTAACAAATACAAATTTTACTAAATAAAATTTCTACAATTGCCTTTTGATAAAATTCCTCAGTGAAAGAAACATATTGACAGAAAAGCTTTTTTCTCTTGTCATTTCTTTTATTAATAGACTTGTAAATCTTTCTGCAATGGAGGAATGGTCATTCAAATAGAAAACATACTTCACATCAATTTCATTTAAACTGTTCAACATCTTGCATCATTTTTAGATAAAATCCCATGAAAGGTTAAAGTTTTTGAGGTTAGACTTTTGATAAATATTAAATTCTCATCTCAAACTATGAATTTCAAAGATTTCTTCAAATGTGATGTCACATTTTCTGCTAGATAAGATTTTTAAATTATTACCTTTGCAAATTGTTCGAAACCATACATATATCAGTTTCTAAAATAGTTCAGTTAATCAGATATGATAAAGATATGGTTTAAATGTTTGCTATATTTATGGATAAAAGTGCTCAATATCAGAGCATGTGATTATAAAATATATAAGTGAACACTCAAGTCAACATCAAGTGGCAACAGTGTTTCATGTTTGAACGTATATATATATATACACACACACACGCACACACACAATGTGTAAATAGTGTTATGGTTATTGGAGTTGAGTTCAAATTCCAGTCAATTCTGTTTCAATATTAAGTGGTCAATTTTGAAGTGTATGAACACTTCCTAAGCTGCTTTTATATATAAGTAAAAAATTTCAAGAATTTGATCAAATGTTTAGTAACATTTTTAAATTGAATCATTTTTTGCAAAAATTGTGGCAAAATGATTTTTAAAAGTTATTTTTATGGAAATAAAATTTCTTGATTTTCCATTAACAGTGAATATTTTCTGTTATTTTTTCATAGAAAAACAAAAATTGGGATTTTTTTTTTCACCATTTATTTATTTATTTAAATAAAACTTAAACACATTATAATAAAGAAACAATTAAATTTTGTTCTTTTTTTTTTAACTGTTAATAGAGGTTTTAAGGATTTGCTATATTAGGTTAAATTCCTTTCATCTCCAGCCTCCATATTGTTCACACATGGTTCACTGAAGGCACACCAAATTGTGATTGGTAATTGCCTCTGTATGTCATCATTTAATTGTAGATGGTATTAAGAATACTTTAAAACTTTTCTTCTTAGATGTCACCCTCCACCACCTCCATTCCCCTGAGCACAACTTGCCAATATGAAAACATCTCCTCACAGATTTTCAGAAAGAATCCCAAAGACATTTCTCCAAACATATTTGAGTAAGTGACTTGGTACATTGCATGTTTTGTCCATCAAGAACATGCATCCAGCCAGAACACAATGTCCAAGATAAAGAGAAGAAAACCTGCTTGTTCCATCACACAAACCTCATTGGTTGACATGGTGGGAAAAATAAAAGTTTTTGCTATTGTAAAATTCACATTCATTTGTCCTCAACTCATTTTCTTATATTTTCCTACATTAACACAATTTAGAAGAGAAATTGTTATTCATATCGACTTTCACCGAATAGTCATCTTGGTGGCTATTTAATAAAATTGTTTTTGACCAATCATTTTGCATTTTGTTTTTATTTTCTTTTATCATTCATTAAAAAAAAAACAAAGTTATAAAAATGTCACTTAATTTTTTAGTGATGCTCATTTCGGTTTAATATAAAATTAATTGTTTTTCTTTGAATTTTTCTCTCTTCAATTCAATCTGCTGAAGAAGTTCGTGCAAAGTTAATATCACAATTCACTTAAGCAGTGATGAGTTGAATAAACGTACAAATCATCTGAATTATTTACTAGAAATTAAAATCATTCAAAGAAGAGAAGATTCTCAAATTAATCAAAATCAAGATTTATTCACTAAATATTCTTTTATTCACTTTTCATCAAACACAATATTTTTCAGTCACAAGTCGTTTTTATGCAAATCATTATCAATTGTAGGAAGAAATCCTAAGGAATATTAAACATTTTCACAAAAATATTTTAGAGAATGCATTAAAATAATCCTTCAGCTCTTGTTTGCTTATAAATCATATTTATAAGTGAACTTTACAGGAATTTTTCCTTAGCATGATAATTTAGCTAGCCTGTCTTAAATATCAGTTTCCTTGGAATCAAGATCTTCAGGGGAGAAGGGCGCATTACTGTGGCCTTGTGCCAGATTAAATTAATAGATCAGTATAAATGATTTATCAGCACTCAACATCCAGCTGGAAAAAGTTTCTACACTTTAATATTTAACCCCAAAAGTTAATCTATTTTTTTTTATAACAACATCCTCATTTTATTTTATGAAATAAAAAATATAAAGAGAAATGCTTCTGGAAGCAACAAGAAAATATCATCCATCATAATATTAACCACTTTTGTAAACAAACATTTTTTTAAAAAAATATTTTTAAAGATAATCTTATCAGTTAATTCAAATACTTTGAAATATTTACATTTAAAATGGTATGAAGATCTAAACTAAGGGTTCCCAACCTTTTTGCATCGTCACCCACTTTCACATGAAAAAAAATTTTTCCACTGCTCGTCTGTATAGTAAATACTCAAAAGCATAGCAAAATTGTTTTGTAAAAGTTTGTTACTTAACTGACTTAATGATGTAGTCAAAAATACCAAAGGGAGGTAACAAATAATGTTGACTTATGCAATGAGTGCTGTTTCTATTACCATATTGATGAACAAATGAAAGCAAACTTGACCATTGAAAATTATATATAATTAGCTTTCATCTAGGACTAAAAGTTATGTATAGAATCATTACATAAAGTATAGGCAATAGTCTTGGACTGTAGAACCAATACTGACATCCTTGGTTGGACATCAACTGCAATTCCTACTTGGAATATTATGACAAAGCTCAAGGTTAATTCTATGTTTCAAGTGTTGGCAAAAAATAAAACGATTTTTGTTCATAATTATAGAATTAGAAAGAATATTCACGATTAGCAACTAATAAAAATTCAGCAAATAATTTTTTGTTATGTCTAATTCTTTTTGGTGCTAATTTTACTTTTGCACCTGTGAGTGAGTGTGGAAAATGAATGAGAAGACAGGTTAATATAAGAGGCAACCTTGTTTTCAAGTCACAGGTGCAGAAGCAAAATAGCACCTATTATTTCACAAACAAATGAATCCAGGTAAATAATCTTCCTAAAACTAAGCTTAACATTTATAATTAAATTTATTAAATATAGTTTTAAATTATACAAAATCTACTCAAAAAAATGTTTTTTATGCACAAAAGACATAAAAAGAAAAAATAATACTGAAAATTTCACATTGCTCACCGAACAGTTGAACATAACGACCAGTGCACAATATCACCGAGGTTGGAAAAGCCAGATTTAAACCAAGATGGTGTCTATACCACCCTAAATATTTCAACAAAATGATACAGAATGAATGCAAGTACATGAGAGGTTGAAATTTTACAAAATCTTTCATAAAATACAAATAAAATAAGTCTAGCTGTAGAAAAGTTACACCTTTCATTAACAACTGAGTTTTAGTCTACATTTCTGAACCAAGATACTACTTGCAGATCAGCTGAAGCGATCCTCGTTAAGCTTGTGACAACTACACATATTAGGTAAAGGATAAAAGAGAGTTTAATTTTTGAAAGCACCAGTTGTTAATGGTGCCAGTGAGCTGCTGCTAGACTACTACACATCTCCTCTACAGCCAACTGTGTCAAAACATATACTCGCCACACAGTCATTGCCTTTCAAACACTTTAATCTATTGCTTAAGTTAATTTTTGAAGTTTACTATTTTTATGTTGTTTTTTATTTTTATTTGTGTGGCATTGTTGTATATGTGGCTTGAATTGGTGTTTTGTAATGACTACAGTTATTGTTTCATAGTGAACTGTATTCGTTGTCTTTAGGTCAATACCTCAAAGTCACACTGTTTTGATTTTTCAATGAAAGGTAAAAGGTTTTCTTGTCATAACAGATAGCAGAATGCAATGGCGTCTGTAGTGGCCATTTTATTGTCTCCAGCAGGGAAATATTGCTGACTACTTGTTAGTGATGTAGAAGGTACAGCAAGTAAAATAACTTCTCTATCCCAGCCTTTTTTCAAAACGATCTGCTTGTTACCAAGCCAAAAACTTCACTGAAGAAGTTTTGAGAGAAGGTCTTTTTTCAACCAAGAAATCCCCCCCGTCTCATTAGTTATCGATTCATCGATTCACAACCCAATGAAAAGCTACCGTAACAACAAACTTCTTTTTCATAGCATATTTCAGAAATAGGATACTCGAGTGCATTCTTTTTTTTTGTTAGATTTTGTTTTCTAATCTTGAACTTATTCTCCACGCTTTTACACACACCAACAATATTACAATTTGTTGTGTTTGTAGAAAAAACATTGTATTTCTAAAGACGAGTGAAATTTGTTTTTGCTAAGAAACCAATATCATTATCATTTATGAAAAGGAACTTTTTGATTGAATTACATCAAAAATATAACGGGAGAGAAAATGATTTTTGCTAAAATAAATGACGTTTTTAATCAAAACTGATTAAATAACATGAAGCAATTATGCACTGTGTATTCCATGTTATTTTTAGCACATTTTGCTTTTGGTTTTTCTGGTTCCATGGGTTTTGAGAATGTCATGCTATTTGCATGTCTGTTATTCTGTTATTAATTATATATATATATATATATATATATATATATATATATATATATATATATATATATATTCTACCTTGGTTTCAACCAAGTTAGGGGATTCAACTGACCTCCTGATTTTTAAAGTTAAAAGCTCTATATGTTATTTTTACTTACATTTTTTTTCACACATGTACTGAGCACTTTTTAATACTACTGTTTCCTGGTCTGATTCCACTCTGATCATTAATTAAATAAATATATATATTATATATATATATTATATATATATGTGTGTGTGTGTGTGTGTGTGTGTGTGTGTTATTTTTAATGCATTCTGATATTTGAGAAAATCTTTTCATCTACCAGCCTCAATATTTGAGAAAACTTATTAAAGAAAAAAAAGTGCTCTTTGGCAGGATTTGAACCTGCATTGCCCTGGGTAGGGAAAACTTGTTAGATCTAATGTGATTTCAACCTACCTGTTAACCACAAAGTTCATCGATGATCAAGCAAAGTTGAATAGTTCCAAGAGGTCTAAAGCATATTGGATCTAACAATGCTTTCCTCTGCCCAGGTAGACACAGGTTCAAATCCTGCCAGAAAGTACATATTTTTCTTTAATATAATTCCTTGAATGTTCAAGCCGATAGATGAAAAGAAATAAATATATAAGCAGACCATCTTAAGAAATATAAAATCAATGGAGTCTTTACTCAAATATGGTAGCCACTAACAAAAAAAAATAAAATAAATAAATGTCTTTGTAATAAAATCTGTCAGATTAATAATAAATAAAAATCCATCACTTTTTAGAAATATATATCAGCTATAACTAAAAATATATAAAAGAGATAATTAAATTCTTTTTTAAATTAAAAGAAAACAGTTAACTTCAACACCTTTTCAATTACTTAAAATATATCATACATAAATTTATCTCAAACTACAATTATATACATAATAATTGCATTATATAAAAAAGTTTAACAGCAATAGGTAGCATTTACTCACTTTAATTTGTTGGATATTAAATTACATCCATCAGCAATGTTCTGACTATTCAGTTAGCCTAAATTTATATTTTTGAGAATCCTTAAATTTAAAAATTCTAAAAAACATTTTTACTTTAGTTTATAAATACTTATTGCGAAATAAAAATTCTCACATTTGCCTTGATAAAGTCCATCAGAGGATAAAATGCATTGGTTAAGATAAATTTTCCTTTTGTGTGTGTGTGTGTGTATATATATATATATATATATATATATATATATATATATATATATTGGTGGAGGAGTACAAGGTGGCATAGATGAGATTGTAGTCTATGCTATGTGAATCTAAAAATGCTATAATCCAGGAAAATGCACCGGAGGTGAAAACAGGAAGAAAGTGAAAAGTATCAGACATGATGTCAGCAGTGGAAGGGATGGTAAAGTAGGCAGAGGTTCAGGGTGTTACAAGGGGAGGGACGTGCTGGACTTGGTCTAGTTGAGAGGGAGCAATTCTAGTCAAAGGCCAGTGGACAGGATCAATGCCAGTTACAGGAACATGGGGTTTGGAAGCTTACGGAGTAGAGACAAGTGGTGCAGTCTGTCCAAGAGGCTCAGCAGATTCCATGTCTCAACTTGGAGGATATTGATGGTGTGCAGATCATTTGGTATCTCAGTGCAATGGCTCATTATGTATAAAAAAAAAATAGAGATAGGTTCATTAATAAAACAAGGACAAATGAAAGGGGGTACAAATATAATCAGTATGAAAAATATTTACTAAATATTAATTATATGACAGAAAGGAAGCATGGAAAGAAAGGTTTTAAGTCTGGAATGCCTGTGTCCCTCATCAATGGTGTAAAAAAAAAAAAAAAATCAGAGAAATTGGGATTACTCACTGAGAGATGTTTTTTGTGAATATGTCAATTCTGGTGAAGATCATATTATTAGCAAAAACCCAATCTCTGTCTGATACCTTGCTGTGCAAAACTTATAAAATTGAACTTAAATTTAAATTTGGATCGATGTAAATGCATGTCAGTGGGGGCAGTGAGATTGTAAACATAGAGGAAGAGAGTTCAAGCCCACTGCTGGTCACTGCTACCTTAATTTCAATAGCTGCCACCCCACCAACCTAAAAAAAAACAGACTATAATCTTCAGCCAATGTTTCCACATTAAACGCATCTGTTCTCATGTGGAAGATTACAACTTACACATAGAACAACTTTACAATCACTTTCGCAATAGGAATTACCCACCCAAAATAATCAAGGAACCCATAACCAAAGCTTCCAAACATAACAGAAACATTCTCTTCAACTATGTAACCAAAAAGAAGAATTTCAGAATCCCCATGGTTTTTTATTTTAATTAAAATATCCATAAAATTTCACACACATTAACTAAAGATTTCCAACATTTAAAATTAAACAATAATATTAGCCATTTATTTAGTGATAACCCCCCACACATGAGGCAACAGCTCCTCAATATCTCCAGAATTTTACCATAAAAAATCTGCAACAAATCACCTCACCAAGGGAATGTCATCTGCAACAAACCACGGTGCCTGGTCTGCAAACACATCAACACTCACAACATCTACACACCCACCAGTACTAACTTAGTATTCAAACCACCTTCTCTAAGCTGTGACAGTTCCAATCTTGTATATTTACTTTTCTGTCACAAATGCGAGAAGGGGAATTATGTGGAAGGAACTGGAACAAAATTCCGTTTACAGTTCAATAACTACAAGTAAAGCATCAGGGACAACAACAATTTCTCAGTCTCTACACATTACAACCAACCTGGTCATATCATCGACAATGTTGGGTGTGTGCTTCTGGTATCTGATTTCGTTAGCCAGAAGGATAGATACTTATCAGAGTTGAAGTATATCCTAAAAATAAATTCCCACATAAAAGGACTAAACAGAGATTTGGTTTTGCTCAGAGAGCATAATTTCCACAAGGAGACTCATTATCAACAACACCACTCCTCAAATGAGTAGGCCCTCCACCCACATTTTAACTCCAAATTTCAACAGCCATAGTTCCTTTACATACAAACTTATATAAGGAGTGAGGAAAGTTAGTGTAGATACATATCATTCTTGTATTACGTATTCATATCTTTACCTGTGTGGAGATTTATAAGTTTGTGTGGTAGCTTGGTTATATTTACACACTATGTGCACATATGTACACAGTGCACATATATATATATATATATATATATATATATATATATATATACTTTTCTCCTCTTTTTTCCTTTATTATTATTTTTTATTATGATTTTTTTCTGCACTCGTCCATTTTTAACAATAGATTTCCAAAATGTCTATCCAAATGCTTTATCTTTCTATTTGCTCCTTTTCTTTTTCTTTTCTATTACTTTCTCCTGAGTTCCTTTTTGGGATCATCTCACAGCCTGTGTTTCTGAGATTGACAAGTTATCCTAACCAGACTCCCACCATTCTGAAATAGATAAGTTGGACAAACAATTTACAGCTACTCAAGACATCCCTGCCACCCCACAACCTATGACTCTCTTCCTGTTTACAATCTCACTCCCCCCCCTGCCGACATTTTTACACCGATCCAAATTTAAATTTGAGTTCATTTTCATAAGAAGTTGTGCACAGTGAGGAATCAGACAGAAATTGGGGTTTTGCTAATAATATGATCTTCACCAGAATTGACACTGACCACAAAAAGCATCTGTCAGTGAGTAAAATCCCAATGTCTCCGTTTTTTTTCTCATGCATTTGATGAAAGACACAGGCATTTCCAAAAATTCCAGACTTAAAACCTTTATTTCCATGCTTCATTTCTGTCATGTGGTTAATAATTAATATTTAATAAATATTTTTCATACAGTTTATATTAGTACCCTTTCGTTTGCCTTTGTTTTATTAAGCAACCTGTCTATTTTATATACTATAAGAAGCAAACGTGGACTCTTTCTTCTAATAATATATATGTGTGTGCGTGTGTGTGTGTCCGTAGTAATAAAAGGAGGAAATCTTAGATGATAAACATTAAAATTATATCAAGAAGTATTCAGATTGCAATTTCTATTGCAAGAACTAAAACCCGACTTCATATTTTTGTCCCTCACACCAAAAATGCAATAAAAGGTGACAAATAAAAAAATAAAAAAATATATGAAACAAAGAGAGAATATAATGCATGCTATGATAATTTACATTTACTTGAAAAAAGTTTTGTTGGCAACTGAATCACAAAATGACAAAGAAGAGTTTGCAGAATTCAGAAGAATGGAAAAATGAAAAATGCAATTTTCTGAAAAATCTATGAAATTTCATTTTTAGGCAAGCACACATTGAAAATTTTTAGCCAAAAGACACATAACAAAAAAAAACACAAAAAAACTTAGGCTTGAATATGACAATGAAGAAAAGAAAAAAACATTTATATATATAATATATATATATATGTGTGTGTGTGTGTGTGTGTGTGTGTGTCCATGGAAAAAACTATTCAAATATTACTGCAATTACATGCAGATGGCAACAGGGAAATTACACTACTCTCTTTCCTAGCAAGGCAAATCACAGATAATAACAATAATAGTAGTAGTAATAATAAATCCATGGAGTGTTATGATTCGCAATGCCTAAGGTTTAAAATTTCTCAATGCTTTTATTTTAGTTTTAATTTCAAGCTGATTGAGGTTAATATTTCCAATAAGCAAAATACTTAGAAAATTTAAATTGATTGGAGGGAGTTTTCTTTTTGAAATTGCTGACTATTTTTTAATTTCACACTATTCTTAGCCACCTGTCATCAGAACAATGTAATTCTCTTTATTAAAAAAATTTTCAAAAAAAATAAAATATACTTTTCTGAAACTTTATTTGAGAAATATTAGCTGATTTAAAGTATAATAAATCTGATTTGAAATATATTATTTACTTTAAGTTAAAAATATCACAGAAATGCATTTTTTAACACATTGGTAGCTGTTTAGTTTATTAAATCTAAAGTTTTAATTTTAGACTTTTTGGTTTTAAATTTACTATAGTTATAATTCTTATTTTCTAATAATGTTGTGTATGAACTTCTGTATCTATAAAAAATCGGCACATTTTTTTATACACATACAAAAACAATTCAAAATTCTTCTTTTTTTTTTAAAATACTAGATGACCTTAGATTGTAATAAGCTTTTCTCTAGTTCAACTTAATAACAATATTCCCTACACCATTTTAACAATATTCCCTACACTGAATTTTAAAAGATTTAAATCTTTATAAATTATTCTAATTAAAATTATAAAAAAAATGAAAACAAATCTTGTAAAAATTAATTATTTCTTAAGACAATAGTGTCCTTATTCATAAAAGCAATTAAGAGTTTTTCTAATTAAATAAATGTTTTTATTGGATTTTTATGTCATGATTCTGAACAGAATTTTGGTAAGACAGTCCAATTTTACAAAAAAAAAAATAATGATTTCAAATTCTCTAAAGAGTTTCCTTTAATTATTCACTAAAAGTTATCTTCGAGTGTTCATTAAATTAAGTAAATAGGGGTGTAACACATGTAAAAAAAAAAAATTAAAAATAAAATGATTTCATTCATTTGTGAATAAGTCCTGAAAGTTTCATTATAATCTGAGAATTATTTGATTTTGGCAAAAATTTCCAAATTAATGTCTTTTACCACAAAAAAAAAAGATGCTAAAATCTGCTATACTAATTTTTTATAGACCATCAAGAAACACAAGACTTTTGAACTTTTAACCAAAATTTAGAACGTTCTAAAAAGGATGAAAAAATAATAATTAAAATACTTTGATCTTTCCTCTTCAAAGATTTTTGATGATAAAACTTAGTTTTTATCAAGTTTGGGACATTTTTTTCTTCAACGTATGCTCTTTTTCAGCGATTTTTATTTTGCTAACACTTAAAATTACAAACCAAAATTTCATGAACACTGCAACCAAATAATAATTGAAAACAAGCAGATCAGTTGGACAGGTTTGACTTTCAGAGAGTTTGGTAAATTTGGATATAAAGGAAAAATTAAGATTTCAATTATAACAACATGATAGAAAATATTAAAAGAAAAAAGTTGCTGATCAGTTTGCATTAAACTTAACTATTACCAATGCAATAGTCATAACATGAAGCGTCTGCAATCTAAAAATCACATCGTGGTTAGTTCACTAACTTGTAAAAAAAATCTATTTTCTTACCTTGTTAAAATTCCTTTACAAAATTTCAAAATAAGTAATCATTTCCTTTCGGTACATTTGTAATATTTATCAGCGTCTACCATTATCAAACAGAAATTCCGCTTTTTCTTTTCTAAGTAAAAGTTACCAAGACTAAAGTTTAAGTGTATGAAACTAAAACAATTGCGTATTTTATTCCAGAAAACCGAACAAACAATTCACAAGGGAGATCACTCTAGTTGACTAAATCGAAATGATTTCCCCTTATCAGTTTTCGGGGAAAAATTTGCGCACTTATCGAGTTCAAACAATGCTACCGATGATGTTGGTTCAAGTCAAGTCCCCTCCTCCTCCTCATCTGTTGCTATCACTTTACACTTCAAAAGGCGACAATCCACTCCTTTTTCTAGCTATAGATTAAATATCACAGTAGACTGAACTTTGAAGCTTTGAACGGCAATCAGTAGAAAGAGAAGTGCAACTTCAAATTCAAAACCGTGGAGAAGCCAACTATAGGCCACCCCACGAAATCGCTAAAAAATGGCATAGCATGATAAAAAAATACGCCAAACTTCACGAAAACAAAATTTTAGCGTCTAAAAACTTATGTTATTATTGAGAGGAAAGATCAAAGTATTTTTTAATTATTTTTAAAAAATTTTCTTTCTTTTTCGAACATTCTAAATTTTGATTAAAAAAAACCTTGTTTCTCTTTGTATCACCGGATCCAACACGTCCATAAAAAGGTACATTTCCTTTTATTTAAATAATTTATTTTAAATATATTCTTTGAAGTTCAATTTTGCTTTTATTTGAAAGATAATAGCCTAAAAGAAAGCTAATCTATAAATTAAAAAGGAAAAATAATTTTTTCGTATTTAGATAAAGATTTTATTTTAGACATTTAAAAAAAAAACAACATTGGCACTGTTACTCATCCCTCATCGAACGTCCATTTAAAAAACAAATCTTTTAAATATCCAATATTTGTCCCTTTGATTTGTTTTAAAGTAAATTTTTAAGTTTGATTAATGTGGTTAATTTAGTTCGCTAGTCGTTTGCGATAACTGAAATGGATTAAGGTGCTTGCTTTCAAGCAACAGACCCTCTTCCTTCTTCTCTCGATCGTCTGTATGACGTCACGCCAACCAACAGACCTCTACCTTCTTCACTCGTTCATGTTCGTCTGTACGACGTCACGCCAACCAAAGTTTTTTTCGTAATAATCCATTTCACTTTTAATGGCGGTCGCGATCTTTCAACAAAACCTGACACGCCAAGCAAATTCGCTTTGAGGGAGGTGAGTCTTCTCGTTCCTCACACTACCCCCACCCCGTTCTAATGATCACACAGATGACAGTGGGGGTTGGGACGAACGCCTTCGACGAATATTTCTTCGTAGAGGTGGAGAGGATGCTTGCGTTGGCAGTATTGCCACCTCTGCGTTTTGCGGGTCCTTGACATTTCCGGTGTCATCGTCCGAATCTGTACTCTCTGATACAGAGGGCAAACCATCTGACTGCATTGTGCAAAACATTGTTGTCTCCGAATCATTATCAGACGACGTATCTTCGCTGTGACGCTCTTCTTCTGAGGCGGTTAACTCGTGTCACGGGCGAAGGTTCTTCACATGGTGTGGCACACCATTGACCCGGACTGTTTAGGAGCTAATAACTCCATCAACGCGTCCTCTGCTAAATCTAGTGGCACAACATCCATTTGGAGGCTTGACCCATAGGACATCACCAATTTTATGTTTGTTTTTTCTTCGGAATATTTGGCATTACTTGATCTCTCCTCTTTATCCGCTGTCTCTATGTATATATCCCGTTGTCCGGCGCTGTTGATGTTGTCATATCATCTTTGGGCGTGACGTTGTACCAATACACAACCTCTTGAATGGAGCACCGTGTTCTGGCTGATATCCCGTTACCCTCTGGAGTGTATGCGCCTCTGTACCTTACTCGTACTCCCCATTCGACCGCAAAGTCCTGAAAATCTCGGCTACAGAAAGTTGGGGCGTTGTCTGTCAATATTTCAATGGGTGGGACCACGTTCATAGAAGATAGCTCGTAATTGTTGTATAACTGATAATGCATCTTGTTGCACCAGTGGGCGCCAAACAGTGAACCGCGTCGGGCCGCAATCCGTCAAAGTTAGAAAGTGATTGCCATTGTAACTGATGTGGACCCGAAGTCGGGGCCACAGAAGGTAAACACGGAACACGGGTTAGAGGTAAGAAAGATATATTAAACAGAAAAGTTACAAAGAATAGTGTAAGAGTAAGCAGAGCTTACTATCCAGTGGTGTCCGATATTGGTATCGTACGCGGCTGCGCATTACTGGTGCTACTCCCATCATACTACCATTCACGTGTTAGGATTAGGGGTTATCCTATACACCTGCAGAAACTGTTGTAATGCTCTATCCGTCGGTGTGCCTAGTGCCTTTTTTAAAGCTCTTTTTAGAGTGTCCACGAACCTCTCGGCCTGACCGTTCGACCTGGGGTGATACTGAGGCGTCGTAATGTGGTTCACTTGATACGACTTGCAAAAGTCTCTGAATTCACTTGATGTGAATTGAGTGCCGTTATCAGTCACTACACAATCTACCACGCCAAAACGCGGGAATAGCTCGTGTAAAAATCCGATCGTGCAGTTGGTGGTTGGTTTTTTACATTGCAGGACCTCAGGCCATTTTGAGTGGCTATCCACAACAATAAAGTAGTACATGTTGTCTAGGGGCCCTGCAAAATCCACATGAATTCTCTGCCATGGATGGTCTGTGTTTGACCATGGTTTGCACGTCGTGGTCGGAGATTTTGCTGCAAGCACGCATCCCTTACAAGATTCTATCATGTCTGCTATGTCTTTGTCCATATTTGGCCAATATACGTAGCAGCGCATGAGGCTTTTCGTACGGCTCTTCCCCGGATGTCCCATGTGAAAATCCTTAAGGATTTTTCTTTGTAGGCCATTTGGAATCACTACTCGATCATTATACAGTAAAACATCCTCACAGAGGGAGAAAACTTCAGGCACATTTAGGTCTTTGTTGCGAATTTTGTTTTTGATACTTTGGATGAATTCATCCTCTCGGGACTCCCTTTTTATGTCGGCCAAAGTAACTGGGAGTTCTCTAATTGTATTCGCAATCATACTTTTGATTTCATAATTCATCCTTAGTGTAGCAATGATGGAGTCTTCAAAAACTTCCGTATTTTTAGGAATGAGTCGCGATAAACTGTCCGCATGACAAATATTTTTAGATTTTAGGAACTCGATCTCAAAATTGTAATTCAAAAGAATCGTTCCCCAACGAAGTAATCTATTCGCCGTATAGACCGGTAGGCCTTTCCTGGAACCAAAAATTGTTATTAGAGGTTTATGGTCCGTTTGCAGTATGAACCGTCTTCCATATAGGTATCGATGGAACTTAGTGACGGCGAATATTATCCCTAGAGCCTCTTTCTCTATTTGGGAATACTGTTTCTCTGATGGTAGTAAAGATCTAGATGCGTGTGCTATGGCTTTTCGCGAACCATCTGGTAGTTTGTGGAGAATGCAAGCACCGATGCCGTATGGGCTTGCATCACTTGCGACTATGATGTCGAGATTAGGGTCGTAGTGGGCGAGAGAGAGAGATCCTAAGTAAGTGTTTTCTTGATCTTCTCGAATGCGTCTTGGCATTAAGGGCTCCATAACCATGCTTTATCCTTTTTTTAAAGTTCGTTGAGAGGTCCTCTCAAATTCTGCATGTTCTTAATGGAACCTTGGTAGAAGTTAGTAAGGCCGAGGAAGCTTTGTAACGATTGAACGTTAACTGGGGCCGGCATCTTTCTGATTGCATTCGCTCTTTCTGGATCCGGCCGACGACCGTCTCTATTTATAATGTGACCTAGGTATTTGATCTCTGGTAAGAAAAAATCACACTTTGCTTCCTTAACCTTATGCCCGTATTCTTGTAACTTCTTGAATACGTTTATTATATGGTTCCGGTGCTCTGCCAACGTTTTACTGGTCACCAGTATATCATCCAAATAGGCTGTTGCGTAGTCAAGGTCGCCCAGCATGGCGTCCATGACCTGCTGAAAAACTGCAGGCGCAACCTTGACCCCAAAAGCCAGTCTGTTATATTTGTACATACCTTTATGGGTGTTTATGCAGAGCAATTTAGAACTCTCTTCATCCACTTCTATCTGAAGGTATGCGTCTGAGAGGTCTGTTTTGGAAAAGATTTTTCCGCCATTCAATTTGTTGAAGATTTCTTCAGGGCTTGGGAGGGGATAATGATGATCCTGCAAAGCATCGTTTAGCCCTGTGGAAAAATCTGCGCATACTCGTATTTGGTTGGACTTTTTTTGACATAGACCGTAGGTGCTGCCCATTCGCTAAAATCTGTTTTTGATAGAATACCCGCCTGTTCGAGTCTATCTAATTCTTTGTTGATCTGCTCTAGAGCAGCGAAAGGAACATTCCGTTTCTTTTTGAAAACTGGTCTTGCACCGTCATTCACCTTGAAGTTAGCTTTAAATTTAGAACATTTCCCAAGGCCGCCAGAAAAACCTGGGGAAATTGTTGTTTGAGTTCCTTTTTGAGATTTTCCGAATTGGACGTTGTACTTTTTATTTTTCGGCAAAAAGTGCTCATTGGGCAATCCCATAGATTGAATTTTTCTATCCAATCTGTTCCGAATAGGTTATCTGAATTTTCTAGTACGTAGGCTTTCAGCTTTTTGGTAACTCCATTTAGTGTTACTGTAAGGATCACCTGGCCTAAGATCTTAATATTCTCGCCAGTTACGGATTTTGCTGTTTTATCCGTCTTTAATAGGGTCGGCTTGTTTAACTTTCGCCAAGTACGCCAGTTGATAATCGAGAGGTCAGAACCTGAATCAAGCTGGAATTTTATAGAGTTATTGAAAATATCAACAGTCACATATTTTCTTAAATTCCTATCGATTATGTTGTCTGATTGGGCTTGCCTAATTTTACTTTTGTGTTTCCTCGTCTTGTTGGCGTACCAGCACAGAGTTAAGTTATGACCATTTTTATTGCAATTTTTGCAATATGTTTTCTTCTTGAATGGACAGAATTTCATCCAATGCCATTTTCCACAATGGTAACATGGTCCGGGAGGTTTCTTTAGCCTATTCGTATTTTGTTTATTGCGGGATTTAGAACATGAGATTTGCTTTTTGTCTTTTTGCGGGGAATTAGAGGTTGGGTTGCTTCTGATTTTTCTAATCTGAGTCACACCTGATTCCTCGATCGTTTTTGAGTCAAACTTGACAGAAATTACTCTTTGACAATCCTCTGCTAATTTTTGGAGAGTCAATCCCTGTTCGTTTTCGAGTTTGGTAAGTACCCGACGTCTGACCTCGGCGACTTCTACTGATACTAGACCTTGTGCGAATATTAAGCACTTAAAATCGTCGGCAGTCAGCTCGGCTAGTTTGAAATCATTACAGAGCTTGTTTACCGACGCTGCAAACGTTAGAAAATCTTGCTGGTTGTCCTTGACTGTGTTCAGGCATTTCCAACGTTTGTGGAACAAGGTTATTTTAGTCCCGAATAGTTCCGTTAGGAGCTTAATAGTCTCTGAGAAATTCAGGTCCGTAATTTTCTTGGGTAATAGTCTATGAACCTAACATGTTCGATAGCTCCCAGTTTTCTTAATAACAGACGTATCTTTTTCTCACTAGGCCATTGTTCACAGTCTACATTGAAAATATCTTCATAACGCCTGTAAAAAGCCTCGAATGTTTTGTCTTCCTCTGGTACGTATTCGAATGTTTCAATCGAGTTGCAGATTGTACTCTGGGAAAATGTATCTTTTTCAGAGTTTTTAGAGCCGTTACATGAATTTACAAGTAATTCTTCAAGTTGTTTTTGCTGTAGTTCAGTTTTCTGAAGTGTAAATTGTTGGAATTCTATTTGTTGTTTATGTAACTCCATAAACAATTGTTGCTGTCTTTCGTCTGATTTTTATTGGTGGAGTTGATGTCTTTCTTCGCTTTTTTGTTGTTGAAGTTTCTGTTCTGTTTGTTGGTCCGACTGTAATTTGAGGAATCTTTCTTCCAATTTCTGCTGTCTTTCATCTGATTTTTGTTGGTGGTCCATCTGGACCTTTAACATTTGGACAATTATTTTTTGGAATTCTTCCATATTTAGATAATATGTAGAAAAGTAATGAAAGAATACACAAAACAGAAATAAATAAATAACAGGAATTACTGTTGCTTTGAAAACCAGTATACCAAGGGGAGGGTACACAAGAAAATCTTAATTAATAAAATTAATAAGAACTACTTACTGATTTAGATCTTTCGAGATACCGTTGTTCCGTTAATTTCAATGTCACCATTTAAATTTTCTCCACACTTATTATTTATTTATTTTTATTTATTTTTTTTTTTAGAAAAAACTCACCTCAATCATTTTGAGGGGAGAGTAATTTTATGCACGAGATTTGTAGGAATTCAAATCAATTTCATAAAATTTTTAAACACTTTGCTAAATGCGCGACTTGGTGAATAGTTTTTTCGAACTTGAGTCAAACGTAGTGCTTCGAGCTCTTGAGTTTGTCAGTTTGTTTTGTGCACAAGCTGGGTTTTTTGTAAGCAGTCGTTCTCGATACTTGGTTGCTCGTTTATTGTTTGCACATACTTGAGTAACCTTGAAAGGTAGCTGTGTATTGCGTTTCGTTCGCTGATGTAGTAATGCCAGCTCAAATTCTAGTTCAACACTGATGTGGGAACCAGTGGGGTTAAACGAGTCCTCTGTCGGCACTGATGTGGGACTGGGGCTTTGGGATTTCGGTGTGGGTGCGTGTATCGAATCCTCTGTCGCCACTGATGTGGACCCGAAGTCGGGGCCACGGAAGGAAAACACGGAGCACGGGTTAGAGGTAAGAAAGATATATTAAGCAGAAAAGTTACAAAGGATAGTGTAAGAGTAAGCAGAGCTTACTATCCAGTGGTGTCCGATATTGGTATCGTACGCGGCTGCGCATTACTGGTGCTACTCCCATGATACTACCATTCACATAATAATATAGTACTGGGAGAGTCCATGATGTAGGAAAGTATCGGTCTCACAACAGTAATGTATCGCGTCCATGCCCAGTTGCCACCAGTTTTTGTCTACCCTGAGCTTGCCCTTGTTCCACTGGATTGGGGCAGGGTCCACCGCACAGCATTCCTCGCAAACTTGTACGGCCGACCTAACCATCGCTTTTGTCACTGCAGGACATACTTTCTGGACGAAGTAAGTCGAACTTCGAATGCCAGGATGACCGATCTTGCTATGTATGGCGCGGATTTGTTCGATGGTCATCTGGCTCGTAACAGCCGCGCACGTCGGTGGCTCTGATCCCTGTTTCAACATGTCAAGCCATCTTTTTGGCACTCTAGTCAACTTATCGGCCAGGTTCCTTCGTGATGTAGTCAGTGTGAGGTCAACTACCAAACTGTATTCTTCGATTAGCTGCTGTAGGTTTGCCAGTCTCCTGCGCACTAGCATCTTGCTCGCAGCTTTCACCCTCACTCGGGTCTTATCTGTCAGCATATTCTATAGCCATTCGTACACACATACCGAGTCCGTGTATAGGTGTATCACCTTGGCCCGCCATTGGAATGCCAGTTTTATACCTTTCAACGCAGCATCCATTTTAGCCAGGTTTATATGTTGCGCGTCATTTCTTGGTCGAAGCCAGCACGTATCTTCTAATATAACTCCACAGTTTTCCAGCACCATACCTATTACCAGGGAGCTTGCATCAACCCAAGCGTTTTCTTCTCCAGTCACGCACCAATCTCCCCGATCGGGGCCGTCTTGGTGCACTCTAGTCAGCATTTCAACAATCATCTGCGTAAGAGGGGCATCTTTTATAGTGTCATGCCACCCAGTTGTTACCATGCTTGCTGGTCTTTTTATCGTTCCTGTGGCTGCACGGAGCTACACACATACGGGAAAGTGCCTCACTAACTTCCCACATACGGAAAATACTGTGCTTCGCGTTAGTGTAGCAGGGAGTTCTGGAACGGAGTGCCTTTGCTTCCACCGCAATGTGTTGTGCTCCCCCAGACTTTAAGGCCAAGCACATCGGCCCCATCCTTTAATTGAATAGAATCTTTGCTAGACAAGCCGACAGATTCTAATCTCCGCCTGACTTCATTCGCCGAAAGTATGTCCTCGTTTACATATATGTCGTCGACATATGCCGACGCAGCTCTTTTCATCAGCTCATCCTGATCTAGCACTGTCTTAATGATTGATTTCATAATTAAGGGAGCCACATTAAGTCCCAACCCCAAACGTGTCAAACAGTACCTCTTTCCTTTGACGATAACTGTTTGAAAAGGCCATAATGTCTCATGGATTCGTATTTGAAGATACGCTTTTCGCAGGTCAAGCAGTGCTACCTTAGCTCCTTGCTGCCATCATTCCCTCATTCGTTAAGCACACACGTCTGCATCCGCCGTAAAGGCATCTATGTATTGATTAACTTCCTATAGTCCATCACTGGCCGTACCTTAGCCTTGGTGGCTTGTGCAACTGCCATCAAGGGGATTAATCCTCTTGGGGGCCCCAATCATTCTTGCGGATACGGTATCAGCCAGCCATTCGCGATCCACGTCTCCAGTTCGCTCTCGTAGGCAGCTCTGTTCTTATTCAACACCGTATATTCCGCAACGGTGTTGCGTAATTGATCTGGTGCTTTATTTCCTATCCACTTCCATTCCGCTGTCCAAGTCTTTGTTCCTTAGTCATACGCGATGCAGAAATCCCGTTCCTCAATTGTAATGGCGACACACAAGTCACAATTTCTCCCGAGCTACACTTCCCCGGTACGCATAACCATAAAACCGCATAGTTTACGTATGGCATCGATTCCGATCAGCAAATCGTAAAAAAGAGGCTTGTCACGAACCACCAGTGCGTCCACCTCGGCACAATCTGTTAGGATTGAAATCACTCCAATCCCGCAGCACGCACGGGACGCCCCATCAATCGTCCTAATCGTCACACGTCGCTCCTTCCAGGCCTGACAGCGGCTTGCACTGATTATTGAACGGGAACATCCTGTGTATATGAGAGCCAAACATTGCACGTCATTCACATGTACCCTGGCTATGGGCTAGAGTAGCGACAAATCATTGCCCCCAGCTCGTTTCCCGGACAGTTCCGCGCTACATGGCCCAGATTCTTACAGCGATAGCAACGTGGTTTACTACGATTCCCGCTCCCTGTATTACTTCGACTCCTGCACTCTCGGGAAAAGTGGTTGGGACCACCACACTTGTAGAATTTGGGACCCTCCTGAGCTATGGAATCCCGACAATCGCCAGCAGCATTCTCCTCTGATTTACACAAGGCCTCCTCTGTCCGTGCAGCTGCTGCGACGTGCTCTGACTCCTTCAAAATGGTTCGGGCTCTAGCCAGTAGCTGCTCAATACCCATCTCCCCCGGCTTTGATGATGCTCGCAGAAGCCGGCTGACACCAATGGGTAGACCTTCCAAAAATGCACATGCCAGTATTCCGTCATAATTGTCCCTGAATGGTACTGACAGCTTTCTTAGATCGGCCAGGTACACATCAACTGCCTCCCCAGGGAAGAGTCGCCGCCCAATAAATTGCCTCCAAGCAATGGACTCATCTGTGCCAAATGCTGTGTAAAGGGCATACGTGATTTCGTCCCAGTCCGCTTTGTCACCGAGTTGCTGGTAGACGGCGTAAACGCCTCCTATTAGCCTCAACGGAATGACCAATGCAGTCTCCTTGATTTTTAACAGTTTGCAGACGCGCTCCGCCTTCTCAAACCACTCAACAATAGACGGACCAGTCGGGGAGCCATCAAATTCCGGTATTAATTTCAAATCGAACCGGTCCATTTTTATCAAAGTACAGCCGAAATAGCTTGTTAATTTAGTTCGCCAGTCGTTTGCAACAACTGAAATGGATTAAGGTGCTTGCTTTCAAGCAACAGACCCTCTTCCTTCTTCTCTCGATCGTCTGTATCACGTCACTCCAACCAACAGACCCTCTTCCTTCTTCTCTCGATCGTCTGTATGACGTCACGCCAACCAACAGACCCTCTTCCTTCTTCTCTCGATCGTCTGTATGACGTCACACCAACCAACAGACCCTCTTCCTTCTTCTCTCGATCGTCTGTATGACGTCACGCCAACCAAAAATTTTTTTTTCTGTATAATCCATTTCACTTTTAATGGCGGTCGCGATCTTTCAACAAAACCTGACACGCCAAGCAAATTCACTTTGCGGGAGGTAAGTCTTCTCGTTACTCACAATTAATTAATTAGATTTTGTAAAAATAAAACATTTTTTTGGTTAAAATAAAGTAAAACATAGCGAAAATAACGTTTAATTGCGTACAGTAGTCATCTATGGATGTGCGTTGTGAAGTGGGAACTCGGGGAGCCAACTTCGAATTCCAGTCGAGTTTGTTAGATTCACTTACGCATGTATGAATCCATCTCTTCTCCTCCAGCGATGGGTTGAATGGGTTGAAAAATCTGCCTCGTCAGTCATGTATCGAAAGATACATGATCGCCCAAGCATGTATCACGTATGCCACTTTAACTAAGTCATCTACTGTCATTCCCACTAAAAGAAGAAAACGCGATAAAACGGAATTATGTACGAAGGACCAAAACTACTAGAATCTAGAAATCCGTATATTTATGCTTAAAAATAAATTATACTTTAACTTTTAGAACAAATATAAGTTTTTAATGTATATACGCCTTATTTTTTAAAAAATAGTAGAATTAATAATTTTATTTTCCTAAGGAAATTAATAAAAAATATTTAAATGCTACATTTGAGTTTTAATCATTGCATTTACTTTTTTTATTATTTTCTTACTTATTTGATTTCATAAAATATTTAATTACATCCAATGTATTCTTTTTTAACTATCCTGATTATAAAATTTATTAAACACAAGAAAAAAAATGTAAAATTGATAAAAACTTATTGAATTGATACTGTTAGTGTTTAGTTTAATTGATTGCCGTCACAAAATTATTTCCTTTTTGAACTTCCGTACAAAAAATAATTAAATGGTTTATAAAAAATTATTTTTAAAATGTTCACCCTCGAAAATGGCATTAAACTTTATATTTTTTTATTCTTCAAAGGTGTCTTTATTTAATTTTTAAAATCTCTGATCACAACTGGATGAATTTCAAAATAGTACAAATATTTTTAAAAAATAAATATTGAATGTAGATTTTTCACTTGTCAAATCTGAAAGAAAATAATATGCCATTGTGCTGAAATGAAGCTTGTGCTTTACAGATCACTGTCTGAGTTTAAGTACGGGACTTATTTGGGAGATCACCGGACTGAATTTCTTTCTATTTGTATTTAGAATTACTTTTCAAGTGATGATGAAATACAACGTCTTTTTATTTAACATTTGCTTAAAAATACTAGTGACTTTGAACAAGTCAAACTATTATTGTGGTAACGCCTCGAGAAACAAATCATTAATCCAAACCGTCCTGGGTATGACGATAAACTACATCTGCGTCCTGAGTAAGACGATAAACTTAAACTACGTCCAACAGCAAAGCCTCTGATCAGGAGGTTTTGAGGAGCGTGGAACCACCTCTTAATTGCTGGTGACCCGGGGTGTTAAGGTCCCAGCTATGGGCGAATAGTTAACCCCGAAACTGAGGTAAAAAGCATTATAAAAGTGTAAAAATGGTTTTAATACCAGAGATACTTTGTAAAAGAATTGTTACCAGAAATAAATCGTTGAAAAAAAAATATTACCAGCAATATATTTTTGAAAACAAATATTACCAGCAAAACATGTTTTAAAATAATATTACCAGCTATACATTTTTGAGGAAAAAAATATTACCAGAAATTGATTTTTGACAAAACAAAATATTACCAGGAAAAAAGTTGTCGGCATTAAATAACCCAATGACTGATATGCCATAAAACACTACAAACCAAACCAAACTAATCCAAAGACAAGCGATAAGAAGTTTATTAAACCAGAACGCTTCAATGCAGATCCTAATTTTACACACTGGATCTATTAATAGAACTGAAAACATAGTTAACAAAATTTTACACTGAAATACAAAAAGTGACACTTCAAAGCCCAACAGAAATGAGTTATTTGTTGGGATTTTCCCAATTGCTGCAGTGTATAGAGTAGAAAGAACTAACCTGTCTTGAAATGACCTTTTAAAACAGCTTTTATTTGTAGTCAAAAAAGAGTGCAAAATAATGGCAGTTTTCAGAAAAAAAATATTGAGTCCTACCGTTGAGTAGATTTCAAAAAGAGATTTCTCCACTTGTTCTCATGTGGAACGAGAAATCTCTATGTTCAAGCTGCCAGGACCAGAATGACTTTTCTGCAACAAGGGTTGTGAGTAGTTCTCCGAGCTGGCCTTGAAGGTATCGTAGCCCCTTCACGACTCTGTTAGCATAATCAAGGACAGACGTTATCTTCATGACCTTGACCTTTTTTCATTGCGTTGCCCAACTCCACTCAATTTAATATAACAAGTTTATTTAGGTTCATAAAAAACCTAATGTCTTTTCAGTTGTTTCAATATTATTACAAACTTTGTCTGAATACTCGTTGTGAACATTTTTATACTTTGTAGCAACTCTGAATTCATTTTCTTTAAATATTAAGCAGGTATGCAGGCCCAGTTAATGTTTATGCTTCCTTATTATATAATCCAGTGACTTCTCATCAAACTAAAAGGGGAGGACGAGGAAGAGGCGAAATGCAGGCATCCTGATCTTTGTGACCAGGGTGCCTGAACAGGTTATGTATTGAGTTACATTCCCTTTTATTTTTGTCTGCCAACTGGATGTTAGTTGGGCTTTCCCATCCATTCTTACTTCTGGCATTCCTACCCTTTATTATTTCCGGCTACCACGGACTCTTACATCCGGCATTGTTGGCCTTACTATTTCCGATTTCTCAGATCCTTACTTTTGGCAGTCATGACCTAAACTACTTCCGGCTACCACAGACCCTTACTTCCAGCTACCACAGACCCTTACTTCCAGCTACCACGGACCCTTATCTTCCAGCTCTCCTGGCCTTTATTACTTCCGCCTACCACGGACCCTTATCTTCTTTTAACATTTAATCACAGTTATATTGTCGAGATCTTCTAGCCGCTCAGTATTCCTCAATTTGCTTTATTCTGCCTCCATTACTTGATTCATTGTTTGTTCATATTCCTTTAATCCAAACACAAACTTTTGTATGTGATGCAAATACATTTTGTATTAATTTTAAGTTTGTCGTTTGTTGTCTTCTTGTTGACCCATCAGATTTACGTCTTTTATTTTTAAAATGTTAGTGGGTCTCTTGTGACTCATCATACTTATTTGGGATGCACAGGCCATATTATATCGTGCCCTCCTACAAAGGTAGCGACCGCTGAAAAGGAAAAAGGGGCGAATAAGGTTTGGTCAGTGTTTCTGGTACTTATTGTTGTTCCCTACTGATTATTTCCGTTGCTGTTACTGCTGAATCGAGCAAAGTAAGGAAGCCCCCACGTGCCACAATAGGCAACTAGTGAAATGGTTATTATACATTCCATATCAAATCAACAAGGGTCTGGCCATCACCAGCAGTTTTTTTTTCAAATTTAGTACACTTCATGATATGAATGGTGCCTATTTTACATCTCTAGTCAAAGAGTCATATCTCTTTTTCATATAAAGATATATTTATTGTATAATGACAAAGTAAACAAAACCAAAAATAATCTGGTTTATTTCCCACTGAATTGGTCAACATTTGATCACAAATAAAACAAATTCTTTTGATTTTATTACCATGGTTCTTATGTGAATATTAATCTGTATTCAAAGAGCTTTTCTAAAGATATATAACTTGACAATATTAGGAGATATGAAAATGTTAGCATATAGTAGCATATACCAAAATATGTTATTTTGAATTTGCCTCAACTCACTGTAGCCCGGGCCACGATCAAAAGTTCACCACAAAAATTTTACACATCTTGCCATAAGACAAACAAATTTGTTGTGAAATTTTAAAAAAAAATCAAGATATGCTTTTTGAGAAATCAACGGTTAAATGTTATGATCAAGGTTAATTTATTTTTATTTGATTTGATTTCTAAACAAAAACAAAAAAATGAAATTGATCACATTTTAAATCGATCCAAATAATTTAAAATGTTTTAAAATAATTTAGCATTGTAGGTGAAAAAACAACTGAGATATTAACATTTAATTTGAACTTTGTGCTTTTTTCCCAAATTCACATTTTTGGCGAATGTCAAAGGAAATTCTCTTTCCTAAAATATTTTATTTCTACTTCTTCCAAAGAAACAGGAATAAAACTGTAGTTTTTGAATTCCTGTAATTGTTGATGCATTTTTTAATCTATCTTTGTAATGAAAGAGAAAATCACCTACCTCAAAAAAAGTTTACATATTGTGTGTGGTCTGCCGAAGAAAAATAAAGAAAATTGTTAGCAAAAACCTGCTACTTTAAGTATCAGAAGAACTATGCTAATGCAAAATCTGCAATAAATAACTTCATCATCCATCAAAGAACTTTTCTTATTAGAACAAAATTTTGATTGTTCTTTGGCAATAAAATCATGCTTATTCAGTGTTTGAAGGTGCACACAAAAAGTTTCTTCTGTAGATTATGATACAGTTTGCAGTGTGGTTCAATCAGTTGATAGCCACTGCTTGTAGATAAAATCATCTATTAAATTTTTATTTAGAATTTCTTCTATATATAAAACAAAATGCTCCATCAAATTGCTACAAGTTGAGCAGTCACCCAAGTAGCAGTTAGACATTGCTTCATTGCATATATCAACAGCTATTCATTGGTGGTAATCTGTTAAATGATATTGTTCATCTTGAGTCAGAGTACCAAGACGATCCCCCTCCAAATCATCAGATTCATATTTTGATGTATTGTGTAAACACAGACACAGTTGTTTTTCCAGCATCATGTGCTAGGATATATTCTTTTGGTTTGAGCTCAGCAAATTTTGAAAAGCTAATTCTGTTTGGATATTTTGATTTAAATAATTGGTATGTCTCTTTCATGTTACAGAGTACAAGATACTTTTGTTCCTGAATTCTTCTACCATTCTTTAAAACTGTCTTATAGTCAGTTTTTCCAGGCATCACTCTGCTGACTTCTTCACTCTCATAAAACACTTCATCAATTGTCTCTTGTGAGAATCTACATTTTCGTGTATTTGGTAGAGTTACGATTCCTTGTTCATTTACAAGATATTTTAGCTTGTCTTGCTATGTATGTTGTGGTACCAAATACCATTTGGATTCTTTGAATATTCCAGCTTTTTGGAAGTCTTGTCAAAATTTCACAAGCTGCAAACTTTTCTTTTAATTGTGCAATAATTTCACTTTCAGCAGATCTTTTGTGCTTTTCTACATTCATAGATTCTTGAAACATTTTAGTTGAAATTAGTTTCATTTTTCTTCCTTTTTTCCACATAATTGGTTTGCTTGTCAAATTTATGAGGTTTGATTGGTGATTCACTAATTATTGACAGTGACTCGTTAAGAATTTGAAATTCATTTTCGGTATCTACAAAAATGCTAGAAGACTAAGGCCTGGTCTTCAGCTGATGTTGAACTACTTTCAGAAGAAACTCAGGTAATGTTGTTAATTTTATTTGACAACAGTTACAATTTTTTTTTACCAATTTTTTTATCAACAAACTCTTTTGATATTTCTTTTAATCCTTCTTAAATTTATTTACATTATTCGGACTGTTATCCTCATCTTCATTGCCATATTCACATTTCGGCCGTTGTATGTTCCGGCCTTCTTCAGGTGATTGGAATTTCAAACTGAACCCCTTAGATTGTTCTAGTTCCATATGCCATGCCTCTTCCGGATGTATCAGTTATTTCCCTTTAACTCAACTCTCCAATTTTTTTTTAGTTCACCACTCCTGTAGCCTGGTATTGAACTCACAACTTTTGGGTTTAGTCACTGGATCTAACCAACGCCTTTATCCACTGGGCCATGTGTCCTTTTAAATTTTTTCTTCATTTTAAAAGGGTTGCAGCATGTTTTGTTCAATAAAAGTCTTGTTGATAATCCATTTTGATTCAACAAATCATTAATGTCTCAGAAAAAAATTAAATCTTAGTCTGAAACTTTTTCTCTAAAACAAAAAGAAAAAAATGATTTGACATCTGATAAGAAAGATTTCATCAGGACAGAGTAAATATTTCTAAAGCTGACGTACTTTCCCCTAAAATCACATGTTCTATGAACACATGCAAGATTATACTGAAAATCTTGTAAAAAGTTTACAATAATTTTAAATTAATTTCTTATTTACATTTGTGATAGCAAATCTGAAGAAGATCGATAAAGCTACCAAAAACCTCAGACATTCAAAGCAAATGAAACAGGATGCCAAAAAGTTAAAGAACGTAGACGCTTTTGGAAATATTGATAAATTTCCTTGTTCATTGTCAGGAGACTTTTCTATGTAGAGACCTCATGTCCGCAATAGATGATCTTATCCATGAAGAATTCACATTTATCTAAGATGGCTTTTAGGTTATATTCTTTAAACCGCTTCAGCATTAATTTTACATTTGTATAGGTGCTCTTCATCATCTGTCCATGTGATGTACATGTCATCAATGATGCACTTTGTTTTGCGTATATCACCTAATATCTGACCCATTGTGTGCTACCATATTATTACTGGGCTTGATGCAATGGGAAATGATAAGCAATTTTGCTGTTATAGGCACTTGTGTATGTTCAGGGTTAAATACCTCTTGGGTGATTCTTCTATGTCCATTTGCAGGTATGCTTGCCGCAAGTCAATCTTTATAAATTGTTTACTACCTGCCAGTTTTGTGAATATGTTTTTAATTTTTGGCAAGGGGTATTGGTCTACCTTCAGACATGGGTTCACAGTGACTTTATAGTCTCTGCAAATCCTTAATGCTCCTGACTTTTTACTCCTGGTAGAATTGGGGAAGCCCACTAGCTTGTTACTTTTATCAGGATTTCCCTCTTTTCTAATCAGTCTAACTCTGCTTCTACTGCTGTGCGCTAGGCACACATAATATCGTATTGACCTGGCCTTTATGAACACTGGTTTGGCATTGTCTTTTACAGCTAAGCTTAGCTCCATTTTGTGATGGCAACGAACACTCATTGCCACTTTTTGATGTCAACGAATACTCGTTGTCACTTTCGTTGTAGTAGGGACTTTGTAATTGCAGATTACAACTATAGTAACGCTGTTGAACAATGCTGGTGTCAGACGCCTTCGAATAACACTCGCACTAATTGTACTTGCTCGATAATACTCGCTCGAACATAATAGTGATCAGAATAGAGAAATAGTATAGTGAACAGAGTATAGAATAGCGGTCCGTATAGTAATAGTGGATAGCGCAGAAATGGTGTTCCGAATAGGAATAGATAGAACAGAAATGACGATCAATTAAACATACGCTGCCTCCCATATATGCATTTCCACTATGGTTACATGGCCTACTGAATTCAATAATGGGATCGCCTGTGTTTACTCACTGGTGATCTATGTTCAAACTCAAGTGTTGGCAGTGACACTTTATTTCTATATAACATTTCAATACCTTTTATAGTCCCCAGTTCCTTGATAAAATCCTCACTATACTTTGTGTGAAGGTGTCACTGTTTGGCTTGCATTGTCTTCTTTTCTGGTGTTGACTGTTGCACTTTTATATTTATTTAATTTTATAAAGATGAGCCACTCTCTGCCAAAGAGTGCCAGGCCCTCTGAATCCACAACATGCAAGTCCAAGATGTCCACCTACGACCCCTGATATTAAAGTAAAACCTAAATTGGACACTCGGTGTCCAACTCCATTTTTAAGGGTCGGCCTGCAATGTTAGGTATAAATCATATCTTCACGCAATCTATGTTAATGGTTGTGATTGTAAAGTCTGTAGTGGACCCCCTGGAAATAAGGGGGGGCGACGTGAAAGGACCCGAGTGCCGTGATTCTGTATGAGGTCACAAGAGGCCCATTAACATTTTCGAATTAAAGACGTGAAATCTGACAGGTGAGACAAAATGGACACCAGAACGGGTATATGTATGTTTAATGCAAAGTTTATTTACAAATCAGAAGCTGTGGGTTAAATGGTCCGGTAAATGAAGGATGGTTGGATTGCTTATGTCGATGGTTGAATTGGTGGTGTCGACGACGGGATGTTGAGGTGCGGTCGTTTGGAACGGTTGGAACGATGATGTGCAGGCGTTGCGTACATGCTGGTCGAGGCCGGTGTCGAAACCTCCCATAGTCATTATAACCGATAGTATACGGGAAAGGTTGTTTAAGTCGAAGTTAAGGGAAGTTGATCGCTGCTGGTCGTCGCAGGTGATCGATGCTGGTCATTGCAGATGATCGCTGCGGGTCGTTACTGAACAATCGCTGCTGGTCGTCGCAGGTGGTCACTGCTGGTCGACCGTTGGTCGCTGGGTCGTCGCAGGTGATCGTTGCTGATCGTTGCTGATGATCACTGCTGGATGATCGTTGGTCGCTGCAGGTGATACACACACACACACACACACACACACACATATATATATATATATGATATTATTATTAGTAGTAATCTTATAAGTATAAGTAATTACACTCGTTTCGGAAAACCTTCGGTTTCTTGCTTGCAAAAAATCAAATCAATATCGAAGGAAAAAAAGGTATAAAAAAAGAAAGAGCCGAGAACCTGAACGCCTGTCGAAAACAATCGTTCAGCATGCAGGTCCAAAGCCCAAAGAAGAAAAAAACCGATACGAGTACGCAACTAACTAAATAAAGTGCTCAATACAGTAAGTAGAGCAAACCTAGTTAAACCTAGAGAGCCAGACAAACCTACCAAGGTTTCACCTAAGCGGATCGTCAGGAAAGCCTGGCTTCCCTGACGATCCGCTTAGGTGAAACCTTGGTAGGTTTGTCTGGCTCTCTAGGTTTAACTATATATATATATATATATATATATATATATATATATATATATATATATATATATATATATATCAACTCGCATTATGAGGTGGTGTATTTGTGGGGCTAAGACAGAAATAAACACCAAGACAAAAATATCAAATGATAAAAAATGTTTTTTGACATGGAAGTTTGCGTATTGTTCCGGTTAATAAATTAATGCTTTGAAAATAAATATTTAATATTTTCAACCAATGGGTCGCGTTCCCGTCAACCGTAATAAAAAAGGCATTTTCTAGACTGGCAACCGAGTAAGGAGTGGCAAGAGGCAACAAACGGCAATAGGTCATGACGTTGAACTTAAAAGAAATGTCCTTACGCATTCACCCGTCTTCTTCACCAAACAACGGGACACTTACACTTTCCTTCACATTTTCTCCCTTGCTTCTTTTTTCTCACATATACTTTAAAAGAAATCACATTTATTTTTATCTTATGACGAAATGACTGTAATCTGACAAATATATGAACTTCAACACTCACACACGCTAACAAGAAAATTAGTTGTAAAAACACGAAAATAAAAATATCATATATTATTATATTTAAACACTTTTTTCGCCTTTTTCTTTATTGTGGGTTAATTAATTTAAATCCACAACATCTTCATTCATTGGCGGAAGAGGAAGGAAATGTTTATCTTTTTATAGAACTTAAACAGCGACACCTAACAGCCGTTTGGCGAAGTCAAGTAGGGATAATAAAATGTCCGGTTTCTTTATTACTAGAATCTTTTTTTATTCATTATTATTTTATTTATTGATTTTATTTCATTTTCCCACAAAATGGCAAAGAAAAAAACGCTATTAAATAAACAACTTGCACCATTTGGCAATAGTCCTTCAGAAAAATTATAGCTCAATAGTGTAGAGGACCGAGGGGTAAAATGTGAGGAGAAGATGAGGAGATATCTCTGGGCTGAGATTTCCTGCTAGTCGGTCCAGCTACATAGGAATGTCGGACATTAATTATAGGTCCAAAGAAGACAAAAGAAAACAAACAAGACCGATACATATATGCAAACAAATATATAATATGAGTAAACAAATATATTAATACACGAAGACATGAAAGGTTACGGTGTGTTTGTATGGAGAAGTTATGTGTGTGTATTGTGTTGAGTGTCCGTACGTACGCGATATGTCCTTAGCGTGTTCCCAGAATATGGGAAACGCTGTATCTGTGAGATGTCACGTATTGGTGTAAGTGAAAAAGAGAAAGTTTTATACCTCATCTCCCCGCGGGATGGCCGCCCGAGGCGTAAGTCGGAAAAAAGAAAGAGGCGAAAGTTCAACCAGTATTTATACTCGTGGGAGAGAGACCCCTGTTGAAGGATTAAGAAAATGAGGAGGAATTAACTCCGACAGTAGCCAACTTCAGAATCAGTGAGGTTTAAAATGAATGAGATTCATATTCTGGAAACAGCAGACAAATTGTTGTTGATGACGGTCATCCAGTAACACCTCCAGCTGTTGATCAAATTCCTTTTCAAAGATCAGAACGAGTTCGTAAACTACCAATGCGACTCGACATAACTAGTCATATAATCGAGGAATTGGTTTACATCGGATCAACAGAAGATGGGATGGATGTGGTGAAATGAATGTTGAGGTTCAGATTGCTTAGTTTGTATACGGGACTTATTTGGGAGATCACCGGACTGAATTGCTTCCCTTTGTATTTAGAGTATTTAGAATTATCCGAGTTCATTTTGGCGCATGTTTCAAGCGATTAAACGCAATGTGCGATGCAATGCCTTCTTAACACTTGGTTAAATACTAGTGACTTTGAACCAGTAAAATTATTAATGTAGTAACGCCTCAGACATTCGACATTGTCCAGAGGTAATCACTTATGGGTCACTTCTCTGCAAAGGTACTCAAAGAGGATATGCTTCCAGGATGATTATTCCCATTGTCCACGATTCTTTTGGTAAAGAAGTTCTTTCTGATATCTGTTCTCGGAAATCTCTTTTGAATCTTCTTAAAATGTCTTCGAAGTTGGTATTGGACACTTGTGAAATACGTTTCAGATATAGTAACCGTACTTCCTGAAAAGATTTTGAACGTTTCTTTTCCATCTATTAGTTTCCTTCTTTTATTTTTAACGTTGCAAAAATAACATCTAAAGAAGCAAGTTTCAAACATGTGATTCCAGTTGATCAATGTCTTGTTTGTGGAATTGATTCCAAGGAGAAGACCAGTATTCCAACAAACGATGTGTAGTTACTGCGTAATGTTGCTACCCGCCTACACATAAAACGCCTACACAACATCCGCATAGTAACCGATACTAATATCTTTAAAACACACTCGTTTCATTGGTCCATACCAACCAATGAAATACCTTCCCGCTTAAATTCCAAAACCTGTCTGGGAGCCTACTCATGGTTATTTAAAGAACAGGCCCAGTCAGCGAAAAAACAGAGAGAGAAGATGAGAGAGACACAAAGAGACAGAGAGAGACAGACAGGCGCATGATGCTGTTGTCATATTTACGATCAGACCGAGAGATAATCTCGCAGACTAATGAAGAATATATATACGAATTACCGCATCATAGAAATATGACATGGGATACATGTCAAGCAATGACTTCATAAAACTCACCGACTAATCTCACTGGATACAGCAAAAAATTAAATCTGAACATGTTTTCTAACACCATCTGAAAACTTAGCTGAGTAAAACAAGAACTCCCTCTATATTTATCTCTTAACAATATATTGATCCACTATGAATAAATTCACTTTAGTTCCTTGTTGCATTTTGTTTCTGTCAAATGCGAACAATAAGTCCGATGAACCACGTGACATGTCATCCGTATTCTGCTGAATAGAGCGCGCAGCAGAATCAGGCCAGAGATAGGACAAGAAGAGTTGCGAGTTCGTTAAAGACAACGGAACAAGGAACGCGATATTCATGCTCAGAATGTTATCAGAAAGAGCGATACAGATGCAGAAAGACGTGTACCTATGTTTCATAGACTACGCAAAGACCTTCGACAAAGTACGCCACAAGGATCTGATGGAACTGCTCAGCAACCTTGATATATTCGGGAATGATATCAGAATAATCAAGAACCTATACAGGCAGCAGACAGCATGCATACGCTTAGGGAACGAGTTCAGTGAATATACAAAAACAGAAAGAGACGTAAGGCAAGGATAAGTCTTCTCACCCGACCTGTTCAACCTATACAGTGAGGAAATCCTGAGAGAATTGGAAACCCTACCGGGATTTAGCATTGGCGGCTACAATCTAAACAACATAAGATACGCAGACGACACAGTACTGATAACAGACACGGAAAAGAAATTACAAAATCTTCAGCAGAAGGTAGCGACGGAGAGTGAGAAGAAAGGACTAAGTATAATCTACAAGAACGAAGAACTACATCCGCATCCTGGGTAAGACGATAAACTACGCTCAACAGCAAGGCCTTTGATCAGGAGGGTTTGAGGAGCGTGGAACCACCTCTTAATTGCTGATGTTCCCAGGTCCACCCTGACCCGGGGTGGTAGCACCTGTTAGGGTCCCAGCTATGAGCAATTAGTTAACACCCAAATGGGGGTGTCAAAACACTATGAAAGTGTAAAAATAGGGTTTAATTCCAGAAATATTTTGTAAAAAAATTATTACCAGCAATACATTTTTTAAAAACATTACGAGCAATACATTTTTTTAAAAAAAAAATATTGTCAGCGAAGGAAAATTCTTACCAGAAATAGATTTTTGAAGGAAAAAACATTAACAGAAATAGATTTTTGGGAAAAAAAATATTACCAACAATAAAAATTTTGTCGGCATTAATTAACCCATTGAGGTTGATATGCCGTAAAACAAAACAAACAAACAAACAAGAAGACAGAATGCATTGTCATCAGTAAGAGGAAGAGCCCGAAATGCGATTTGCATGTCGGGAACATTAGAATGAAGCAGACACAGAAGTTTAAATATCTGGAAAGCGTCTTGACAGAATATTGTCAGTGCGACACTGAGATCCGTAGAAATATTGAGATGGCCAAGGACACATTCCAAACCTGAGCACAGTATTGCGAGACAGGAGGATTTATTTGGTAACAAAGAAAAGAATACTGAGCTGTTACGTGACATCTAATCTTCTTTACGGCAGCGAATGTTGGACGATTTCCTCAAAGATGAAGAAGAGACTCGAGGCGACGGAGATGTGGTTCTACAAAAGGATGCTAAGGATATCATGGACCGAGTGTATGAGCAACGATGAGGTCTTAGGGAGGTTACAAACAAGGCGGAAGCTTATACTTAACATCAGAAAGAGGCAGCTGAAGTTTCTGGGACACATAATGAAGAAGGTGGGCCTGGAGAATCTGATACTCACGGGTCGAATAGAGGGAAATAAAGACAAGGGAAAGCAACGTGTGACATACCTGACGAGCTTGAACAGGCGGATGACAGAACATGGCCTGGGGGAGGAAGCAGAAGGAAGAAGCTTGCTGCAAGGGATAAAGGGAGGTGGAGAGCCATGATCGCCTACGTCATGAAAGTACATGGCACATAGAAAAGAAATAAATAGTTAACCTTCAGCATGTCTTTCCTCATGTTATTTATGTTGCATGACGGAAAGTAAGAATACATTTCGATCAAAACCCTTCTGATATTTATCCAGCCCACATTTCTATCTTTTTCCTTCCTACCATCTGCAATAAATGGTGACACCGACGTTATTGAATCAGGTCCGCAATAAGTGGTGACCTCGACGTGATCGAATCTGTTCCGCAACAGTAATATAAGATATTTAAGCTGCTAAACGTATATCGGGCTTTTAGAAAGAACGCAGAGGCTGCGATGGGCTCTTGTTTAATTTTTAAATTTCAAAAATAATTATGGTACATTTTGATTTGTAGTAAAACATCTGCGTTTGTTTTTCGTCTAAAACCAGTAAAAAGGTTTCCCTCTAAATTCTGAAAATTGTATTTGGAGCTTACCTGTATGTCATTTAAGAACTTGGTTTTGATTTTCAGAGTAGACTAACCGCTGCTACAGAAATCCCGGTCCCCCGGTTCAGAAAGAAAACAACGCGGAAGAATTTAAACAATCACCAGATGAGAATTGAAAAGAACAAGGTCGCTTGCACTTGGGAGCCATTATTTAGTACACAAAGTATTTAATTTGCGCAATTCATTTTTTGTGTTGTTATGAAATAAAATAGGACATCTCGGTTGATTTTCAGGCAAATAAACGAACATACTCAAGAGCGAGAGTCGGATGTGAACGGGACAAGGCCCCGTCACAAAATGACCATTATCGTCGTTTACGCATAGGCCCGACGCGCGAGTTCAGGTCGAAAAATAAAATAATATTTCAAAGTGCTTCTATTTTTCGACCAATAAAAATGCTTCCCTCCTAACTATACTCGCGTCGTTTTTCGAGCCGGTTAAGCCATAAAAAACGCCATAAAAGGGGTCACACGGGGAAGTACAAGGCAGTCAACGGGAGGCCGGGGAAGAGATCTGTCACGGTCAGTCTGGGCAGTCAGCAGCAGTCAGCAGGAGGAACGCCACGCCAACCAGTGGGAACTACTATGAGAGACCAACCCGGACCACACGTTCCTGTTGAAATAAATCATGTAAATCTATTTCTGCTGTTGTCGTATTTCTGTCTTGCAACCATACCCTTGTCTAATGTGTTAACATTAGATCTTTCGTGTGTTTTTAAACTCGGCTCGTGTCGTCTGTCTTTGTTGTGTGCACATAAATTAATGTTACATCAAACATTTGTTTGAACTATCTTTTTGTAGTTTTTTTTTACCAAAAATCCTATAGTAAAACCTTTATTTTTTTGTGAAAATTCTGTGATATTTCTTTATTAGATTAATTTGAGATATTATTTTGCTTTCTTACAAATTTCACCGATGTACTTAGATGGTAAGTGAGTGTTCAAATTCTGAAATTTCTTTTTATTTTACATTTTTTCAAATGCAACTATCTTTAAAATGTCGACATACTCATATTTCTTTTTGATCTTAAATTCATTTTGTTGCATTGAAATCCAAAAGCCAAGCATTATTCTAATTTTAATGTTTTATGAAATTATACATGTACGAACTCTCAATAAAAAATATTTTTTTTTACTTTTACTGAATTATTTTTGCTAAGGTTCATTACGAACATTCAGTATGTTCACGTTTGATATTGCATTTTTTTTTCTTTTACTCGAATAACATCTTCAGGGAATTTTCTTTATATTACTGTATTCTTTATATGACTATATTCGCAAACAAACACCTGCTAAATTGAACCTGGCCTCTCTAAACCCCGACCGTTGTCAAGAAAGGCATTAAAGCATCTGTTAGTAAAGCGAAGCCGTGCAAAACAATTTGATCGAGGGGTGGGGTGGGGGGCTAGGCCTAAAATGGATTAATAATTACGAAGCATCCGAGGTGCGCTCCATGACGACAAAAGGTAATTCGGGTCGAGACTGATTGTTTTACAAGAATACATCTGTTGTGGTGAAATGGAAGAGAGTATTAAGCATGACTTCTTTCATCGCGACCTCCTACGCACTCTATGCAAACTTGTTAGGCGTCACATGGTTGACCTACTCTAGGAATATTTCTAATACCTTAGAAGCCAGTCCTGTTTGTAGTAATGCGGACCTGTTTGATGAGACATGTTTGTGTGTTTACGAGGCATGAAACGAATAGATTAAGTTCACGATAATTTGTTTCATTCTCTCCACCATATAATCATCTACTTTAAGCCTCATCTTTAGGTTAAGCTCAAGGTGGATGTAAATAGATTTCTTTGAAAGATGGATTAATGTGGTACAGTTACGTCCGGCTAACTTAGAGCGGCCTCTTAATGTTATGGTTAGGAAAAAAAGCTTTTGTGCTACTTGTAAATATCTGACAGCCAGGTTCAACTTAAGATTAAATAGACCTATTTTCTCCACTCCTCATTAGGAGGTAAATTTCTCTGCTAATGTGGGAAACGTTTTACTTTATTATTCTCCATTTTCCCACATATCATTCCACTAGTTAACTTGTTTTTTTTCTGTCATATTAGATTGTGGGCGGGACACTAATACATTTTGCGAAGATATTTTCTTTCTTTTAAATCATCGGGAATTTTTTTAATTGTTATGAATCAATTGTTTTTATCCCCCCCCTCCACATGAAACTGTAAATATGGGTTTAGAATTTTCACAGAAAGTGAGGAGCTTTTTAATATTTGTTGCATGAACGATTTCAGAGTAAATGCGTTGTTTTCTCTTTGAATTTCTGGGATGAAGTGTTATCATTATTTACATTCGTACTATCTACGTTGCTATTATAACAACGTTTTGGCCATTGTGGCCCTACTGGCTCTCTTCAGGTGTGCGTCTATCCAGGTAACATTCAAGGAATTTCGAACTGAACCCTTTAATTAATCTACGGGTCCCGATTTTTCTCATTTCACTGTCCATATCTCGAGATGGCTCATTCTCGTTACTCAGTTATTATTCACACTGTTTGAACTGAGTCAGTGTCTGTACTACCCGGTGCAGAGATTCAACTTAAAATTAATAGGTTATCAAATTCATGAATCAACGCTTTAATCCACTACGCTATTGTCTCACGGGACAATCCTGAGTCTAGAACTGGTTGTATGGCAATTGTCAGTTTCTTTTGATCACCAAGAGATAAATTACTTAGCGTAGAAAATAAAATATTTCGATGTTTAATTCGCGATAAGATGTCGATGTTATTGGAGTTTTCATTTGAAAGACTTGTATGAGGGTCACTCTGAAGGTCATGTCCTCTGTAACGTTGGCTCACGACAAAAGAGGTAGATGTTAGGGGCATGGCAGTAGAGAGTGAACAATTCTCCTAATAACTCGTCATTTTTTGCTTTGTTATAGATAGCAGTTAAACGTAAATCTGACCAAATTGTATGTGGCACGAAAGCGTGTTCGAAGCAGAAGAACGTCTTTAAAATTATTTGCATAAAAAATACTACACTTTGACATTCATCAACACTGAATGCGTACGGAAACCAAACAATGGTTACGAACACAGTTGGCCAATGGGCAACGCACTTAAATAGTGGCAACAGTGATATGTGGGTTGCTTCAGCTGGTATATATATATATATATATAT
>OZ038475.1:159854043-160241543 GCA_964036315.1 Acanthosepion esculentum | reverse complement strand
AAAAGGAAAAATATTCGAGCGAATGAGTCAATGCTTGTGACTAGCTGGGTTAAAAAGACGAAAGGGGTACTTGGAAATAGATAATAACTGCCTTGATTATCTTCAGTCTCCAGGTGCCCATCATATGCATTAGTATATGTCTGATAAACTAACAACTTAACACAACGGAAGGAAGGACCAAAATAACTGAAAGAAAGGAACGCTAAATAAGACATGAATAAATCAAACAGCATAAGCGAGCGAAAATCAAGAGAATCATATTTCCCGGAGAAAATGGTCAGGCCGATCATGTTTTGATGTTCCTTACTGGGATCACGTGGTTTCCATTCGTTCTTCTTACCGTTGCGGGGCAATCACATCTATCTCCATCGCAGTCTACACAGCAACTGAGGTTCGTCACCTCATGAGCTGACCTCACTCCCTGGCCGTTATGTGATCCTTGTGAATTCGTCCTACCAAAAGAAGGATAATCACTCCCTGCGTTCCTACAAGATGACTGGCCTCTTAAACAACCGCAGTATTACACTTTCCGCCGAGCTTGAGTTAAGAAGGTCGATAATCACATAACGGGAGAACTTGTCTGTGACAAAAAGTATGTATTTTCCATTGAGGAAATGTCCCAAATCAAAACTGACTTCTTTTGTCCGAGAAGCCAGAAGAGACACTCTGAGGAGGTACTTCATAGGAATAGGTTACGCATTATAGACACGTTCTTTGGAGATGGGAGGTCCAGAATGGTTTCGATTTTATTAGTACTAGACTTGATGCCTTCCTCTCCGATGATGTTCAAGGAATTCGAGCGACGTCTTGTTATAATCGCATTTTTCAGCATTCTAGGCGATTACTTTTGCTTTGTGACATTGGAATAATTCTTGAATATTGGTATCATGGTCTTGTTGAGATGTTCCGAAATAGAGGATACCATCACCGTCTATGACAACGCCTTCTTTACTTTCATGTGTTTGTTGACCCCCAAAGAATAAGTTCAACTTTGTAACTTTAACCATAGGTGTGTTGCAAAAGTTATGATATACATTGATTCTTCCGCCAATTCTTGTTGCTTGTGTCATTGGTTAAGTTCTAGTTTGTTGAATATCCTCGCTCCTAACAATGTGGCCTTGAGTTCATCAAGAGTCGGTGCGGCGTGGCATGATGGGACACTGGAAAATTGGGGATACCCGTGGGCCTGTTTGATCACCTTGTCGATCACTACCAATTCTCCGCCATTTTAATTTGTTTTTCAGTATCTTTTCGAATGGGACGCATCAGTATTGTTAACCGACAGGAGAAACATGTGTAACTTTATCAATCATTGAGTTTTCTTAGGCCACCAAATAATTATGCATTCCCCCACTTTTTAAAACGTTTGCAGGTGAGAAACTCAGTGTCAGAAGTGCTGACAGAATGGATTGATACGAGTTGGAATTTCCTCCTTGTTTCCCAATTTATTTTGGTTTATTTTCTGCACCGGTCACTAAACAGATTGTGACCCAATATACAGTATTATCTGCGAAAAGGATTGGTAGATATGGTTGGTTACCATCAACCGATTTGACTGTTCAGGTTCCGTTCAGTCATAGTTTTGGGGATAGGTGTTCACAGCTTGCATTTGCCTGCAATATTACCAATGACTGCAGACTTGGTGAGAACATTTAGTTTTTTGGCGGGTACATCCAATACTGATGTTGAAATGTGTTAAGTTGCTTTTTTTATTGACAGCCATAAATATGAACTCAATTTCGTTGGCTGACTCAGCGCCATCCTTGTGGTTTTATTTAAGATGATGTCCTACCATTTTTGGTCTTTGACACCTTGCTGAGGACCGTGGCTGTGGAGCTTATGTTTGTGTGCCTGCAACTGCGCAACTTCATTCTGACTGAGAACGACAAACGAGGGGAAAATGGTTCCATTTCGCGCATACCTTAGAGCGGCGGGAAGATTTAATGGTAATTCTGATCAGTTTGATAATATAAAATTGGTAGCTGATCTAAAAAAAAATCCTACAATTTGTTAAATGGGACAAGAAATGGCTTGTTAATTTTAATGCCTCCAACTTAAAACTTCCCTCTTTTAATCGTCTGAGAGAAGCTTTTTTGCTTTTCATGAGCATGGCTGATGGAAACCTCAGCCGAGTGATTCGTTACGCCTTCTCGGGCTAACGTTTTCCGTCTACATGGAGCGGAAACTTTATATGGAATCAATTGCTAGGTTTGCTGCTAGGAAATTTGGTCAACTGTGTCGTGATAGACAATTTTTCTTGCCATAATTTATCTTACACATTTGTAAGTCCACCATTGATCCATGCATTGAATATTGTTGCCACATCTGGTGTGGTACTTCTGTTATATATTTAGAGATTCTTGATAAAATACAAAGAAGAATCTGTAATGTTATTGGTTCTGACTTGGCATCTCGGCTTTAGTCACTTCTCCACCGCCGTAACGCAGCTTCCCTGTGCTTCTCTTATAAATATTCTAATGGCAGTTCTGATTTGGTTTTCTCTGTCGTAACTAGACTTTGTAAATTAAATTTCGTAGTACGCTTAAATTCCTGCGGTCGATGCACCAAGGAGAAAATCTTATCAGAAGTGTTTCTTCATTCGGTTAAAATGTATCTCATAGATTATTACACTATTTACGCGTGGGCCACTGCCCCCAACCGCGCTGCTTTGACCGCTGCGCCATCCGGCCCACATCAGGTGCATACCAATCTGGGTAACCTGAACCCACAACCTAATCTACGGGGATAGACCGCTTTTGTCCATGTCTAGGGATATCTCGTCCAGTTCTTTTTTTTCTAGTACTGGTCAATCACCGATCGCCTTGCCTGCACGGAGTCCAAGTACACCCTGTCCGGTGCAAGGATTGAACTTGTAAATGTTTTCATAATACGGAATCTGACACGGAGTGAAACAAGACATATTCGTGCAGCGTTGTTGCTCGTGAAGGAAAAAACACAAGACATTTGTACAATGTGTGGTGGGTGATGAAACAAGAGATACCCACTGACAAGGGCAGATTATTTATATGAATACTGAACGTTGAAATGTAAGTCAAATTTGTAATGTAAACGATATAACTTAAAGTTCCCAAAAATTAAAGCCGAAATAGTAAAAATCATTGACATCATCGCTAGTTCCTCTCGGTGAAGCGACATGCTATGAATCCTACAAGATGGCAAAGTTTTTGCCAAGGTATATCTATTCAGGTACATTCCAGAGCTCTCCATGCTTGACTTGTGTTTGTTGGGTGTGACTACAGAACCAGAACTCAAATGGTTCGAATTTATGCGCATCTCATAGCTGCCCCCCCCCAAATACACTGCCTCATTAATTCTTTACGTCAAACGTGATTTCAAATATTTACACGATTTCTCCAAATTCTCTCGTTTAAACTCGAAGATTAATCTCCTTGTAACTCTTCATCAAAGGAGTTTTATATGAATGATAGACTTTTCAACCAAGCAGTCACGTGACACTACATTTAGGGCAACGACATGAAAGTGGAAGTTTTCAGTTTATCTCGATCTAAATTGTTTCTGTTTTATGGCCAGCGGGTGTGTAGCAATCTGATTTCTCACACATCTTTAGAAGATAAGGAGATAAATTTCTTCCTTTTAGGTCCACTTAGTTATCTACGTTTCGTAGTAATTTTGTCTCCAGGCCATCTTTGAGTCAACTTAAGTGACAGTATTTTCAGGATTCACGTCTCCATTTTGCCTTTGAATTGGAAAACTTAAAAATTTTATCAATGATTTTAAATAGTCATAAAGTTAGTCCTTTGAAGATTTGGCTTTGGGGTGTTCTCAAACCTTCCGGAGTACAAGTGAATGGAATGGGGTGGGGCCCCATGATTATCCATATAAGCAGAGTGAGACAGGAAGTTGAGAGAAAAGGGTGTCCAGCACTCGGTGGGTCAGTAGATGCCCAGCGGCCATCAGTGAACAATCAACAGAGACCGAAGCGACAGGCAGTGAATGTAAGGGTCCTCTTCCGTGGCCGGAAGTTTAGTAAGATAACCAACCACTCGAAGCTGAAGGAAGGGCCCTAGGGTTAAGTGAAAAATCGTATTGTTGCTACTTCCTAACCAGAGAGTCTTAAAAAACAACTGTCTTCATTTTTTGTTGAAAGCGATCACGGCCAATAAGATGAACCTGTGCACATAGCGAGTTGGGTCTATATGCAAATACACACAACCTTGGATGTCATCACAGGTGTAGTAAACGACTGACAATCAGAGAACGTCGTTACAAAACTCTTCACAATTTCACCACGAATGGCGTCACATATGTTTTGGGGTCTTCTGGGTGATACCCACTTGACCGAATCAGAACAAGGTAAGCAAAGAAAAGCGTTTGAGTTCATGTGACAACAAACCGGGCATTTACTATTTCTTGTCTATATTAACAGTTACGCTTGGGACCGAGGAAGTCAGTTCTGGTTTGCCGATGCCGTCCGTTCGTATTGGCAGCCACACCTTGTAAATGAGCAGGGGATTGGTAGGAGAGAAGAGCTGAGCTGTTAGGCTGACATGGCAGAAGTTGTCCCGTCACCTACCCACCCAGACCAAGCAAGCGAAGTCCTGGATAAAACATCTATTTTATATTTTATTGTCAACTGGGTTCGATTTATCATTTGTCGACGTGGCGTATGCTTTTACCTTTTGTTTTCTTGTGAACGTGCAACGGACCCTTTTCCATTTTTTGGTGCATACCAACGTGGGCGAGAATCGAGACGCAACGTAGATTAATCATTAACCGGTCAGTGGGAAACTGGGTGAGGGTCACATTATATGTTTACAGGCAAATGTAAAATTTTGATGAGATACCACTTTACATTTGTCACTAAAATGTCATTATCAACGATTATGAAAGAACGTAGGAGAGGAATTCCGTTTTCTTCAGAGTCTGTCTAATCTCTTTGCTTACTTTGCATATAATGAAGACGGCGTTTTTTAAGTTGATATTTTAGTAAACTAGGGCAAGGTTCTAAGGAAAATGAATGGGTTTATTTTATGACCATTTTTGGAGGAATTGTACAAACGAGAGAAATCAGAGTAGTTAAAACTTTATTACTGCCAGAAAAGTCTCTCGGATAAAATGGAAGGTACATACCTACACTTTTAAAAAAACATAGCATGATGAAAAAGGCCCCAAACTCAATAAAAATAAGTTTTTATCGTCAAAATGTTTATGTTATTATTAAGAGAAAAGACCAAAGTATTTTTATTAAATTTTTTATGCTTTCAAGCACTGTCGAAATTTTTTTTAACTTCTTTTTTTTTTTACGTCAATGGTTGACGTAATATTTTAATAGATTTTTCACTTTTTTCCAGTGAAAAACACGTTTATTTGGAAATTCTTGCAAAAATCAAATAATTGTCGGATTTTAATGGAGCTTTTAGGACTTATTCATAAATTAATGAAATTATTTTTTAAATTATTATTTTTAGAAAATCTTGGCAAACAATATATTTTTCACATATGTTACTTTCACCACTTACTAAATTTCGTGAAATTAAATTTCTTCTCCAAAAATTTTTTTATTAGTTAAAAGTAGAACTCCTTGAAGAATATAAATTATCCTTTTCCTTTTTTCAAATAGGACCATCAATTACCGAAAATCTACTCCGAATTGTAAACTAAAAACTGCAATAAAACTGTGAGATTATTTAATCAGAAAATCTTTTAATTACATTCATAAATAAGATATATTAAGGACACTATTGTCTTTAAAAATTCTTTTCGATGAATACTGAATTTGTACAAGAATTGTTTTCTTTTTTTTAAATTTTAAATATAATTTATAATAATTTAAAAATCGTTTAAAATTCTGCATTACTTTTCTTTTAGGTGATCTTGTAGTTAAGGAGAAAATATGATCACGAATCAAAAATTGAAAAGCTTCATAAAAAGACTTTTACTAGCAAATATTTTTCAAATAATTTCTAATTTGATTTTATATCTATGCTCGTCTATACATGACATTATTATTAAAAAGTCACGTATTTTAAGTGTTGTCCTCCCTTTACTGAGAAATTCACTTGTCTGCAATTCGTTATACATCGCATGTTTACATCTCAGTAGGCTTTGCACATCATCTCTTCAAAGTTTTAAAACTTTAAATATTAGATAATTGCTGAAAATATTCTGTTAATTTGTAAAAATTACTAGGCAGTTAACCCCCACCACCACCACCAAAAATGTGTTCGCTTAGATTTCATAAATTTATGCCACTTCTGGTCATCCATATTAACTATCAACGCCTTTTAGCCCGTCAATTAGATCAACCAAACTGGACACGCAGTTAAGAAATGCTTATATACTACGTTTTTTTATGTTATAAGTAATATTTGTTTGAAATCAGATTAATTTAACTTTTTAAATTTGCTAATTTTCCTCAAATAACCTGTCACAAATATATGTTTTATTTTTGGAAGATTTTTAAAACCGATAATTAAATTTTGTTTACAAATGTGTCACAATTTGAGAAAATGGCGCTTGCAATCGATTCTGTGAAAGCGAGCAAAATATTGACATTCCAATCAATATAATTTCTATTTGAAATACACCAGAGTATTTTGTTTACTGGAAATAGTAAATTTAATCATTAGCTTTCAATCAAAGCTAAAATGAAATCTTCAAGAATGTTTTTTCATTTTTAAAAATTAATTTTAAACCTTAGGTATCGAAAAGCCAGTGGACACGCCTAAAGAAAGGCAATACTAACGTACCAACAAACATTTGTTTTGTTTTGTTTTTTTAAGGAACTGCACCTTTTTTTTTTTAAATGCAGAGAATTTATCTGTTCTACATTTTTTTTTTTTTTGCATAAAGACCACCATCCCCGTTTTGTTAATCTCAAAATAATGAATTTATTTCGTGACTCATCAAAACAAATACTTGGATGAAAAGTAGAAATATATATAAACAGTCTTTGCTTGAAACATGTCTAAATAAAACATTCAGAAATAGAAACCTGAAATAAAACAAGTAGAAATCGTTAATTTAGTAAAACTAGATTTTCCTCAACATGCCAAGTTGCCTCCGGGATAAATATGAAAAGATTTATGGTTTTCTAAAATGAGCCAAATAGAAATCATTACTTTCGTGAAACTACAGGGTGGTCCTAAAATCTTGTCATCCCTTACAGAATATAATTTTCTATTTCAGATACGAGTTCCTACAGTTTTGACACGAACTCCTGCATTGTGACAGCGTTGATGAAAGTAAATAAACTGAATCCAGTACATGTGCTTTGTATTGTCTTTCTATTGTTTTCATTACTTTTTTTGTACGGGGTGACAAGACTTTCCGAACACACGGTAGATCTTCTTCGACACGCCGAGTTGATTCCGGAGCAATATGAAAAGATTTAAGTTTTTTTTTAAATTTTCCATATTCCAAAGAAGAATTATTCTATGTTTATTTACAGAACCCACAGACACAAACCCAAAAACAGTGTGAAGACCGAGGTCTCTTGAATTATTACGATTTACTTGTAGAATAATTTTCGAAAGACCGTTAACCAGACTACACAGAAAGATTAATAATTTATGATCGCGTGGAGAGAGGAGAAAAACACTACTTGGTTTCAGTGAGAAAATGAAAAAGAAAGAAGGGGAGATAAAAATGTCTAACATCTCCTGCTAATACCTCATAAATAATGGATTTTTCCGCTTTGATTGCGTAGAAATGGAGGAAAATCACTACTTGGTTTCAGTGAAAAAAAAAATGTGTAGCGTACCTAAAAAACGATTGGTCGGAAAATACGTTTTATTTCCTCCATTCATTTTTCTCGCCGCGAGCATTTATATCAAGTAGGAGCGAATTTTAGCTTACAACTACGTCCGAACCCTACGTCATCAACAGCCGTCGTAAACATATAAATAGCGCAGAAAAGTTCAGTTTAGGAGGGAAAAATCCACCAGCTACTGAACTTCATGTCGGCAGATGGAAGAAAAGCACTCATTCATCCCTTTTTTCCACTCCTTCGATGAAAAGAACGAACTCACTGATTCAGGATATCGCCATGGTCAAGAACTAGGAACACCTCATATTAGTGACACCAGTTAAGTATTGTTTCACTTTCTACTTACATTTTTTGAAAATGTAATTAAGGAAAAGACATCTTGAACTCTTCACCTTGTACACAACTGTGAAAAACACGTTTACCTATATAGTCGAACACTAATACTGTACACAACTGAATTGTACACAGTCAATACATACTGTCGTTTTTTAATAAATGTTATTTTGGATTTGGTTAAACCGAGTTTTGTCTGTGTTTCAAATTGTTGCTTGAAATGATAAATTCTGTATGTTTGAGGCTTCGGTGCTGACCAGGCGTTTCAAGCCCTCAACAAACTGGTGACCCGACGTTAAAATAAGCAATATATATTGAAACAAAACAATTTCGCATTCAAAATTCTATTTAAACTTCCTACACTGACTTCACAAAACACCAAAATTCCTCCTACTTAAACTTTATATAGCTGTGCACAGAAAGCATTACATCCCTCGTCTTTCCTGACAGGCTTGCTGGCCGACACAGTCTACCACTCCTAATTCTGTCACTCACAATTTGTCACTACTTCCTTTTCTCGAACACAAACAAAACACATATAAATACAGCCCCTTTATTTATTTCTTTTTCTCTAAAAACAACAAAACTTTCTAACACTCATGAGGAAGATTTTGAAGTAATATTTAGCCCCCCCCCCCACAAGGGCTACATGTGGCACAAGGCCAGGGTTAATGTGGGTTTTCCGAGCTCGTAGGCTCGGCCAAAAATATTACCTATTTGAACCCATAAAAACGGGTTCAGGGACAGTCTACCTCCCCGAACGAGACTCTGCCCTTCGGCATAGCTTCGTCCAGGTTCCTCTCTGCCGGAAGGCAGCGAGTTCGACCAAATAACTCGACCCCCGGGGCCAAGTTGGAAGATTTTGAAGTATCCGCAAATCACCGTCTACCACCTTTTAACGGTTCAAACATTAAGAACTGGTTTACTTAATAAGAAGCCCTATTCACTATCAGGAAAATAACATCACAGAAAACCAAATGCGCTAACGCGGTGGAAGTTTGCCACTCGAAGTCATAGGCGAAATAACTGGTTTATTGTTACCAGAAATAAAGAAATATACTCGAACACTAATACCGTACGCAACTGAATCGTACACAGTCAATACATACGGTCGTTTTTGAATAAATGCTATTTTGGATTTGGTTAAACCGAGTTTTGTCTTTGTTTTGAAATGTTGCGTGTAAATGATAAATTTTGTATGTTTGAAGCTTCTGCGCTGGCCAGGCGTTGCAAGCACTCATCAAACCGGTAACCTGACGTTAAAACAAGCAATATACACTGAAACAAAACAATTTTGCCTCCAATATTCTATATCAACTGATTTCATTGATCTCACAAACCACCAAAACTACTACTACACAATATATTCATATCGTGAGCAGGCAGATATTATTTTTACATAAGGCCGCGCGAATGGTAATGGACACGAGGTTGCACGGCTGTATCAGATTACATTTCCAGACCGAAGGTAGTCGAGTCATCCAACCTTTGCTGCTGCTTATCGTCACGTTGCTGAGACAGGATCTGTGGCATCACAAGCTATGGATCGAGGAAGACCGGGATCCGTTCGTACGCCTGACCACAAAGAATACATTCTACAGGCTGTCGGAGACGATCCAGTTATCAGCACATGTCAAGTGGCCTTAATATGTCGTAGATCTCATAGTACCGCATGGAGGGTATTTCAAGAGTAGCTCCTGTAACCCTATCCTTTACAACGTGTGCAGGGTCTTTCGCCCATCTGTTCACTCACCACGTGAACTTTTGCCAATGGTTTATTGCGCAAACTACCGATTCTTTGTTTGTCTCTTCAGTCTTGTTTACGGATGTTTGGAAGTGATGGGGCTCCAGCACATTTCAATCACATTTTTTGCGATGCACTGGATGACATTTATCATGAAAAATGGATACGTAGGGAGGCCCGGTTCCATGGCCAGCACGTTTCCCCGACCTCAGTTCTTTGGATTTTGTGGGGCCACCAAAAACAATTGGTTTATGCCGCAGACATTAATAAGGCAAAGACGCTTCATCAACGTGTCATAGAGGTCTGCGAAACCATTCAACACCGTGTTGAAGTATTTGAAAGGGTCCGCCAGTCAATGATCCGACGGGTGCATGCGTGTGTAGAAACAAGCGGAGGACATTTTGAACATTTGTTATGAGTTGCTCTGTTGAGGTACAAGAATGGCCTTTTGAGCATCTGTTTATATGGACATTTTACCTTGTTTTGATGTGAGGAACCTGCCCGCAAAGTTTGTAAAAGTATTTTTGATACACCCTGTATATAACTTTATTTTAAACTGGGTATTATATCTATCGTCCTATGTATTCAGAAAATTTAATAAAAAAAGTGATTTCGCTCTCATTTTCTTTATGTTATCTCGAGTGCGCAGGCCGATAGACGCAATATACACTGTTTAAAATAAAGTAAAAAAAATGACCGTCTATTTAAAACACGTGTATCATCTGCAAATAACTTTTGCAGTGATAAAAATGTCGAATTAAAAATAAATCCATTAGTTCTTCAGAAGTTATATATATATATATATACACACACACACACTCACACACACACACACACACACACACAAATATTTAAGTAAATGCTCTGTTTATAATAAAAAGTATTAAACAACATTTACCGGCCTGAATGTCCGAGAAATTTTCATAGAAAATATTCGTCCCTCGACAGGAATCGAACCTGTATCCTATACGAAACCGTCATATAGTCTGGCGTGCCTTAACCGGAGGACGAATATTTTCTATGAAAATTTCTCGGACATTCAGGCCGGTAAATGTTGTTTAATACTGTTTATTATAAACTGTTGTGGATTCCGGGGTGAATCCGATATCAATGAATAACAAACGCCAGGAATGGATAAGGAAAATAAATGTATTAACGTAATAATACAAACTGGTAATACGGGTTAGTAGATCCAGGAATGTGGATTAGTAGCGCAAATATATACAGTGTAACCCGGATATAAGAGACCCGGATATAAGAGACCCGGATTAAGAGAGATTTTCTCTGGTCCCAAATTAGAGCCATACTTACCTAAACAAAGTAGACAAACCCGGATATAAGATAAACCCGGATATAAGAGACTTCTTCTCCGGTCCCGACAACTCTCTTATATCCGGGTTACACTGTATATAGTCTTGGTATTGAAGTATCGAGGATGACTCCTTACTGAGTCTACGTGCTCGCTAACTGTGACGCTTGCCGCTGTCTCTGTGTGTGACTTACTCTACTACTACTGAACTCTACTACTCTTCTGTCGTTCCGTCTCGACTCCTTGACTCATTGTCCGGGTATTCACTGGTAGTAGTAGTATATGTATACCTTGGGTGAGTCCATTTGTGTAAAAAGGGGAGACTCCTCAATATAAACATATATATATATATATATATATATATATATATATATATATAATGTATATTTGGGCAGCAATCTTTCTTTAAACATGTTTCGTTGAATCTGACAGCCAAAGAAAATTTGATTATTATTTTATTTAGTTTTTCCAACATTCTTACATTTTTCCGTTTGATTGGAGAAAGGGAAGAGAAAAATTGTCTGTATTGTCCATTGTCCCATTTTTTGGTAAAAAATAAGGACAAAATTATAAATCTAAAATCAACTTTTGAAAAAAAAAATCCACGCTAAAATTTACATACGAACTCATGGTTAATAACAAAATCCTATTCCTTGGCGTCAATATAGAATTAAAATCCAAAGTATTTACCACCTACTCATATAAAAAAAACCACCAGTATGAACTCTTCTCTTCTCACCTATGATAATCAATGCCTGGAAAGATATAAAATATAGTAGTGATAAATAACTTCCGAAATAGAACACATCTAAATTCTTCTTCCTAAATCATATTTCTGAGTTAACTAAAACACATAAAACATTAGCCAGCAAGAATTTTCCCAACTACATCATTGATAAACAAAAATTATTCTTACAAAAAATACATGACAGCAGTAATAAAATTACCACCCAACAAAGCATCAACATATTTTATGCAACAAGATGCACACTAATTATAAGCAGGGTGTATTCGCTATTCAAAGAATCATTAAACAGAATATTTCTGCCGTAAATCCTGAAAAACATGGAAAACTTATAATATATTACAAAAAATGGAAAACTGCAAAATAACCCCATCAAATAGCGATGATCAATGTAGTGTATCAATTTCACTGCCCAGTAGAAGACTGTGTTTCTTGTCATAAATCAATTACCTATATCGGATATAGCACCACCTTCTTTAGTAGACGCCTCACGTGCTACTGATTTTAAAAGTGCTATAAAAATCACGTAGCTATCGACATTTTACAAAAACGTTTAAGGAAAATTCTGGTCGAAAAAATTAGCGTTTTATATAAATCACATTACCGAAAACATCTCGCCGTGAGAGTTGCCTTTGTATATAAAACATTTCGCCCCAGTATAAATCTCACCTTATTCAACAGCGGAAATGGTGTGTTGAACTTTTTTTTTAAGATAGAAAGACGCTCACTCAATTTTCAGCCGCACTCAACACGCGAACCTCGGAATAAACGCTCCTCCTAGTATTCAAAACAACACGAAAAATACATCTTAAACAGCCAAACCTGAAAAGAAATTAACAAATCTTAAAAACAACCCCCCCCCCTTAAAAATGGCTCTTTCCTCCACCAAACGGAAAAATGTAAGAATGTTGGAAAAACTAAATAAAAATTAGCAAATTTTACTTGCCTGCCATATTCAATCTCTCTCTCTCTCTCTCTCTCTCTCTCTCTCTCTCCCCCTCTCTCTCTCTCTCTCTCTCTCTCTATATATATATATATATATATATAATTCCCTGGTTACATTCCCAGATTCTCATGAAAAGGTTACCTCTTGTTCTTATATCAAAGCAATATTCGGTTTTTCTTTCTTTTAAATAAAAAAAACTTTGAAAATTATCTATTTTGATATATTTTGTTTGTTCAATTTTTGAAATTCTAAACTCCTTTGCTATAACATGTACAGCTATGAGAATATGCGACTGCTGTTGACACTGGGGGATTTACAAATGTCATCAGACGAGGTGCATCTCCCATACTGGAAATTCTAAAATCCCCTGAAAATGACTGAAAAGTCGAAACAAAGACGTGGCTTCCATTTGAGAGCTTCTCACACAAGCATTATATTAGATGAGGGACTTTTTCTTTTTTCCTGTATTTATAACATTTCAGGCTCTATGTGTGCAGAAACAATATTTATTACTTTTATATAAATATCGGAATAAGTGAACGCAATATGCTCGACTTTTTAATGTCCTCAAAATTGCTTATTTTATGTCCTCATTTATCAAAATATGGGCAGTTAAAAAAGTCATTTTTTCTGGGTTTATTATCAACCCAGTATCATCCACATATCTTATTTTATGGTTACGTTTGCCAATAATAAATTCAAGTAGGCCATCTTGTCCTCTTGTTATTCTAGCGCTGTCTAGATTAAATAAATCCGGTGAGAAATTACATCTTCGTCTTACCCCTCTTCTTATTTTTTGTGTATTCACTGGACTCATTCTTTATCAGCATGCTGTCTGTTCGCAATGGATGTAACGGATCACTTGAATAAATCCCTTATAAATCAAGCTTTCCTAGCACACCGAATAGTTCTGTGTTAAATACCTAATGTACAAAATACAGATATAGGTCTGTCTTCACTTTTATTCTTCACTCTGATTTGATTGCATTCCGATAAAACATAGCAGTTCTTGTTCCTGTATCTTAAACAAAACCACACTCTGTTCTCACCTTCTTTCAAGTCTATTATACGGGTTGTATTTATTAGAATCATAATGATTAGTTATGTCGTTCATCAAACTGTTTGTCCAGTGGAGTTTGTATTAATTTTCACCTGGTTTCATTGGCATCTCAATGAAAATAGATCTACCTAAGTCTTCCAGTATTTCGCCGTTGTTTATTGTTTCAGTAAACTTATCACTCTCGAAATCATCCAAAAATGACACTATCTCTATAGCAGTTTCATTTAGTTCTGCTGCTTTGTTCATCCTAACCAGTGTCAATCTTAACTCAGATTTTAATAAAACGGTTTCTCCTTTTTTTGTTCATTCTAGGAATCTCTGTTTCATATTTGTCACATCTTTTTTCTATTCTGAGCGACCTCATGTATCCAGTGAAAGAGCGCACATATTTTCTGCCTTGGGATGACTTTTAAGCATGCCATGTCTATATCCTCGAGTTTTCATATTTTCAATGATCAGGTCTACATTTCTCGTTTGCTAAGTACGAATATAGACCTTGAAATGGTAGGCACCAAGTGAGGTTTAAATTCCCAACAGAAATGCGAAACTACTTTGCCAATCAATGCCCTGCTGATTGACCAAATAATTGGTTTAAACCGATGAAGATTAAATATTTTATGAAATCCTAAATTTGCAGCATATATATATATATATATATATATATATATATAAAAGTGAACATAGAAGTCAACACGTAGAGGCGACAGTCTGTTTCATGCTAGATGCAATCGTCAGGCCACGAGTGCTGTTATTTTTCTCGACTATTTATATATATGGGTCAGTGGTGCATAGGTAAAATCACTAAAACGATACTAGAAAGAATTAATTCTGAACTTAGGAAGAAGTTAGGAGTAAACCAGTGGAAAAAAGAAACAAAATCAATAAATAAAGTAAATAATAAACAAATTAACAAACTATTATGACCAAAATATCTATAACTGTTATATAACGATAAAAAAATGAATAAAAAATTTTTATACTGCGTTACTTAAAAATCGAAAACCAAAAAGAGAAAATATACAGTGTAAGAAATAAATAACGACAAGTATAATGAAGTGATCTAAATACATCCAAATATATAAATAAACTAACAACCGATACCGATAAACTAGCCGTTTAGAAAAAACAAATAAAGATAATCAATCCAAATAAATAAATTAAAAACTGTTCCCGCCAAAATAATAGTCAGAACTAACCACAACAATCAACCCCAAAATTCAACAAATAGCTTTATCTTCCCAAACAAAAACAAAACTTTTATTACGTTAATAAAAACACCGATCAAAATAAAAATAATAAATAAATAAATATATAAGATAAAAAATAAAAATAAAAATAAATAAAAACAAGCAAAATAATTTGACCCAAATAAATAAACAAAAAACGACTTCCGGTAAAATAGCCGCCATAATAGACTACCCACAATAAGCTATATAAACAAATTTGTACAACGTTAATAAAAACACCGATCAAAATAAAAAATAAAAATAAAATAAATATAAAGGATAAAAAACAAAAATAAAATTAAATAAAAACAATCAAACTAATTTGACACAAATGAATAAATAAACGACTTCCAATAAAATATCTGCCAAAATAGACTACACACAATGCACCATGGACTCGTATATATAGATAGCCGATAAAAAACAGCACTCGTGGCCTGACGATTGCATCTAGCATGAAACAGACTGTCGCCTCTAAGTGTTGACTTCTATGTTCACTTTTATATTTACACACGCTCTATCTCTGATATTGAGCACTATATCCCATAAATATAGCACACTTTAAGACTATATTTCTTCATATATATATATATATATATATATATATATTTCTTCATATATATATATATATATATATGTGTGTGTGTGTGTGTGTATGTGTGTGTGTGTGTGTGGAGGGAGAAATATATATTGTGTTGAAACAAAACTTCGTAGTGTTTTTGAATAAGTGACGTTTGAATATACGATTTCGTTTCACGCGTGACTAAAATGTATGACATATATACAAATTCTGAAATGTAACATTCCAATGCACCTTTCTATCCGATTCGTATAGGATTGTGAATTTTAACGCTTCTTAGGTTACAAGTTAAAATGAAGGAAAATGAGATGTATTTTCATCATTTGATACTCTTTTTTCTAAGAGGAAAAACTGATGCATAAACAGCAAAAAAGGTATGTGCCGTTTATGGAGATGGTACCATACTAAAAGTACTGTTCTTATGCTGTTTGCTATGCTCAGAAATGTGAGGAGATTTCGGCAGTCTTTCAAGATTGCCAACTAGAAACGCTGCTTAATAATCCAGATCCCACGTCACGAGATTATCTCAGAGATACGATAAATATCTCATATCAGAATAATGAGACACATTTGAAAAAACGTTCCAGTGACTCCTGATTAAGCGAAACACATTTAATGGTTCACATTTCTCTCTGCGATTATCTGTTCAAACGCAAAAGAAAATCACCGATTTAAAAAGAAACGATCACAAGTGATGAAAACTGAATTTATTTTATAATAATGTGAAGCGAAAAAAAGGTCCTAGAGTCACCATTAATAACTCCAAAACATGGTTTCGATCAGTGATCCAGTGTATTTGCTGGTATTGTGTATGAGACCCTTTCTTCCACAGCATCAAACATTGAATTCAGACAAGTACTATTCCCAATTGGGACAATTAAAAGGCAGCAATAGGTAAAAAAACAAATGTCAAAGACTGGCCAATCAAAAGGATGTCGTCTTCCATCAGGATAATGCCAAACCTCACGTCTCTTTGTAGACCTGATAGAAATTGGTACAGTTTTGCTAGGGTGTCCCATTACACTGGCGACGTATTATTCTGATATAGCACCTTCAGATTACTATATGTATATTGATCACGATAAAATTCTCTGTAATACTATAAAACCATTATTCAGAAAGATGCCATATTCTGTGTGGATGGAATCATGAAACTGCTCAGGGAGGATAACTCATATCAGATAACACAGCCTATTTTGTTACGTGTTCAGTTCTACTGAGCAGGATTCTGACGTTTTCTCATGAAACATTCCAGTTCGTGTGTCTCTCTATCAACGAAAGCGTCAACAAATATTCCAAATTCGATGCCTTACAAGCACACTAAATCTTATGTCGGTAGAGTTCTCAATAGCTAAGGAAATTTTATGAACATACGAAGAGAAGATTTTATATGACGAACTTTCAGAATATGTAATTATTAGGCTGTCCATTAAATCTGAAAGGTTCATACTTTTGCTTAGAATTTCAAAACTTTTCGGACGCGTTTTCTCTTTAATCCCCAATATCAGTAAACATCATTTCGACTCAAAATCTCACGATCAAGTAAAAAGTTGAATCTTGGCAGGGAAAAAAATTATCAATTCCTAAAGTATTCTATTTACTATTTGAGTTACTTTTGACTAATTTTAATATAACTTACACCGGAGTTAATTTCTCCCAATTTACAAAAAAAAATGAAAAGTAAACTGGGCTTTAACAGGACAACAATTAAACTAGATAAGAATTACCTCGTCAACCTTTTTTATGTCTCAAATAATCGCACACATTTCTAAGTGTGTGAATTAAATCTATTTAGACTACAGTTTCTTGAGTTTCCAGTTTTCTGTATATTAAATAGTGAAATTTTATGTCTGACTTTTTAGATGAGGAATTGTCATATTCCTAAATTATTCGGACAGGTATGATCACCTTTCTTCAGGTGTTTGTCGATGCACTTGGTAACCGGATTAATTTATTCTGATTTCACTTTTCTTGCTTAGAGAATATTTACATATTAATTAAAATTAAAACAAAGAAAATATTTCACTGAACTGTTATGTAATATCGGTCCTCCGATAAAGCAATGAATGCTGGACAATCTCATCAAAACAAATTGACAAATTAGAATCAGGTCCTTCTTTAATAGAATGCACAAGGTTCCCAGTAAACAACATTCTACGTGCAAACAACAGATTTCCAATTGAAAGAAGGCTTAACTATGAGATCTCCAGAAATAGCAAACATATATATGGAATATTTTGAATAAATGGCTATGTAATCATTACCATTAAAGAAAATGATGTCGCTTCGATATATAGATGATATCTTCATACTGTAATCCCATCAGGATGGAGCAAAAATATTGCTGGACCATGTGAACTCAATAACTCTTTCTATGTAGTTGACAATGGAAAAAACGACAAAGATCAACTAGCCTTCCTATATTGGATGTACCAAACACTAACACAAAGTATGAGTTCAGGAAATATATATGGCGTAAGCTAACATTCACTACAATACCTAAACTTCAATTCTCATAATCCATAAGGTGGGAAAAGGGAGGTTCTGCTGCTTACATCATCGAGCCGAACTTGAGTGGTAAACATAAGTGTCAATCCACATACAAACCAAATAAAAGAAGATGAAAACCTAACATTAAGTTCCACGAATCGAGGGCATAAAAGACTAAAGTAAAAATCATATTCTTCCACGGTTTTTTTTCTGTCCATACGGGATACACTGAAAAAGATTCACAGGATCCATTAGGACGGGTATCAATAAGCAGTTCAACCCTTCCTAGGTATTTCTTCTGAACCAAGTACCTATCAGAAAAGAATGATCAAGATCTGTATGTATACAATCCCATGTTGTTGTAGTAAGGAAAACGAGGGAGAGACTGGTCACCTCCATGAGCGTAAGGGCGAGAAACATTGAAATCAAGCATAGTTGATGGCATATGGAGTAAACATGAAAGTCATTAGTCTCAGTGGAATGAAATCAAATAAAAATAATAATTTCGGGAATTTCAACAATAGAGAACAACAGTAAAGGTTTAGACGACTGAAAGAGTCAGTACACATGTTATATTCACACATAACCTCGTCAGTAAACCTAGTATAAAGATAAACACCAGCTGGGAGCCTTTAAGAAAGGACACACTCATACCGGATCCACTACCTGAGTGAAAGCATTCATACAGTTCTACCACTTGAAGTATAAGATTCTAAATTTTCATCATTGGATTGTCAAAGAGACACATAACCAAATATATTGAAATGTTGTAAAATATATATTGTTCTTCGATAGTACTGAAAAAAGATCCTAAGATTAAGTGTCACTAAATTGGTAAATATTGATACGAGTTATCTCCCTTAAACGTTGAAAGCGGAGTGAGAACAATCTACAGCACGTGTTGAATAACGGGTTCGATTTTAAATGCCGACACGCTCACAGAGTACAACGAAGGACACCTGAAGAAGGTCGTAGTGTACAACAGCCAAACATGTTATCACTATAATAACCAAGATGATCGCGCTGGTCTGAATAAGACATTGAAGAATAGCTTTTGAAATTTGTTTCATTTTCATAGTTCATTCAAAATCAATAATGAATTTTTTGGGTTGCAAAAACATAGACACATCTTGAGTGAACAAGTTTTTCGTCGTTAGATTGTTCCTTAAAGGCAAAATATGACTTTGTTGAAACAGTTTCCCAACGTTGTTGAAGAAAAAGAAATCGGGGGAAATTACAAGAAATCCCATGAAGCTATCACTGTCAGCGATTCTGATGATTGGTTGACTGCAGCTCTTCTTGCTGAGTGCTTTCAAAAGTCACAAATAGATACAGACATTTTGTAATTTTCCTCGATGAAAGAAAAACAAATGAGCAGCGTATCTTCTCCAGATGAGACTGCCAGATTAATCAAGAAGGAAAGAGAAGTGTCATTTGGTTCCACCCTACATAACTCAATTTCCATTATATATGACAATTACTAAATGCTAAATAATCGAGCAGACGATATTACTCCAGGAGGAAATCTCTAATAGAATTATCAGGTTTCTTGATTGCTCTATGGATTGAAAGAAAAATACCAGTGATAAAAATAGTCAACCAGATGGACTTGTTGATTTCTCAGCTGATAATATCTAAAATTTTATGAAATCTCAATAGAATTGTCGGAATTTTATTGACTTTAGGTCCGTACCTAAAGGATAAAACCTACTACCGGTATATTAACCGGGGTCCGACGTAAAAAAAAAATGTAACTTCGAAATACAACTACGCACACTACTGTAGGTCTAAATATATTTTTATTAGAGGGGTAAAAAAAAGTAACCTTTTCTTGCAAGATATTCCCCTTGCTAGGGAATTGGAAATTCCCTGTTGTAACAATAAAAAAAAAATGACACAACAAAACAAAAGTAGAGTACAAAAAACAAGTAAAAATAAAAAGAAATTACCCACTTTTTCTTTTGCCAAAAATGGCCACTCAAACACGTGGTCAATATAATTCTAGGTCTCCCTCGTGGGAGTAAAAACAAAGTTCTTGTTAAAATGGCCTCGTTAACTCGCGGCCTATATAAATCTAGTATTCCCTCGTGGGAGTACAAAACAGTTCTGGGAGTCGAAGAAGGACTAGTAGCTTCTTTGAAAATTTCTTCCTCAGGACTTCTATCACGACTGGGTCTTCCCGGAAATTTCTTCTTTCAACCGCCTCTCGCCGACTAGTCAGAGATCTTCTTTCTAAGGAACAATTCCTAAAAGTTCTTCCTTGGATACAGAACCTTACTAAGGAAATAAACAGACTCGCTTATTCCTTGGTTCTAAAATTACTGCTCCCTCGGCTAGAGGCTCTATCTGTCAGAAACTCGCCACTTCACCGGACCTCACGTAACTTTTTTAAGCAGTCACACTGCCTAAAATGAAGGTCTGACACCCAACAGGTGGTATCAAAAAGAGAGGCCGAAGTCGTTTAGATCGGCGTTTATATACACCTTCCTCTCCTACCACTTGCTGCTGCTATCAGTGACAGGCCCGGAAATCCCCAAAGGGCGATAATCTCCCAGTCCTTCTTCATTATAAATTTTCACACTCTCCCGAACAAAAGAAAAAAAAAGGTTGGGCTGAGACCCAAGGACTACACCCTCAAAGGGTCAATAGTTAAAGTACAATTTTTAAAATACCAATGGCAAAGGAAAATACATGTCCACATTAAGGCGTGGTAATTAAAAAACAATTATAATGTAAAAAATCATGCCGCTGTGTTAGCGGGAAAAAAAGCAATATACAAAATGGAAAAGGGCCGCTTACAAAGCGGTAAAAAATTGCCGTTTACAAAATGGCAAAAGACCGCCTACAAAGCGGTAAAATTTACAAAGAAAAAAGGTATGCAGTGAAATACACCAGATGTTGAGACAACACAACTACCAAATACAAAAATAAAATTCTCGCCTCCATGGCGAGACCGATAGCGTAAGCTTGCACAATCCCAAGTAAAGGATTACAATTCCATTAATCTGTAAGGTCCCACTCAAAGTAACTAGTACCACAGAAAATTTATCCAGGGACGAGAACCGTTCCAATTCAACAACAGTAGTGCTAGTTGAACCTACCGGAGAAATAATCACTGTGTTGTTCAATACTAACCTACGACTGTCCGCATTGAGGCAGCCCAGCTCACTGGCGGGCCATTGAATGGCCTCGCCTTCCAACCATGAAGGACCATGAAGCCAAAATAGGAGTTGTGTCTCAAACTTATCAATAGACACTCCTCTAGTGATTAAATCGGCAGGATTATTATTAGTATTCACATATTTAAAACTAACATGAACACCACCATTTCTCAACTTAGCAATCCCCGCATGGATGTCCTTCAGCTTATTCCCAACAAATACATTCTTGGTCTTCATGTCATTCATCAATAACCAAGACAAAGCTACCTGCGCGTCCACTGCAACAACTATGTCACTAATGCTACTATCTGGAAGAGCCCTCAACATATTAGGTACACACTTAAATGCAAGGAATACGGACAATAGCTCCAGGGTAGAAAGTGTTCTCTTGACAAGAGGTGCCACCTTGGCCTTAGCGAAAATTAATTTTGCACACCCCTTCTGCCATACATATGCTGCAAATCCGAACGCCAGTTGGGAAGCATCGCAGAAAATAATCAGTTTAGCAGGAACTGATTCATCCAGCACAAATCTGGGGAACTTTACACGATGCAATGATGTAAGATCTAAAAAGAATTTGTTCCAATCCCCCTGAATATCAGGTGGGATTTTCTCATCCCAAGGCAATTCCCGCTTCCATAGATCACTGAGGAGTATTCTCCCCTTGATCGTCACAGGCAGACATAGGGACAAGGGGTCAAATAAGTTAGAATTTTGAGACAAGATACCTCTCTTAGTAGTGGCTGGCACCCTAGAAGACATTTGTGAAAGCTGAATTATATCCGACTGAGGGTCATAGAGGTAGCCCAAAACTTTATCATGGGTTGAAGCATGATCAACAAAATTCCCATCTTCAATCATATGCGTCCTGACAACTTCACTATTAGAATTGCAGGACCTTAGGGTGAAATTACCCTCCTGCATAATTTCCACAACTTCCCTGTACAAGGACACCACAGTTTCAGCAGAGTTATGTGTCTTAACCAAATTATCCACATAAAAGTGAGTTAACAGCATATCCGTACAAGGATTTACACAATATTTCTGAACATGATATTTGATTATAAAATTAAGAATAAAGGGGCTGGCTACGAATCCAAAAATAAGAGTCCGATAGCGAAAACATACTAACTTCTCCTTTATCTTAACGAAGAAGCAAAAACAATTCCTGTCTCGCTCCTTGTTTAAACCGATCATCAGAAAGGCCTTCCTGACATCTGCCAGCAGGACATAACGATTGCATCTAAATCGCAACAAAAGTTCCCACATATCCGTAAAGAGATTTATACCGGGATACACACAATCATTAAGAGACGGCTTGCCTCCAGTTCTCAAAGAAGAATTAAATACCGACCTAATCTTGGTTGTACTAATAGGATCCTTCTTTATCACAGGCCTATGAGGAACCCATATATATTTCTTAAAATCATCAGGAGAGACATTTATCCTCTCGATAATGCCTTCAGATTCCTGATCGAAAAATACTTTACAATAGTCATCATAAAGCTTTTGTTTCTCCAGTTTAGTCACAACACGATCTAAAACACTCAAGGCCACTTGGTGGTTAGAAGGGACTTCCGATAACTTATTCTCATTCCAAGGAAGATCCACAAAATAACACCCATCTCTAAAAGTTATAGAGCTGCGGAAAGCATCAATTTTTACACGATCATAATCGCTGACCGAGTCCTCCAAAATTCCTACAGTCTCCAAGCTGAAAATCTTTTGAACAGTCCTCTCTACAGAGGACTCTGCGAAGCATTCCACGGGGTCCAGATACTTGAACTGGGGCTCCAGCACAAAATATATATGGGTAACAGGGCAATCTGAATACTGAGAGATGACCTGACTGTAATTTACACCGCAAATCTGAGTATCATGTTGGGATCTCTGTAAGGGCAGGAAATTGTCTATGCTACCAAATGGAACAAATCCCTGGGGCAATTCAAAAGCCATACCATTCATAAAACGTGACAGCTTCATGGGAGCGAGGTAATTTAACACATCGACACCCAAAAGACCGCTCACAAAGATAGAGTCTTCATGGACACCCGAAAAATCAGCTGCCAGCTTATAACCACTGGCACGCATGTTAAGGACTGCATTACTGAGCTCCTTTATTTTAAAAGTGAGGTCCATATCGCTATCCACTAGGAAAGGAATGGAACAGTCAGCATTAGACAATTTCAATGATAATACTATCTCCCTCAGACGCTTCCGAGCAGACCCCAAGAAAGTTTTCATCACAAATTCTCGGGTAGGCAAGGTATTAGCTCCACAAGTCAAGACGTGCAGAAGAAATTCCTTTAAATAGGAGCGCTCACTACCGGAAACTATGAGGGCATTGAACCTGCATTCGACTCCTCCATATTTGACTACTACCTCCATAATGGGCAACAAATTGCTACCACCAATATCGTGATAACAAGCATTAGTTTCCAATGAAGGTTTAACCCTACCAGGACATAAAGCACCCACATGAGATCGACTTTTACAATCCCAGCAAGGGTTGAGCAACCCCTTACTACCAGCACAATTGGCTTCAGAATGATATGGGTCTGTACACAGCGCACACAGCCCAAGGTCCTTACATCTATCTAATCTCTCCTTAAAGGAAGCGTATTTCTTACACCTATATGCAGAATGTGTGTCAACACGACAGAAACTACATCTAAACTTATTTCTTCTAGTTAGAGAGGCCGAAGTCGTTTAGATCGGCGTTTATATACTTCCTCTCCTACCACTTGCTGCTGCTGCTATCAGTGACAGGCCCGGAAATCCCCAAAGGGCGATAATCTCCCAGTCCTTCTTCATTATAAATTTTCACAGAATAAAAGAATTTTCTGGTTACATGTACACTGTATATCAACTAACTTGCAAATTGCAATGTTCAAGCTTGAAATCATTTGATAAAAATTCCTAAATTGATATAAACTAATCCAACTCTTCCTGAGAAAAATCGTTTCTCTCACCGCCAACAACTCATATTTAAGGTGTAAAAGATTTAAAATTGATTTTTTTAAGTGACCAAACTAAAAGAGTGAAAACAATATAAGTATATATAAAAATATACGAAAAATTTCAAGTTACAGAAAAGTGCTTCATATGCTTCTGGAAGCCATAGCTTTTCTGGATATGTTTCCAAATTGATTAGAAAAGATTTCCGAAAAGGACAACGTAGACTCCGGTTCTTTATCGCACTTTTCTAAGGAATAAATTTGAACACAAAGTTGGAAACCATGTCAAGTTGAAATTAGTGGAACAAAATTTTAAGACGAAATCAGAGACAAGATAACAAATGGCAGCATTGATTTAGTCTAGAAATGAAATCGTTAATCTGACTGAAGAGTAAAAATGTCTATTTTTCTATTATTAATTAAAGGAAATGTCCCTCTGTCTGAAAGAAGTACCGAGTATTGATATGGTCTTAAGACGAGAAAGATGTACTAAATGACGTATATGAACTTTTGTTAATTAATCGTATATGTCAGTGCAGCCGATCAAAAGGAAATTGTGGCTGTTATATTCTCGCTTGTTTCTACCTTCCAGCTTTGTTGCTTTCCAGTCAAAGTTGATCATCCAAAATTTAAATGTCGATCGTTATCTTCTGAATTCTTTTATTGTTTTCTCTCACACTGAGTAACCTTTTGCGACCTAGTGGCTTTATTGTCTTGTTTGGGGTGAAATGATTAAAAAACGAAAACCTGTACAGTAAAGAAAAACACTTTTTCCATGAATATCGTAAAGATGTTTTCGCATCCTTCTCAGTAGAGTTTTTCCTTCTCTACGGCGTGTTGACGAATAGATAGGAGGAGAAAAAAGGTCATCCCTCGTTTGTCTTTGATGGACACTAAGTTATTAGGCGTTTCCTGCTCAAAATAGTTCATATGGTCACAACTTCACAACATGGTTTCGTTTTAACACTTAGAGAAAAGAATGTCGAACGAAGTGATCCAACGAACTCTGTAAAATGGCGACAAAGAAAGAGTCCAATCATGTTAGTTTGGCACAGGGCTAGAAGTAAGAGTACTCAATGAGGAACAAACTTGCTACAAAGTAATAGCAGTCAGCCAAAATCAACTTGCTAACTACCCCACGCCCAGTGTAATATCAACATTGGGTGTGGGCCAATTGTTAGCGTTATATTAATTCAACTATGACCACAAAAAGGAAATTAACATACAAATAAATAAAAACGCTATCCTTGGGATTAAAGTAGTTCGATCCTCACTAAGTGTCCAGTGAGGATCGAACTCAGTAGTAGTGATATGTGAAACTAACTCGCTAACCTTTAAACAATGACGAGGCCCCAGTATATACATAAGTAACACGCACATCAAGTGAAGTTCTATTTTTGTAGCGTGAACAAAAATTCAAATATCTAAAAATATTGAGACCAAAGAAGAGTAACCTTTAGGAAAGAAAGGTTTGTTGACATTACCTTTCGTGGAAAGAAAAAGAATTAAAGAACTAAAATAACTGAATCTACAAATGTTCCTCATGGTGAAAGGTTTCTGCTGTGAGCACTCAACCCTTTCCCCACGGTGTTTCAGTTGTTGAACAGCATTATTTTTTATACATCTTGGTTGCTGCTAAAGCAAGACAACCCAGTAATGCAAATATCAACGTTATACAAGCCAACTTAGTGGCAACGTTCCTCGGTTTCCAAATAAACAAGTTATAAATAAAATATAGAACAAAGAAGTTATCCATCTCCAACCCAAAACGTGGAATTATTGGAACAAAAACAGAAAAGGGAATAAAAGTTTAATTTTACATTTTTTAAATAATAAGGAAAATAAAATAAGTAATTCATTTTTCACAAAATCATTTACAGGAAATTAAAACGATTTTGTTCATTTGTTTTATGAACAGTAGGAGACAAAAAAAATTCAAGTAGACACTGTTATTAAAGAATAAAGCGCAGCCATAATGGAGCTTCAGAAAAGGTTCGAGTTGTCCATATGATGGCGTCGAACATTTTTTTAACCCAATTATACAGCTTTACACAACTTCAAAATGGAAGAAACGAAAAGAGGCAGTCAAGCAAGTTGTGTATATTAAGCGCTACTATAAATAATAGTGTGTGAACTTGTTTCAAGTGACGTCATTAAATTATTGAAATGATAGACATCTAAAAATACAACTCTGTTATTCTCCGGACTTCTTGAAATCATAGAACAACTAATTACTTTAACAACATTACAAGGATTACATTTCGAGGATTGTAATTAAACTAATTAGCTATACAACAGAACACGGTGGATACAAAGACAGTATTATTCCGTTAAAATATTAATAATAATATATAGAATTTTGCTTTACAAAAATAGGATTATATTTAAATTTTTATAATGCATTTTTAAGAGAATTAAAAAAGTTAAATTAAATATTTGTTTATGTCTTCTTTTATTGTCTTTAAAAATCTTTGTCGAAAAGCAAAGTCAGTAATTTTGCAAGAAATCTTTTGCAACCTATCGATTATTAAAAAAGTGAACCTTTTCGTTTACGTAACGAAAAGGGGTTAGTAAAATAAAAACGTTTCAACGACAACGTATATTATACACTTAGTCACAGCCCAATAATACAAGGGGAATCTTAATAATCGGGGGGGATTTTTATCAGCATGTAATAAATGAAAAGTTGTAATAAAAGTGAAAGGGGGTCGAAAAATCGTCAATAAATGCGAAATTTAGGGTAGTCTTAATTAATGGGGTAGTCTTAATTAATGGGGTAGTCTTAATTAATGGTATAGTCTTAGTTAATGGGGTAGTCTTAATTAATGGTATAGTCTTAGTTAATGGTATAGTCTTAGTTATTGGGGTAGTCTTAATTAATGGAATAGTCTTAATTAATGGGATAGTCTTAATTAATGGGATAGTCTTAATAAGCTCGAAGAAGGTTGGAAAATGACTACCAAAAATGAAAATAAACGCCCCCACTTCCCAAATACATTTATTAGGCACCTTAGCGTACTTCAGTCATTCACAGAAAAATGTTGCCACTTCCTGTAAGTGAACAGGTTTTCTCTGTCGTGTGGGGTGGTGCCATACAATATAGGTGTGAAAAAGTTAATATTTATTTTCATCACTAACACAATCAAAAGGTGAAAATAAAGTAAAACTGAATGACCTGATAAACATCTTATAATCGACACGCATATATATATATATATATATAGATAGATAGATAGATAGATAGATAGATAGAGATAGAGAGAGAGAGAGGGAGACAGACAGACAGACAGACAGAGACAGAGAGAAGAAAAAGAAGTTGAAATGCAATTTAAGTCTTTAAGAATGTTTATTTAAAGTAACTTTACTGGTTTTACAGTTCTATGATTTCCAAAATTTAATTTGAGTGACTGATGCGAAACAAATCATGGCATCGCTAGCTATATGTCTCTCCATATGAATTTGACTGTTGAAAATCATAGAACGGTGAAACCAGTAAAGTTACTCGAAATAAATATTGTTAAAGACTCCGGTTACATATTTAACTTCTTTTGCCTATATATTTTTATCCGTGGGGGGGGGGGGGGATACATGAAAAATTCTTTATATATATAAATATATGAAGAAATACAGTCTTAAAATGTGCTATATTTATGGGATAAAGTGCACAATATTCAGAGATAGAGCGTGTGTAAATATAAACGTGAACATAGAAGTCAACACTTAGAGGCGAAAGTCTGTTTCATGCTAGATGCAATCGTCAGGCCATAATATTTATTACTGTGAAATACAGTAAATAAGGCACAAGGCCAAAAATGGGGGCTGGGAAAGGGAGGTCATCAGTTGTCTTAACTTTAAACTTAGCTAGTCGCAAGCACTGACCCAAACATACAAAACAATATTCCTTTCACCAAAACACCACATTCATACTTACCTTTCTTGCTACACCCACCAAAATACCTCATGGTCTCTATGAAAGTCCTAAATAACCCCATATGTACAATAAAGTCTGGGGGGGGGGTAAAGATTTTAAACTATAAAATAATTCCCAATGAATATATACAATATGACTAGAAATATGTACATGAAACTAAACAAAATTATGTTAGTAATAAAAAAAACCCACAAATCCTAAATGTGACAGTAAAATCAATTAACTGGGCGAAATCGACACGGGACTTTGACAATATAAAATAAACATTAATCCATCCCAACCACTCACACAAACACGCACTGATTCAGACTCAAACATACGAAAAAGATCACACACTCGAAACGAAAGGCGTCCCGCATCCTCCAGAGAACTGAAATCACTGAGCACCTAAAGAGGGGAGGGATGGGGAGTTAAACTAAAGGAAAAGAAAAGGGGACAGAAAAAAAAGGGGGGCCAATGAGCAAACACACCCTAGCTAAGTTTTACAGAAATGAAAAACTAAAATTCAAAAGCAAAAAACCCTAAACTATCCTAAATCCAGGGATGGGTTGCCCAAGTTCAACCCAGGTAAACAATATCCTGATGCCTAACCGGCATCAAAATGCCACTCAAGGTCACACGGCACAAACGCGCAAGACTCACCCACCTTTTGCCAAATTCTGATGATGTGAGCCGCCGCCTTTCCGTCCTAATCTTGACTTTAAGCTGATGCCTAAAGAACAAGGTCAGTTCGGAAGAAGCAAACTTCTCGCCACCATAGAATTCCTTCTGACGCGTCGTCCAAATCACGACTCTCATAACGCCTAGTAAGCAACAGAACACATAATGTTCAGCCTTCGACATCTGCGGCACCACATTGCTACAAACAGAAACGGCATCCAGGACAAAGGACTTTCTCCGCAGCACGCGGACCATGAGGCCTTCAACAAACTTGCACAACGGCACTACCACTGTGCACTGAAAGAAGGCGTGACCAATGGTCTCGACTTCCCCAACACAGCGGCGGCAGTTTGGAGAATTCTCCAAGCCCGCTGAACAAAGTCTTTTGCCGACCCAGAGGGCTCTACGAATCACCTGCCAGGTGAGTGATGCCTCATCGTTAGTGAGGCATTTCAACCCAGGCGCCATTGAGCGAGCCTGCTGCTTCGTAAGACCGAGCTCGCTAATCAAACCATCTTGAACGGACCCCCGTACTAGCACTTGATACAATGCCCTACGAGACAACGCCTGGACGTTGGAGAGGCCATCCGACGCCCGTAAGAGGCATTTCAGAGCGCGACGACATTCGTGATAGAAGGTGCTTTCGGCTCGGGGTCTACGGCGGGCCTCCCCCTCGCACGAGTGCACACTTCTCAAGGACGGGAAGTTTTTACGGGCGTCTTCCTTCCAGAAGGCTCCCACCTCATCCAATTCGCGACACATTCGGTCTAGGAAAGCAATACGAAGCATATGTTGACGAATCTCAATGCTTGGCATACCCAGGCCGCCCTCAGCGGTATGAAGGCAACAGATCTCCCGAGATACCATAGGAACAAGAGACTTACTAATAACATTAGTGGTGTAAACGGAAGTGGAAGTACAGAGAGTCGGTACACGAGAATTGGATATATGTGTGAAACACATACTTCCGCCCTTCCCTTCAGGGAAAGCCTCCCCCGAGACCACAGATTAACCGCGATCTCGGCCTTCCCTCGTACCTCCGACCAATTCATTTCCAACTGGAGATCCGAACCGAACCAGACGCCGAGTATCTTGATCGGCCCATCCGTCCAGAGGAAAGGTCCGGGAAGAGAAACTCCCTTCCACGCACCCAACCGCAAGCCAACAGACTTATCACGGTTGATCTTGGCCCCTATCACCATCTCATAACCACTGACCTCTTTGCTGACTTCGTCAATCTCGGCTCTGCTCGACACAAGAACCGAAACGTCGTCAGCATAGGCAGAATATCTTGCTGAGGTGGTAGCCCCAGGCAGAGATATTCCACGCAGGACTGGATTCGCCTTTAACTTGCGAAGGAAAGGTTCCAAGGCAAGAACGTAAAGCAAAGGCGAGAGCGGACAACCCTGACGAATAGAGCGAGACAATACGAAAGGCTTCGATCTTACTCCATTCACTTCCACCAGCGCACCGGGGGTCGCATACAAGAGTCGGATCCAGGAGCGAAAGTCGTCTCCGAAACCGGCCGCCGAAAGGACAGCCTCCAGAAAACGATGGTCAACCCTATCGAAAGCCTTGGACTGATCTAAATTGATCAGCGCGGCTTCACTGTCAACTTGTTCTAAGATTAAGCGTACCATATGAAGGTTATCCTGAATAGTCCTGCCCTTCACAGCACAGGTCTGTTCGGAGCCAATCATACTAGACAGGATAAGCTGCAAACGGTTGGCTAAGATCTTCGCCAAAATCTTTAACTCAGTGTTTAACATGGTTAAAGGGCGAAAGTTCCCTAACCCATCCCCACCGTTCTTGTCCTTACGCAGCAACTTGATCACACCCCTGGTGAAGCGTTGAGGTATAGACCCCTGCTTCATCCAGTGGTTGAAAATCAGCTCCAGCAAAGGAACAAAAACGTGCGACAGCCTCAAGTACACTTCGTAGGGAAGACCATCGAGTCCCGGAGATTTATCCAGGCCAACCTGCTTCAGCGCTTCCCAGATCTCAGACTCTGTTATGGGACCCTCGCATCCAGCCGCTTCAGCTGCCTCGAGGCAGGGAAAGTCGGCTAAATAGGAGTCGAACCGAGCAGAGCTCAGACCGGGCTCCCTGGTGAAAAGATCTTGGAAGTAATCTCGAAAGACCTCACATATGCCCGCGTTTGTAGTCACGGTCCGATTATCCGGTAATGTGACGCACGCGATATGTCGCCGAGACGCACTCCTACTCTCCTCTGCACGCAATTAAGCGGCCATATTCGTCGCCTTCGAAGACATTCTTTTTAACCTAGCCCTAACTACCAGAACTTGATTCTTCTTGATAAGCAAGGCTATATCCCCACTAACACAGGATTTCACGGCCCGATCAACTTTTTCTTCTAAAGCAGTTTGCGCCGCTAATCTATCTAGATTGAGTCGACGACTAAAATCGGCAGCAAACGTTCTAATTTTTTATTTTAATTTACCCCACCAGGCGTTCCCAAATACCGCCACCGACAATTCTCGTTGTATCATTAGTAGCAGCTGGTCCCGAAATCCCTGCTCACCAAAAAGTGAACAGTTGAATTTCCAGTAACCAGCCAACCTAACCTTAGGCTTATCTAAGTTTACACAGACCCGGACAAGCCTATGATCCGAATAAACTATATAATGGAAACTTGGACACCCTAAGAGCCCTACATCGACTCTCTTAACTAAGACTCGGTAGAGGTAGCTCGCAAGCGTCCCAGGAGCCGAGTTGCCACTATTAGTCCAAGTCCACGCTAACTCCCGAGGGTGCTCATTCCGGTACTTATCGACAAGATCAAACCCGTCGATAAAGTCCCGAAATGGTTTCACATCAGGATTGTTAGTACCCAGTTTTTGCCCAATACGATCTATATCAGGGTCAAGGACGGCATTCCAATCGCCCGCTAAAACTACCCGACGAGATGTCGTCAAAAACGGCTTGATCTGCCGAAACAGACCAGGTCGCTCAGCATGGATATTGGGCGCATAAACGCCAATGAGACGCAAAGCCTTACCTTTTATGGTAACGTCCAGCACACAAAGCCTTCCCGCCGGATCTGCGAAGACAAGAGTACATACAGCGTCTAAAGACCTGCTCACTAGCCAAGAGACACCCCTCGAACGACCATCAAAACATGCTGAATAAAGGGCGAACCCACTAGACAGCACGTCCTCACGATCATGAGAAGAAAACCGGGTCTCTTGTACACAACAGATATTTACCCCGAGGCGCTGAAGGTCGCGAGAGAGCCTCGCTCTGCGAGACTCCAACCTCAGGCCCCGGACATTTAAACTAGCTAACCAGAGAGCCATAGTGAAAACTGATTAGGGTTGTTTACCTGCTTTGAACATGGCCGGGGTAAGGATACCGACAGCCTCTCCCATAGACCCATGGCACATCTCAGTTTTGATGGTACCGTCTTGGGAGATTCCGCCGATATCCCACGGGAACGTTAACTTTAGAGCTCTATAGAGGGAGGGGTGAACAAAAATCGGGACCCTCCCTGCACAAAATTGTTTCATTTTACGGAGCTTCTCGTTCTGGACGATAGCTATAGGAGGGGTCATGTTGAACGAGGTTATAGCCTCGTCCAACATGGTCCAAATTTGTTTTGCACCAGTTTCTGCTCGGATGACTGTTAAAACCCTCTGGGCATCAGGAAAATTTTGAGGGTTGTCAATATCTTTATCAGCAAATTGCTTCATCGATAAAAGATATTTAAGGTTTGTGATTCTATTGCCGTAGTCTTTAGCTTTTTCTGCTTGCAGAGGGGAGATTTTGCATATATTGGAACCAGTATTATAAATGTGTTTTGGTTTTTTCTTTTTGTCTGTAGTATCGTGTGTGGGGCTTTTGGGCCTTTTGGTAACTGGAGGGGGCATTTGGGATGATTTAATAGGAGAAGGACTGGGAGTTTTGCGAGGTGTGCACGATTGTCTAAAGGGGCTGGGGTCTCTACTGAGAGGGATTTGGGACTGGGCATGAGAAGTGGAAGGAGTGGCAGGAGAAGGCTTCACTCAAGAGAGAGGGGTTGAGGGACGTGAAGAGGGAGAAGGAGGGTTGGAGGATGTGGAGAGAGTGGCCTTCTTTTTAGGGGGTGACTTGACTGGATCTGAAGTAGTGTGTTGAGGAGACTGTGGAGTGTGTGTTTTTTTTTGAGGGGGAAGGTTTTCCTTTCCTTTCTTGATCTAATTTTTTCTTGAACTCTTTAACCTTTTCCGTTTTCTCGTAGCCTGGGTCATATTTTTTTCTTTTGTTCGTCGATGGTCGGAAAAGAGGTCGGGGCGTCGCCCTTGCTGTTGTTAGAGAGAGTGGGACTGTGTGTGTCTTTAGTCCCCGAGGCTTCAAGGGACTGAGGACCCGCTGGCTGACGCTTCCCCCTGATCCTGCCAACTACCTGCCATTCCCCTTCTTCCCCCTTCTTAGCTACAGGAGCGGTGGAAGAGGGCTCTTCGGGGGATGGGGGCTTTGATGGTGACCCAACCGGGGGAACAACCTCTCCGGTCCCGGCAGCTGGCATGCCCATTACAGGCGCGGCGGTTTTTGGAGACTCGGTCAGAGGGGGAGTTTGGTCATTTGTGACCTGAGTCCCAGAGGCCTTCTTCTCTAGGCAGGAAGAGGAGAGATGACCAGTCACTCCGCACTTCCAGCAGACTAGTTTACGGCCGGTCAAAATGACCGGCAGCTTCAGGTCACTAACGTCAATCCAGTTGGGGACGGAGCTGAAGGCCTTTCTATCGAGCATCATATCGAAGCTCCATCCCCCAGTCAGGCTATCGCAGGAAGCGGCCAATATCTCACCATATTGGGCCAGGAAAGCCGCAAGGTGTTCCCCGATAACCTGAGGAGGGACCTCGTATACCGCTACATGGGGGCCTACGTCGACCCTCGTACTCGGTGCGGAGAATAAGATCATTAGTGATCAAATCCCTCCGGGTGGCTTTCAAACAGTCTTCGGCTGTGGGTAGCAGTATGTCCCACATGAAAAAGCCCTTGCCTTTGACGATTCGTAGGGGCTTGAACCCCAGGGACTCCAGTGCTTTCACCACTGTGTCTTTAGTCGAACGACAAATTTTGCACGAACGCTTTTCGACGACAAAAACTGACACTATTCTTTTCTCGATTCTCATCAGTTCCACTGGATCCTCCAAGAGCCCGTCTTTCACCACGAGGTGAGCGTAACTCTTGGCACGCTCCAGAAACTCCGCGATATCGATTACGCATTTTGGAGAGGACTTCCAACAAGAGGGCGAATCCCCGACCTCTGCATTCACATTAGAGTTGTCTTTCTTTTCTGGTGTTGTCATATTCTGTTCGGTTAGCCTATCTTTGGCAGCCTTTTTTAGTGCTTCTACTATTTCTTCATTAGTAGGAACAGTGGGGAGTGCCGGGTATTCATCGGTGTTGTCTTTGTCTGGTGGATCTTTTTTAGGATTGAAGAGGTGCTTCCTTACAGACTTCCTGAAGGAAGCTGAAGTTGTCTTTTTTTTAATTACTAAGAAAGAAGGAGCTTTTTTTCCTTCTTATCTATACTAATGTAAAGGGGAGGGACGGGAGTGGGGGAATAGAGGGAGGGATAAAGGCGAAACAATAAGGAACAAATAACGCCAAAAGGCGAAAAAAAATAAAAAGGGAAATTAGACAATAAAATAAAAAGGTAAATAAAAGATACTAAAATTAAAATCTAGCCGAAGCTAGTTAAAAAAAATTAAAGATGGCCAACTCTAAGAAGCGAGCCAAACCAGTAGATAACAGAAACTAAACAGCTAAATTAAACAATACAACAATTACAAAAATAAAACAAACAACACGGAAAACTTAAAGATAAATATCGCCTAAAGGCGTAACAATTAACAAGAAAACACGAAAAGGAAAATTAAATAATAAAATAAAACGTTCAAAAAAAGATAAACAAAGAAAGTACTAAACTTCGGCAAAAGCCGGAGCCAATAACAAAAATTTCATTATGGCCGACACTAGTCGAAGCCAATAAACAAAAGAAAATACGGAACTTTGACAACAGCCAAAGCTAGAAACAAAAATTCAAAATGGCCGACTCAAAAACAAACAAGTCGAACCAATAAACAAATAAATTAGACAATACAACGATTACAAAACGAATTTAGTACAGACAATTTATAAAACGAAAAACACGTAGAACGTAAAGTTAGGAAAGAAACAAGAAATTAAAATTAATTAACGCGAAACACGGACGAGGGTTACAATATAAATAGAACGAAGATAGAAATTAAAGGAAAATGAAAATTATAAGGAAGGCTAAAATAAAAGAAAAAGCGTGGAAATTAAAAAGGGGGGAAAAAATGAAAAACAAAAATTAAAGGGGGAAGGAAATTAAAACGAGAAACTAGAATAAAAGAAAAAGCCTGAAAATTAAAAAGGGGATAAAAATGAAAAACAAAGAATTAACGGGGGTAAAAAGGAAAACAAAAAGAAAAACAAAAAATGAAAGGGGGAAAAATTGGAAAAAAAACCTGAAATAAAAAGGAAAAAGAACAAAAATTAAAAGAGGGGGGTAAAATAAATGGAGAGAAGAAAAATCAAAAAGGATTTTTTTATCTTTTTTTTTTTTTTTCAAAACAGTCGTAAACAAAAATAACAAACTTAACCAAAAAAACAGTTCAATCAGAGATTCGGACAACAAAGCAGTCGTACAGCGGTCTGAAAAAATGAACAGTAAAATGACAAGGCAGACAGACAGCAATCGTCAGGCCATGAGTGCTGTTATTTTTCTCGGCTATTTATATATACGGGTCAGTGGTGCATTGTGGGTAGTCTATTTTGGTGGTTATTTTACCGGAAGTCGTTTATTTGTTTATTTATTTATTTGGGTTAAATTATTTTGCTTGTTTTTATTTAGTTTTATTTTTTATTTTTATTTTTATTTCTTATCTTATATATATTTTTTATTTTTATTTTGATCGGTGTTTTTATTAACGTATTAAAAATTTGTTTATATAGCTTATTTAATAGTTTTGTTTATGTTTGGGAAGATAATTAAAGCTGTTTGTTCAATTTGGGGGTTGATTGTTGTAGTTTGTTCTAACTATTATTTTGGCGGGAACAGTTTTTAATTTGTTTATTGCTTCATGTATTTATTTGGATTTATTATCTTTATTTGTTTTTTCTAACGCCTAGTTTATCGGTATCGGTTGTTAGTTTATTTATATATTTGGATGTATTTAGATCAATTTATTTTACTTGTTATTTATTTTTAACACTGTATATTTTCTCTTTTTGGTTATCGATTTTTAAGTAACGTAGTATATTATTTTTTATTTTTATTCATTTTTTATCGTTATATAACAGTTATAGCTATTTTTTCCGTCCGATTTTTTGTTTTGATTATTAAAGTCTAATATTTTGGTCATAATAGTTTGCTAATTTGTTTATTATTTACTTTATTTATTGATTTTGTTTCTTATTTTTTATTCTATTTCGTTTACTCTAACAGGTGTGATTTGGTAATTTGTTTGGATTAATTTATTTTGCTTAATTTGTTCGTGTGTTTTTTTGATAATTTTCCTGTTATGCTTTTTTATTATTTATGCCATATTCTCGGTGCAACTGTAGCTGATTTTTACTGTGTTTTTGTTGAATATTTTGTGTAGGGTGCTTGATTCCGAGAAGTGTTTGTGTAAATGTTTGAAGAATATTTTTCCTACGTTTGTTTTTACGTCTTTGCTGTACGGTGGATTGAACCATATGATATTTCTTTTCCTGTTGGCCTTTTTTGTGTTCTGTGGTGAGTATGTGAGTGTTGCTGGGAATCCGCTATCTTTTAGGACTGTTTCGTAGTATTTCTTAGCTTTGTTAAATATAGATTCATTGAAGGAATTGTCGGAAAGCCTGCGGTTAATCGACTTTGATATGTGTTTGATTATAGAAGGCGGGTGGTTGGAAGATGTGCGTATATAGAGTGGTTTATCATTGGGTTTTCTGTATGGTTTGTATGTGCCTTTTCTTAGGTTGAAGGTAACATCTAGAAAATCTACTTCGTTTAGGTTAGTTTTTATATCTATGTCGAATCACTTATTTTTGAAAATCTTTATTATTGCTTTTCTAGTTTTGTCTGTGTTTTGTTTGTTACAGTTTCTTAAGATTATGAGAACGTCGTCCCTGTAGAGTCCTGTATCATTTCTATCTATTATTTTGCTTAGTAAATACCTACGATTTCGCATGTCATGCACCGTCAAAGCTTCCCATTGTAGTGTCAAATAACCCATCTTTCTTTATCTATGCTTCTTCATGGTGAAATAGTAATGATTTACGGGAGTGCTGAATGATATCGATTTCGTTTGGTTTTATTATTATTTGTTCCTGAGCTAAGTTGATGGCCTTATCTAACATGCGTTCTGTTATGGATGGGTAAAATTCTTTTATGTTTAAATGTAGGAATTGGAAATTTTGTTTGTTGTTTATGCTGTGGAACCAGTCAATAGTTGCTTTTGTGTTTTTACACTGGTTTACTCCTAACTTCTTCCTAAGTTCAGAATTAATTCTTTCTAGTATCGTTTTATTTATTTTACCTAGTTCGCTTTTGGCTGGGTTTATGAGTCTGCATGCAGGGTTGGTGTTGAAATTTTCTTTGTGGTCTTTTAGTGTGATAAAGGCTTGCGCCCTGCTGATGCTCACACGGACCGACCGTTATTGTCATTTTTAAACGGCGTGGGACAACTTTTTCTTTCTGGTGTGCATTCACAGCAGATTCATTTTAAGAGCTGCTTATTTCTATTAATATTAGAATGCTCTACTATGGGTGACTTCAGGGGTCCGGTTCTGTTCAGAACGTTTTTTACTTGAAAGCATTAGGCTCTTTGACGACCGCCCCGTTTTTTTCGTGTGGCATTGAGCACTTTTTTGCCGCGCCGGCAAAATATTTATGATTTTTTTTTACCAAAGGAATAGATTGTATGTTTACGCCTTTATTTGATCTTGGCTGGATGGATGATCCCCCCGCCTCTAGATGAGTTTGGTTGGTATGTGCATAATATGCACGCACCGGCTGTATTTTTACCATCTCAGGCTGGGGGGGATAACAGTTTCGAATTTCGCACTACAGCTGCCGACCGCGTGACTAGGGTGGGATGATTTTTCACTTGTTTAAGAAAATCATCATAGCACTTAGTGCAAAAGATTGGGTTTGATATGTTAATTGCTGATACCAAACATTGGATTCAGAGCCTTTACCAAATTTTGAGCATTTAGTTTTAAAAGTTGTCTGAAAAATATACAGTAAGTTCTGTGCGATGCGTGATACACGTTTAGGCGATCATGTATCTTTCAATACATGACTGACGAGGCAGATTTTTTTCCCGCAGTAGGTTGCCATTTCTTTCTGCAGTAGACCAGTTGCCATCTAAGGCTATATAACCCGGTCTGTCCTGCTATTTACCCATAGCTGGTGAGGAGAAGAAGAGAATTCATACTTTTCCCAAGGGTATTAGCACGTAAGTGTAAGTAATGGATTTGACTGGAATTCGAACTCGACTCACCGATTCTTCCATCCGACCCGCTATCCATTATATAGAAAAATATACAAAGATAATTTCCGCAGGTTTTTGCTTACAAACTGATATCAAAATTTACTATTTCAATAATAAATCCAAATAACGTTGATGTTTTTGTATTCGATAAATTCAATGGAAACTATATTAAAACCAGAATTCTAATTATGAATCACCACAACCAAAATATGCAATTTTTTTTACTGTATTCGATATCGAAAAAAGAAAAAATTGTGAAAGATTACAAAATGGCTAATCAACGAATAAGATGTTACGCAATTTGTTAGGTCATTAATACTAAAAAAAATTAGATAAGTGTATATAACACCTTAATACAACAGGGCATAAATTATAAGACAAAATGTTTTATAATTGCACTTTGCGTTGTTTATTGAAAATCGCAGTATAACTACTGCACTGTATAACATATTGCATCATAATATAGATAACTTGTTCTGTATAATTTCCCTTTAAAGTAAATGAAGGTCTTATTTGACGGCACAATGATTAACTCATAATATACTTGTAACTTGCTTCTTGTCTGTATACAATTTACGAAGCTTCAGAAGTTAATTTACCTTCTCTTTCTACACTTTACGAAGCTTCAGTAGTTAATTTACCTTCTCTTTCTACATTTTACGAAGCTTCAGTTGTTAATTTACCTTCTCTTTCTACACTTTACAAAGCTTCAGTAGTTAATTTACCTTATCTTTCTACACATTACGAAGCTTCAGTAGTTAATTTACCTTCTCTTTCTACACTTTACGAAGCTTCAGTTGTTAATTTACCTTCTCTTTCTACACTTTACGAAGCTTCAGTAGTTAATTTACCTTCTCTTTCTACACTTTACGAAGCTTCAGTTGTTAATTTACCTTCTCTTTCTACACTTTACGAAGCTTCAGTAGTTAATTTACCGTCTCTTTCTACATTTTACGAAGCTTCGGTAGTTAATTTACCTTCTCTTTCTACACTTTACGAAGCTTCTGTAGTTAATTTACCTTCTCTTTCTACACTTTACGAAGCTTCAGTAGTTAATTTACCTTCTCTTTCTACACTTTACGAAGCTTCAGTAGTTAATTTACCTTCTCTTTCTACACTTTACGAAATTCAGTAGTAAATTTATCTTCTCTTTCTACACTTGACGAAGCTTCGGTCGTTAATTTACCTTCTCTTTCTACACTTTACGAAGTTTCAGTTGTTAATTTGCCTTCTCTTTCTACACTTTACAAAGCTTCAATAGGTAATTTACCTTCTCTTTCTACACTTTACGAACCTTCAGTTGTTAATTTACCTTCCCTTTCTACACTTTACGAAGCTTCAGTAGTTAATTTGGCTTCTCTTTCTACACTTGACGAAGCTTCAGTAGTTAATTTACCTTCTCTTTCTACACTTTACGAAGCTTCAGTAATTAATTTACCTTCTCTTTCTACACTTTACAAAGCTTCAGTAGTTAAGTTGCCTTCTCTTTCTACACTTTACGAACCTTCAGTTGTTAATTTACCTTCCCTTTCTACACTTTACGAAGCTTCAGTAGTTAATTTACCTTCTCTTTCTACACTTTACGAAGCTTCAGTAGTTAATTTACCTTCTCTTTCTACACATTACGAAGATTCAGTAGTTAATTTACCTTCTCTTTCTACACATTACGAATCTTCAGTAGTTAATTTACCTTCTCTTTCTACACTTTACGAAGCTTCAGTAGTTAATTTACCTTCTCTTTCTACACTTTACGAAGCTTCAGTAGTTAATTTACCTTCTCTTTCTACACTTTACGAAGCTTCAGTAGTTAATTTACCTTCGCTTTCTACAGTTTAGGAAGCTTCAGTAGTTAATTTACCTTCTCTTTCTACACTTTACAAAGCTTCAATAGTTAATTTACCTTCGCTTTCTACACTTTACGAAGCTTCAGTTGTTAAATTACCTTCTCTTTCTACACTTTACGAAGCTTCAGTAGTTAATTTACCTTCTCTTTCTACACTTTACGAAGCTTCAGTAGTTAATTTACCTTCTCTTTCTACACTTTACGAAGCTTCAGTTGTTAATTTACCTTCTCTTTCTACACTTTACAAAGCTTCAGTAGTTAATTTACCTTATCTTTCTACACATTACGAAGCTTCAGTAGTTAATTTACCTTCTCTTTCTACACTTTACGAAGCTTCAGTTATTAATTTACCTTCTCTTTCTACACTTTACGAAGCTTCAGTAGTTAATTTACCGTCTCTTTCTACACTTTACGAAGCTTCAGTAGTTAATTTACCTTCTCTTTCTACACTTTACGAAGCTTCAGTAGTTAATTTACCTTCTCTTTCTACACTTTACGAAGCTTCAGTAGTAAATTTATCTTCTCTTTCTACACTTGACGAAGCTTCGGTCGTTAATTTACCTTCTCTTTCTACACTTTACGAAGTTTCAGTTGTTAATTTACCTTCTCTTTCTACACTTTACAAAGCTTCAATAGGTAATTTACCTTCTCTTTCTACACTTTACGAACCTTCAGTTGTTAATTTACCTTCCCTTTCTACACTGTACGAAGCTTCAGTAGTTAATTTGGCTTCTCTTTCTACACTTGACGAAGCTTCAGTAGTTAATTTACCTTCTCTTTCTACACTTTACGAAGCTTCAGTTGTTAATTTACCTTCTCTTTCGACACTTTACGAAGCTTCAGTAGTTAATTTACCGTCTCTTTCTACATTTTACGAAGCTTCAGTAATTAATTTACCTTCTCTTTCTACACTTTACGAAGCTTCAGTAGTTAATTTACCTTCTCTTTCTACACTTTACGAACCTTCAGTAGTTAATTTACCTTCTCTTTCTACACTTTACGAAGCTTCAGTAGTTAATTTACCTTCTCTTTCTACACTTTACGAAGTTTCAGTTGTTAATTTACCTTCTCTTTCTACACTTTAAAAAGCTTCAGTAGTTAATTTACCTTCTCTTTCTACACTTTACGAAGATTCAGTAGTTAATTTACCTTCTCTTTCTACACTTTACGAAGCTTCAGTAGTTAATTTAACTTCTCTTTCTACAATTTACGAAGCTTCAGTAGTTAATTTACCTTCTCTTTCTACACTTAACGAAGCTTCAGTAGTTAATTTACCTTCTCTTTCTACACTTTACAAAGCTTCAATAGGTAATTTACCTTCTCTTTCTACACTTTACGAACCTTCAGTTGTTAATTTACCTTCCCTTTCTACACTTTACGAAGCTTCAGTAGTTAATTTGGCTTCTCTTTCTACACTTGACGAAGCTTCAGTAGTTAATTTACCTTCTCTTTCTATACTTTACGAAGATTCAGTAGTTAATTTACCTTCTCTTTCTACACATTACGAATCTTCAGTAGTTAATTTACCTTCTCTTTCTACACTTTACGAAGCTTCAGTAGTTAATTTACCTTCTCTTTCTACACTTTACGAAGCTTCAGTAGTTAATTTACCTTCTCTTTCTACACTTAAGAAGCTTCAGTAGTTAATTTACCTTCTCTTTCTACAGTTTAGGAAGCTTCAGTAGTTAATTTACCTTCTCTTTCTACACTTTACAAAGCTTCAATAGTTAATTTACCTTCTCTTTCTACACTTTACGAAGCTTCAGTTGTTAAATTACCTTCTCTTTCTACACTTTACGAAGCTTCAGTAGTTAATTTACCTTCTCTTTCTACACTTTACGAAGCTTCAGTTGTTAATTTACCTTCTCTTTCTACACTTTACAAAGCTTCAGTAGTTAATTTACCCTATCTTTCTACACATTACGAAGCTTCAGTAGTTAATTTACCTTCTCTTTCTACACTTTACGAAGCTTCAGTTGTTAATTTACCTTCTCTTTCTACACTTTACGAAGCTTCAGTAGTTAATTTACCGTCTCTTTCTACATTTTACGAAGCTTCGGTAGTTAATTTACCTTCTCTTTCTACACTTTACGAAGCTTCTGTAGTTAATTTACCTTTTCTTTCTACACTTTACGAAGCTTCAGTTGTTAATTTACCTTCTCTTTCTACACTTTACAAAGCTTCAGTAGTTAATTTACCTTCTCTTTCTACACATTACGAAGCTTCAGTAGTTAATTTACCTTCTCTTTCTACACTTTACGAAGCTTCAGTAGTTAATTTACCTTCTCTTTCTACACTTTAGGAAGCTTCAGTAGTTAATTTACCTTCTCTTTCTACACTTTACGAAGCTTCAGTAGTTAATTTACCTTCTCTTTCTACACTTTACGAAGCTTCAGTAGTTAATTTACCTTCTCTTTCTACACTTTACGAAGCTTCAGTAGTAAATTTATCTTCTCTTTCTACACTTGACGAAACTTCGGTGGTTAATTTACCTTCTCTTTCTACACTTTAAGAAGTTTCAGTTGTTAATTTACCATCTCTTTCTACACTTTAAAAAGCTTCAGTAGTTAATTTACCTTCTCTTTCTACACTTTACGAAGATTCAGTAGTTAATTTACCTTCTCTTTCTACACTTTACGAAGCTTCAGTAGTTAATTTAATTTCTCTTTCTACAATTTACGAAGCTTCAGTAGTTAATTTACCTTCTCTTTCTACACTTTACGAAGCTTCAGTAGTTAATTTACCTTCTCTTTCTACACATTACAAAGCTTCAATAGGTAATTTACCTTCTCTTTCTACACTTTACGAACCTTCAGTTGTTAATTTACCTTCCCTTTCTACACTTTACGAAGCTTCAGTAGTTAATTTGGCTTCTCTTTCTACACTTAACGAAGCTTCAGTAGTTAATTTACCTTCTCTTTCTATACTTTACGAAGATTCAGTAGTTAATTTACCTTCTCTTTCTACACATTACGAATCTTCAGTAGTTAATTTACCTTCTCTTTCTACACTTTACGAAGCTTCAGTAGTTAATTTACCTTCTCTTTCTACACTTTAGGAAGCTTCAGTAGTTAATTTACCTTCTCTTTCTACACTTTACGAAGCTTCAGTAGTTAATTTACCTTCTCTTTCTACACTTTACGAAGCTTCAGTAGTTAATTTACCTTCTCTTTCTACACTTTACGAAGCTTCAGTAGTAAATTTACCTTCTCTTTCTACACTTGACGAAACTTCGGTGGTTAATTTACCTTCTCTTTCTACACTTTAAGAAGTTTCAGTTGTTAATTTACCTTCTCTTTCTACACTTTAAAAAGCTTCAGTAGTTAATTTACCTTCTCTTTCTACACTTTACGAAGATTCAGTAGTTAATTTACCTTCTCTTTCTACACTTTACGAAGCTTCAGTAGTTAATTTAATTTCTCTTTCTACAATTTACGAAGCTTCAGTAGTTAATTTACCTTCTCTTTCTACACTTTACGAAGCTTCAGTAGTTAATTTACCTTCTCTTTCTACACTTTACAAAGCTTCAATAGGTAATTTACCTTCTCTTTCTACACTTTACGAACCTTCAGTTGTTAATTTACCTTCCCTTTCTACACTTTACGAAGCTTCAGTAGTTAATTTGGCTTCTCTTTCTACACTTAACGAAGCTTCAGTAGTTAATTTACCTTCTCTTTCTATACTTTACGAAGATTCAGTAGTTAATTTACCTTCTCTTTCTACACATTACGAATCTTCAGTAGTTAATTTACCTTCTCTTTCTACACTTTACGAAGCTTCAGTAGTTAATTTACCTTCTCTTTCTACACTTTAGGAAGCTTCAGTAGTTAATTTACCTTCTCTTTCTACACTTTACGAAGCTTCAGTAGTTAATTTACCTTCTCTTTCTACACTTTACGAAGCTTCAGTAGTTAATTTACCTTCTCTTTCTACACTTTACGAAGCTTCAGTAGTAAATTTATCTTCTCTTTCTACACTTGACGAAACTTCGGTGGTTAATTTACCTTCTCTTTCTACACTTTAAGAAGTTTCAGTTGTTAATTTACCTTCTCTTTCTACACTTTAAAAAGCTTCAGTAGTTAATTTACCTTCTCTTTCTACACTTTACGAAGATTCAGTAGTTAATTTACCTTCTCTTTCTACACTTTACGAAGCTTCAGTAGTTAATTTAATTTCTCTTTCTACAATTTACGAAGCTTCAGTAGTTAATTTACCTTCTCTTTCTACACTTTACGAAGCTTCAGTAGTTAATTTACCTTCTCTTTCTACACTTTACAAAGCTTCAATAGGTAATTTACCTTCTCTTTCTACACTTTACGAACCTTCAGTTGTTAATTTACCTTCCCTTTCTACACTTTACGAAGCTTCAGTAGTTAATTTGGCTTCTCTTTCTACACTTAACGAAGCTTCAGTAGTTAATTTACCTTCTCTTTCTATACTTTACGAAGATTCAGTAGTTAATTTACCTTCTCTTTCTACACATTACGAATCTTCAGTAGTTAATTTACCTTCTCTTTCTACACTTTACGAAGCTTCAGTAGTTAATTTACCTTCTCTTTCTACACTTTACGAAGCTTCAGTAGTTAATTTACCTTCTCTTTCTACACTTAAGAAGCTTCAGTAGTTAATTTACCTTCTCTTTCTACAGTTTAGGAAGCTTCAGTAGTTAATTTACCTTCTCTTTCTACACTTTACAAAGCTTCAATAGTTAATTTACCTTCTCTTTCTACACTTTACGAAGCTTCAGTTGTTAAATTACCTTCTCTTTCTACACTTTACGAAGCTTCAGTAGTTAATTTACCTTCTCTTTCTACACTTTACGAAGCTTTAGTAGTTAATTTACCTTCTCTTTCTACACTTTACGAAGCTTCAGTTGTTAATTTACCTTCTCTTTCTACACTTTACAAAGCTTCAGTAGTTAATTTACCCTATCTTTCTACACATTACGAAGCTTCAGTAGTTAATTTACCTTCTCTTTCTACACTTTACGAAGCTTCAGTTGTTAATTTACCTTCTCTTTCTACACTTTACGAAGCTTCAATAGTTAATTTACCTTCTCTTTCTACACTTTACGAAGCTTCAGTTGTTAATTTACCTTCTCTTTCTACACTTTACGAAGCTTCAGTAGTTAATTTACCTTCTCTTTCTACACTTTACGAAGCTTCAGTAGTTAATTTACCTTCTCTTTCTACACTTTAGGAAGCTTCAGTAGTTAATTTACCTTTTCTTTCTACACTTTACGAAGCTTCAGTAGTTAATTTACCTTCTCTTTCTACAATTTACGAAGCTTCAGTAGTTAATTTACCTTCTCTTTCTACAATTTACGAAGCTTCAGTTGTTAATTTACCTTCTCTTTCTACACTTTACAAAGGTTCAGTAGTTAATTTACCTTCTCTTTCTACACTTTACGAAGCTTCAGTAGTTAATTTACCTTCTCTTTCTACACTTTACGAAGCTTCAGTAGTTAACTTACCTTCTCATTCTACACTTTACGAAGCTTCAGTAGTTATTTTACCTTCTCTTTCTACACTTTACGAAGCTTCAGTAGTTAATTTACCTTCTCTTTCTACACGTTACGAAGCTTCAGTAGTTAATTTGCCTTCTCTTTCTACACTTTACGAAGCTTCAGTAGTTAATTTGCCTTCTCTTTCTACACTTTACGAAGCTTCAGTAGTTAATTTACCTTCTCAGTCTACACTTTACGAAGCTTCAGTAGTTAATTTACTTTTTCTTTCTACACTTTACGAATGTGCAGTTAAATTCGGCAAATCTAATATCATTTCATTTATTATAACCTCTTGCAGTTCATTATTTGAAAAACCATATCTGCAAACGCAGGTGTTCACAAACTGCATTTTGTGAATGGTTAAGAGTTGATGAATGTAATTTGTTTAATCTCTTCTTTAGTGGATTTTGCTACTTCTGAAACAAAAAATATTTTCATTAGAAAATTTACCCATACTTGTTATATTTTTTGTGATTTAATTTGAGCGAAATTTTAAAATTAGTTTCGTAAATTGACATAACTAACTGTCTGACTTCAACATTGAGAAAAGAATAATGGATCTGCGTCTAATCTCATTGTTTATATAGGTGTGTTTGTGTGAACTAAAATGCATACGCCTGTATGTATGTGTGTCTGTATTTGTGAGAGTGTCATCCCAAATAAATACAGTGAATTTCCCTTCCCACCATCAAACATAAACAAGCATAAATATATTCAATTTTAAAAAATAAACCAATTTGTCTGATGAAACCCAGAGTCACAACCTCATACCCACATAATTGAATTCACACACACACACACACACACATATATATATATATATATATATATATATATATATAAGTGAACATAGAAGTCAACACTTAGAGGCGACAGTCTGTTTCATGCTAGATGCAATTGTCAGGCCTGACGATTGCATCTAGCATGAAACAGACTGTCGCCTCTAAGTGTTGACTTCTATGTTCACTTTTATATTTACATACACTTTATCTCTGATATTGACCACTTTATCCCATAAATATAGCACACTTGAAAACTATATTTCTTTATATATATATATATATATATATATATATATATATATATATATATATATATATATATATATATATATATATATATATATATTGATAATATTAGTGGTCAATATATATATATATATATATATATATATATATATTTCCAAGAGGATAGAATCCAGGTAGAGCTCAATATCGAGGACAGAGCAAGAATATAATATAAAAGGCTCGAACACTAATATTCCATGGTTAAAATAATTTATTACATTGGAATCGTAATCACTAGACCTACAAATTCAAAAAGCTTTTTGAATTTGTAGGTCTGATGAATTGAATCGTAATTACGATTCTAATGTAATAAATTTTAACCATGGAATATTAGTGTTTGAGCCTTTTATACTATATATATATATATATATATATATATATATATATATATATATATATATATATATATAATTATTTATTTAAATATTATAACATAAATATGTTATAAAATCACTACAAAAATAGCCATTTTGTTTCAACACTTCTCGTGTCTTATCAAGTGATGATGTTGAATGTAGAATAAATGGTTTTAAAAGTTTCAAATTAATTAACCATCCTTCGCTAGGGGTAAACGCTGTTACATAAGCTAGAATGACCAATCAAAATACAAGTATATGAGAATTCAAAAAATTTGACAACGAAGCAAGACTATCATAGATATTAAAAGATTTATAAAATTTGAAATTAAAATTAAAAGTAAAAAATTACCTATTTAGAAATCTAAATCTAATCTTTATTAAGTTTAAAATTATAGAATTACTGAGGAGAAAATAAAAATGCATATGTTATTTAATTTATTTTTTCATTGAAATTACGTGAAAAAGGATGTTGATAGCTTCAGACAAAAATGTATACATTTTACTTCAACTATGATGACCGCCTCTCACGTAAAACAATCCAAACCCACTCAGGTTATAATACATAAGCGCCCAGACATATTTAGATATATATACACACAAAAAACGGTAACGAGACACGATCCTTGATGAAAAAAACGGACACACACACACACACACACACACACACACAGACAGACACACACACACACACACAACCAAACGTGCATGCACTTCCCTTACACATAGACATCGATAAACACATGCACATACATCCACATGCACATTGACCTAGACAATCAGACGCAATAGCCAAAACATATTCGGGGCTTAATATGTTATTAAACGAATTCTAACTACTTATTGAAATATAACTAATCTGGGCAAATATATATAGATAAAATTAGTAAAAAAAAAAATAATAATTTTAAACAAATAAATATATATAAATATATATATATATATTAATCATATAGTTTTCCACACACTACATGAAAAAATAAATAACTACCTCCATGTATAATCGTACATTCACACATATATACATACAGACCTACACACACATATATATACACACATATACATATACAAGGCTACACGTACCTACATATACATATATAGGCATACAGATACGCATATACACACATACGCACATACACATACATATAAGCACGTATAAATATATCGACCCATACAGCAACGTAAAAAAGTAAATAAAGCAAGTAAAAATATATATACACAAAGATGCACATATATACAAATACATACATACATACACATAAACATACATATACATACATACGCACATATACATATATGCATATAAACTAAACACATAAACATACATTTACAAATACACGCATATACATGAAAAATCAAACAAACGTAAATTGAAACTATATAAACATATATACACACCCACGTATACATATATACACACATACATACGCATATACATATATATATATATATATATATATATATATATATATATAAACGAAAGAAAGGAATATGTATACAGAGACCTACATATATTCTAACAATATTAACTTATTGATGATAAAATACATTAAAAGTTTATAATAATTTTTTAAAAGTAACAACAGACAGTCTATAAGCAATTAAAAACTCCTTATCAACCAAAAGTAGATTTTAGTTAGTATCTATGATACACTCTAAGACACTACGGTATACATTCAAATACATATACTACGACATAAGAACATACATCCATATATACATAAATATATAATCATATATAAATACCCATATCAACACATCCAAATATACATATATATATAAGTACACCCATATCCGAGCGTATACATATAAATACCCACACACATATATATACATATACACATACATATACTTACACACGTAGTAGTAGACACCTACCAAAGTTTACATCCCTACTCGTACACATAAATGGGTTAACATGTGATAGATGTCAATATACACACATATATACCCTCATATAAAATAAAAAATTTATAAAAACCCTACTAACATATATATACCCCTATATACACACATACACATCCAACAGTACAAACACACATACATAACATACAAATATATACATACAAATACAGACACGTATAACACTTTGTAAGTACACAATACACATTCATATTGACAAGATGACCATCATGTTATAAAGGTAATAGTCTATTAAATTTAACTTATCATTATCATTAAAAGTATATGATTTCTATACTAAGTTAAATTTAAAACGATGTTTACAGTTCACTGTTAGTTCATATCTTTGATTTAAAAGATCAGTCTTATTTTTAAATCTAATTATTTCAAATTTTTCGTTAAGACATAGGTAACACGGGGCATATAGGGAGTTTCTTTATCAATTTCCATTTAACCGTAGGTGTTTTATTCTTTTCTTTTAGACTCCAAACGTATTTGGATAATGAAGTCATATACTTATAGTTACTGTTATTAAAAGATTGCATATGACTCCGCCAACGTTCCTTGAATGGTCTCATGGTGCTACCAATGTAAAATTTCTTTATATTTGGATTTTCTAGTGTTGATAGTGTACTAAGATAAACTACAGAACTAGTCAAACAATTATTTTTCATTAGGATTCCTACAATTACATAATTTATTATTTGTGTCATTATACTTAGTATTGCTGCTTGCAACCTGGTGAATTATGAAGTTTTCTGAGTCCCTATACTTGTTAAAGACTATGTTATGTTTTTTAATTATTTTCTCTGCACAACTATAGCTTAACTTAAGAGTATTAGGATTAAATATTTTACTAAGTGGGTTAGTTTCAGAGTTGGGGAAATGTTTTTTGATGAGGTTTAGAAATATACGCCCCAATTTAGTTTTAACCATCATATTAAAAGGGGGAGTAAACCATATGATCTTTCTAGATCTTTTTTTCTTTTATGGTTGCTATTAACAGGGCTTTTATATTGAATAGTGTTATCTTTGTATCCACTATTTTTGAGTGCAGAATTGTAAAAATCCCGATGTTTATTAAAAACATCTTTGTTCGAAGAGTTATTACTAATCCTAAATCCAATGGAGGAGGGTATGTGTTTGATGACAGAAGGGGGGTGGTTGGAATTTAGATGCACGTATATTGGGTTGGAATTAATCTTCACATATGGTTGGAAAGTGTTGCTGGCAAGGTCCAGGGTAACGTCTAGAAAATCTACTTGTTTAACATTAGTTGTAACTATTGTCCTAAGATCCAAATCCTTAAATACCTTATGAATCATTTTCCTAATACCTTAATTTTAGTGGAGTTTTTAACAACTAATAATCCATCATCCCTATACAATCCTACACTATCAGAATCTAGACAATCAAAGGCACTTAAATTATATATATATATATATATATATATATATATATATATAGTGCTTATGTGATGAAGCGAATAAAAATCCTTCCATATTATCAAGTACATTGGAGCTAATAAAGCCTCAACAGGATAAAAGTGCAAACAGATTATAAAACAAAAAAAGAATACTATTTAAATAGAAAGAATTTTTAGATATGACTTAATAGTCAATTACTATACAAGGTCGGTGAACAGTTGACGGTAAGAAATGTAAAATAAATAAAAACGAAGATAAAAAGATAATATGAATAAATAAGAGGCAAACATACTAAAAGTTGGTACGCAACTGTCACAAAAGTATTATTCTTCCTTTTAAGATTCAGAAGAAATATTTCGGTCTTTCGAAAAATGGATCCAACCAACCGATGAAGGTAATCGCCATCAAGAGAAGTAGCTATTTATCTGTATACCTACTCAAAAAGAAAATGGTTCAAAACTGTTCAGCACTCTTCATATATAGTCCTGGGTATGATGATAAACTATATCCGGCAGCAAGACCTCGAATCTCCTGATTGGAGGTTTTCAGGGGCTTGGAACCACCTCTTAATTGCTGTTGTTCCCATCCTGACCCGTAATGATAGTTCCCAGCTATGAACAAATATTGAACCCCCAAACTGGGGTCAAAACACTGAAAGTATAAAAATACATTTTTATAGTAAAAAAAATTAACAACAATTTGAAAAATATATTACCAGCAATACATTTTGGTAAAAGAAATTATTAATGTTCCCAAGAAAATTAAATTTCGGCATAATGACCAATAAGTAGTTGATATGCCGCTAAACAAACATTTTAAAAATACAGTAAAACCAGTAATACATTTTATCTGTAGTTCTAGGCATACAATTGCGTTCAAAATATATTTAGTTGAAGCCATAAATTTGTGCTAAAACTTAGACTTCTGCATTAAATGACCCATAAGGGTTGATATGCCGCGAAACAAAATCAACCAACCACCTAACACTCCTCATATAAAAGGAAAATATTATATAATTGAGATGTGGGCGGGGTCAGTATATTCCAGAAATCTTTGACATGGTAAAGTGAAAAAAAGTATCTAATAAAAAATAAGCCATAAAAATGTTTATTGTTCAAATCCCAAGCTATTCAGACGTTTGTGAGAAGTAGATATTTAAAAATTTAAAGTTTAATACAAATTATCAATTTAAAAAAACTATAATAAAGTCAAACTTCACTCAAGGTAAACTAAGCTAAATTAGTTTTTGTGTCGTGTTTTGCTGGGCGGTGGATGCTTTCTTAATCGCGTATTCGGTGTCTCTTTAAATAATAAATGCCTGATCGGATTGAAATTTGACTAGACAAACAATTTTCTATTTCATTAAAAAGCTAGAGAATGAACTTTGCAATGATTTTGGTGTCTGGTCGCATGATCGCACACCGGTTGTATTATTTTACTGAAATCCTAGTAGCTTTTGCTGAAAAACTTTCAAACCCCAAACCTATTACAGATATCGATTCCTGTTTTAATACTTACTCATCATAGTATATGGGGAGGGTAATTTTCTTGTTTATTTAACTCAGTGGTTCCCAACCACTGAGCCGCGGCACATTAGTGTGCCACGGAATGATTACTGGTGTGCCGCGAAGAGATAATACCTAGAAGCCATTTAATATCATTTTGTTTAATAAAGACATTCAATTTCTTAATCATGATGACACCGCTCAATTCAAAATCGCCGAATTTCTGGAATCTAAACGTTTCGCGCATACTAATTGGTAAGCGTTATTATGGTTTATATTAGTCATGGGACAATTAATCGGAATATCAGGAGTTTTCAAAGTATCGGGAATCGGCATCGGAGCTGAATAATTCAGACCCGATTTCGATACCAAAACGATTCCTAAATACACAGGTTGTAAGACAAAAAGTTGTAACACAGAACTGTACTATGTGAGGTTTTACGTAATGCTCCTAACTCCCAAACATTTTTTTACCTTTTCCTAACTATTTTTAATCTTTACAATTAGGAATTGGAATTGTTAAAAATTTAGGTATTGTTTTATCACCAGTTTATATCGTCTATATATCTCGTTCACAATATTTACAGATTCTTTGTACATATTTTTATTAAATATTTAGGCGTTGTAAATTAAAGTTTTAGTAAGACAAACAAAAACAAATTAAATATAATAAAAATTCTTTTAGATTTATTTTTTTCAATTTTAGATTCAATTTACCTTTAAATATGGACAAGTTTATGAAAAGAAAAGGCGATGGTGACAAGAATAATTCTACAACGTCATTTAAAAAACCAAAAGTTCACCGGTTGTATAGTGATGATTACTTGAAATTTGGATTTCACTGGACTGGAGATACACAGATTCCTTCTCCGCTATGTGTTGTTTGCGGCCAAACGCTGTCTAATGAAGCAATGGTTCCAAGTAAAATGAAAAGACATCTTACTACTAATCATCCTAGCCTTCAAACTAAAAATGTCGATTATTTTCAACGGTTATTAGAATCAAATGCAAGGCAAAGTCAACTATTTCAAAAAACAGTAACCGTGTCTGAAAAAGCTCAATTAGCTTCATATCAGATGGCCTAAATTATTGCTATTAAATCAAAGTCTCATGTTCTTTCAGAGTCAGTGATCCATCCAGCATGCAAAAAGAATGGTGAAAAATATGCTTGGTGATAAGGCCGAACAAGAAATTAGCAGGATCCCTCTTTCAAACAATACAATTCAGCGAAGGATTCTTGGCTTGTCTGATAATATTGAGGAAAGTGTAATTTCCAAATTTCCAAATAGTCTGTTTGCTCTCCAAATTGATGAATCCACTGACATCAGTAATCATGCACAGTTAATTGCATTTATACGTGTCATTTGATGAAGATGCCATAATTAATCAATTTCAATGCTGCAAACAGTTACCCACAACTACAAAAGGTCAAGATATTTTTGATACAATCACAATATGCCTCGAAAAATATGGCTTATCCTGGGATTTATGTGTGGGAATATGTACCGATGGAGCACCATCAATGGTTGATTCTGTAAAAGGTTTCGCATCTTTAGTAGAAAAACAGAATCCTTACATCGTGCGAACTCATTTTTTTTTTTTTACACAGAGAGGTATTAGTTTCAAACATAGCACAAAATGAACTAAAAGAGGTGAAGAATCAAGTGATTGAAATGGTAGATTTCATAAAATCTCGGCCTTTGAAGTCCAGAATTTTTGAGTTGCTGTGCAAGGATATGAATTTTCATTACGTTCGTTTACTATTGCACACAGAAGTAAGATGGTTATCGAATGGAAACGTGCTATCTCGCGTAAGTGAGCTTCAGAAAGAACTTTTTATTTTTTTTTTTAATGAAAAACTTGATAGATTTTGTAAATACCTTAAAACTGAATTGTGGATGTCTAAAATAAAGTACTTAAATGAGAGATTTAGACATCTCAATAGTCTGAACAGCAATATGCAAGGCAGAAATAAAAATATTCTTACGGCAACAGATAAATTAGTTGCTTTTAAGAAAAAAGTTGCAATATGGAAGAAAAGAATGAAGGCAGATGATTTGGATATATTTTCCTTAGTTCGCAAAACCTGCGTTACCGAGATGATTCCCATTATTAGTGAGCATTCGACATGTTTAGAAAATAAAATTGAAGAATATTTTCCCTCAATCAGCATTGAAGAATTTGATTGGATTCGCAATCCGTTCCTAGATTTATCAGTCATCAACCTTTTCAATTTTGAGTTATGTGAAGAGGAAGAATTAGCAAGCCTTTCCAGTGATCGTGGTCTCAAATTGAAGTACGCACAACTGTCATTGGACGTCTTTTGGATTTCTGTTATGGAAGAGTATCCAACTCTAAGTAAAAAAGCCATCAAAATCTTACTGCAATTCTCAACTTCGTACCAATGTGAACTGGGATTTTCTTACCTAAACAACATTAAAAATTAAAAACGTGAAAGACTTAAAAATATTGAAGAGTTAAGAGTGTGTCTCTCTCACATTCGCCCAAATATTGCAGCAGTAGTCAAGAAGCACCAGGCACAACTGTCCCACTGACATTCACCATTATTATTTTATACCCGATATTGAATACAGGATATGTTGATTTATGTGAATAAAAATTCTTCTTATAAAATATTCTTTGTTTTTTATTATTTTATTGCAAAAAGGCTTTATGAGTGGAAAATATTTTTTGTGATAGGCGTGCCCGAAAATTTAAAGAACTCAATAGTGTGCCGCCATGTAAAAAAGGTTGGGAACCACTGATTTAACCTAATGAAATTGCCACCTCACATTTTGAAACAGTACCAATCATGACCAGAAATTGTCTCACTTACATTATCGAACATTGCCAATCATCGACCATAAACTGCCTCAAAACATTATCGAATATTGCCAATCATCGATTAGACAGAAGCGATTAATTTCCATTTATATAATGTTCTCCAGTGCGAAAATACTTAAGTAAAATAAGTTCGAATCTCAGTTGAGACTCTGCTTCTCTTCATTTGAAATTATTGATTAATTTGGGGGATGCATTCATTACTGTACGACCATGTTGATTGAGAGATGAAATAACTGATGAGAAAGAGAAAAAGATGGAGAAGAGGAGGTAGACGTCAGTGAAAAACTGTAAAAAATGAGGGTAGAAAGTTGAAACCGAATTATTCTACCAAGAAATGGCATTGACACATGTCACACCTTTTCACATCATCATGAGAAAAAACACCAACGTAGAGGAGGCACAATGAATGAATTAAGGGCTAATAGTTAATCGGTTGTAGTTGTAGAGGACCGTGTGGGTTTGAGTGTTGTTGAATTAGAAACACAGGCCGTTTATTCCTGCTAGAAGGCCCAACTACAAGAAAATGACAAACTCGAGTCCAACCGAAGAGGTAAAGCAAACAAATAAGACCGATATATATATATGCCAACAAATATATGTATTAAATAACAAATTTACAAGTGACAAAGACATTAACATTTGTGTTTGTGTGTGAACGTAAATAGTTTACATTTTGTGTATGTTCGTACGTACGTGTATGTGTGTTTCCTGGCGTTTTCCCATAAGTGGGCAAAACGCGGATTTCTACGAGAGATTACATTTTTAAATGTGTCCGCTGAAATGCAAAGAGAACTAGGCAAGAAGTCGCTCAGTATTTATAGTGTAGGGAGACAACCCCTAATGAACAATTAGGGAATTAAGGAGGAACTAACTCTGACATTGTAAAGCAGTAACCCAGTGCATAAAACAATATCAAGAAAGTTGGTCATTTTCATCTTCATGTGTTGAAAATAATGTAGTATTTTTATCAGCATTTATTAACAGTTTGACTTGATAATGGCATTTATAAACTATGAACTATAAATGCCACTGTGTATTCCAGATTTCCGTTGAACATTTAATGGTTGCCTGGAAATATTACCTTTCGTTTGATGATAAATGTCTAACATACGAAACATCTCCCCCAACGTACAATCAAATATAGTTTGATAGGAGTGTAGTGGTCAATGAAATGAAACACTCTTAGTATCATTATCAGGCTTATGGTTTGGTAGGTGACTCATTATTATTTATTTCCGTAGTCATAATATGTACTATTCAGGTCAATTTAGGTAGCTTTTGTTTTGTTCAACTATAACCTGTCTTATGATTTAATGTTGACTTTTGGCATATAACTCGGAAGATGTGTCGAAAGAAAAGGGAGGAAGAATCAGGTGTTATCTGACAGTGAACTTTATTTTTATCTACATCTGCTTCTAGGAACCACGATGAATATCTGCTCCCTACGACTCGACTAAAATTCTTTAATTGTTTACATTGTCCATTTTTCGGTTCTTTGAACTTGTACATAATTATTTGTTGTCAGAAATGTTTTGTTTCCAATGAAATTTGTATGATTTTTGTCTGATCCCTTCTTTGAAATGTATTTTGTTTCTTTATTCCATTATTTTCCTACAGTTGATTCTTCAATAAAGGAAAACATGAAGTTGGAACTCTTTTTTTTCATCGAAACCAGCTACGTAGAGAATTTGCTAAGAACCATACATCCCTTTCGTCCCAGCAGCCGTCACAAAATATTACAGCTGTAGCGGACCATGGGGGTGAAGATGTGAAGAGATATCAGAAGGTTAAACTTTCCCGCTGGCGGGTCCAGCTACATGAGAATGTCGGACTTTAATTAAGTCCAAAGAAGACAAAGAAAACAAACAAGACCGATATACATGGGTAAACAAATATATATTAATAACAAAACAAGTTAAACAAAGACATGGACTGTTACATAGAGTTTGTATGGAGAAATTATGTGTGTGTGTTGTGAGTGTTCGTACGTACGTGTATGGTTCTTAGCGCGTTCCCAGAATTTGGGAAACGCTGTATCTGTGAGAGGTCGCATATTGGCCTAAGTGTAAAAAGAGAGATTTTACCTCGCCTCCGCGCGAGGTAGCGGCCCAAGGCCTAAGTCGAAAAAGAGAGAGAGAGAAGGGTCAGCCAGTATTTATAGCAAGGGGTGAGAGACCTCTGTTGAAGGATTAAAGAACTGAGGAGGAGCTAACTGCGACACAGCCTCCTCCTCTCCAAGAGGCACTTATTTTCTATATCGTCATCAACATCTTCCAACAGTCAATCATATTCTTCATTGAAATGATGTGATAGTGTAAACAAATTGTATTTCTCTGAAAGACGATGATATTTCTTCAATTAATCTATGCGTGCACGGGCCACTTCTTCATTTAATGCAGCAGATCCTTCACTATCCATTCATTTCTTTTTCTGAATTCGACGCTCCATGTTTATCTCCAGTTCAGAACAAATTATTTGGAATAGATTATCGCATCGTTCAAAGTCTTGTCCCAATTCTGAAAAAAAAAAGAAAGAAAAAAAAAACAGTTTAACGTCTCATACTTGTAAATCAAGTTGAAATCTGAAAAGAATAAATTTGTCTAAAAATAAAAACAAAACAAACGAATCATTGTAGCTTGTGGCCTTATATTTTCTTTTATTAAAATTAAAAACAAATATTACATCATTTTTACTGGTCGTCATTAAATAATGCGTGTGTATGTTTATTTATTCTTTTTTAATCAATGAGCTCTAATTAATTATTCTAAGTTTAACCATATTATATGTATATATATATATGTGTGTGTGTGTGTGTGTGTTCTGCCTGCCGTGTATACGTGCGTACATCAAGAGAGCCAGATAAACGCCTTACGGCAATTAAATCTCTGAAAACAAGATTCTGTTTAACATAGGCGGCGGGAGGAGGAGAAGAAATGTAACAAAGAAGACAAAAACTGAAACGGCGGAGAGTGGGGGGGGGTCTTAAATGCAGCAAGTAGTTTACTACAAGAATACAATTACAATGTTGGAGTGTTTGTTCTCAGAATTGAAGAAAGTTCCATGTAGTTACAGTTTGAGAAAAGTGTGAAAACAGCCGACACATGGCGAAAGGGTTTCGACATAAAGTGAAGTCAACAGTAAAATAAATGGAAATAAATGTTCAAATTATAACATAAATGAAACCCACTGTTCGAAGGGAAAAGGTTACAAAGATCCATAGCGTCGGTGCTATCATTTAGGTTAAAACTTAGAAGAATAAGATTAATATGAACCGTTTGCTTGAATTTGCGCTTTATTGTGTTCCGGTGATAATTAACGGCTAACAGGAAGTGGAAAAAAATACGCCATAACTAATCCAAAATAAACCATGACTAAAAATGGGACTAATAAAGGCAGAGGAAAACAGTAGAGGTTTTGTACTGTGGTAACAGAACAATATATGTGTGTGTGTGTGATAATTTTTAAGACATAGATAAAATAAGATACAATAGTATCACACCAAATAAAAGAATAACTTAACCTTTCCCTAAGTGTGAAAATTGATGCGTTTAAATTATTTAAATTAAATTTGTTTTTTTTTATCAAAGTCTGACATTTGATAAGTATGAAGAATATTAGGATAATGTTGCTTTAAATCTTTTGTAAGCAAGTTTATAAGACTTAATCACTAATATAAGTTTATAAGACTTAATCATTAATATAAGTTTATTTCTGCCGTAAAACGTGGCGCCAATGGGCATGCATAAATAAAATAAAAAGATGAAAAATATTTGTAAATAATTTTGTGAAAAAACTTGAGAAATATCTTTTAAGGTAAAATGTTATTGCATTAACAATATAAGCACTAGAAAGAAATCCTCTGAAACAATTGTATGGCGATTTACAAAGCGTTGCTTACATGTAACACAAGACTGAAAGTATGGAGCACTCACTACTCAGTGATCTAGTAAAACAAGTTTGCTAACCATAACACCACGTCGAAGTAGCCAAATCGAATCATTACAAATGTTCAATATATTATTAAACCATAAAGTGAAATTACACAAAAATGTCACAAATTGAATGAGAGGAAAAGTGGCACGACTAATTTTACATGCTACTTCCTAAAACTAATTCATCTAAATGGCACCCACCACCCTCTCCCCCCAAAAAGAAACTTGCCGCTCGGTAGGGACCACCCATCCGACCCCCTTTAGATTCATCAATGCTTCTGCAATATTAAAAATGTTGTTCTATATTTTCGTGTTTCTGTCCAACACTTATTGAATACTTAACCAAAAGTACAATTAAGTTAAGATAATATAGGTAAAAGCAACTATAAAGCTGTGTGGAAAAATATTTGAGGGTGGGCCCTCTACTCACGTGGACGACGTCGGCTGGGGCTGGGTGACGACGCTCTAATTCAAAGCATCGAAGACAAAACCTTCACGTGATCGGAATTTATGCCATTTTTTACCGGAAAGAGGGTCCGCATCTCATTTGCTTTCTTCTTTCAGCGGGGGAGGCATTCAGAGACTTTTAGGACAATGAGGAAAAAAGGACAGGATCTTCATGGAGCCGTGTTATCACGCTGTTGAAAAAGGCAAGGTCAAGGGTGTTGGGCGGGAATTAGATGATAACAGGCCCATAAAACTGCTAAATATAGACTTAAAGATTTTGGCCAAGATCTTGATGGAGCATCTGCAGTCAGTTCCTAAGATTCTGATGGAACCCTAGCAGACTGTGAAGGGACGAACAATTCAAAGCAACCTACATCTGATCCACACGATCCTAGCGGGAGTAAAAGACGACGATCAAGCCGCGCTGATCAATTTTGATCAGACCAAAGTATTTGATAGGGTCGACCATTGCTACCTGGCTGCTATCCTGTAGGCCGACTGATTCGAACCCGACTTCTGCCGGTAGATTGGCTTCCCCTAGTGCTGTGGACGTCAGGGTTGCCTACTGTCGCCCCTACTTTGTGCTTTGACATTGGAACTTCTTCTTCGCCGGCTACGTGGAATCGCTGTCCTTGGCGTAGCTCGAGCCAGGGTTTCCGCGTACGCCGACGATGTATCTACTTTCTTGTCCCGCACGTACACTGAGGTGGTACTGAAGGTGCTTGAACGGTACGAAAAGGCCATGCGTCCGAAATTAACCGCTACAAGTCTTCTGGCTTGTGATTAGGAACCTGGAAGGGGGTCGATCTTCCGAGGCTCTTTAGTTGGGCCCAAACTCCAGCTGGAGAAAAATTGGTCAGAAGTACAGGCAAAGGTCGACGCGGCGGTCGAGACTTGGTGCCAAAGGAAGTTGTCTGTGAAGAGTAGGACTGAGGTGTGTGCCACTTACATCTTTCCTCCTATCCTTTATCGTTTGTCTGTACTTCCTCCCTGTAAGGAACGTAAGAAGGTGATCGTGCGCTTGCTCTCCTCCCTCTTGTGCGGTAGATGCAGGCGTCACGTCGACGGAGACTTCTGTGCCCAACGTCTGTGTCATGGGGGTGGTGCTGGGAGCGCCGCACTTAGCAAGTCACAAAAACGTCACGAGGCGCGCATTGACAGGGGACTCCATTTCAGTGGGGAGTGTGAGGGCCGCCTTCCCTTACCTTGCTATCACTCATCCTGTCTCGAGGGCTGAGCACCTTCGTAAGCACTGGGATCAATCGAATTTCGTCCTCGAGTGTCGATCGGCCTTGGGGGTTCTTTGGTCCAGTGACCTTTCTCGGCCTAGGAGAGTCTGCTATCATAAACTAGTGGAGAGTGTCGCAAAGGATCCGCTACGCGACCAACTCGGCTTGTCGGCGGACGAGTTGGGCTCGTTTTGGTCTTGGTGGATAACCTCAGAAACTCTGAGTTTTCGCTTACCTGGCGATTGGTTCGGAATAGGCTATCTCTCAATGACATGGCCCTCATATAGGGCTTGTCAGATTTGTCAGACTGTCAATGATGTGACATTGGCTTAGAGGAAACGGCTTTGCACGCCTTCTAACATTGTCCTCAAGTGCGCCCACTATGGGACTATCTCGGCTAGTTGACCACTCGTATCTCTCCCGAAAAGCTCGTGTACATTGATCACGTATATGCGTGTGACATTGTGTCGCCTCCGTATTCTGGGGTGAAACGGATGGCGTTTCCGTTGCTGTTAGCCACAACTCGAATGGTGATTTCGACGACGCGGATGGAGAAAATCTTGCGATGTGAACGTTTTTTCTCATTAGGATCTAATCCTATTTTTGAGCATCAGCTCCGAATGGAGATTAGAACTAATAGAAAGAGTTTGGTATCGACAGATTTCAACGAAAGGTAGGTAACTATGGCGAGCCTGGTTCGCTTGAACGGGGCTAGACTTGGCTTTCTTTTTTTAATTTTCTCCAAGTCACAACGGGGTGGTTCCTGTGGGGCCTTCCCCTGCTTAGGATAGACCTTTCTTATGTACCAAGTTAATGTAACTGTCGTTCCTGGCCTGTTCCTGGCTTCTTTGGTTATGCTCTAAGCCGAGATTCCAAACCTCCACACTTTGCTTTTTGCCCTTTTTTTCATCTCGACTGGGTCGGTTTTTTTTCATGGCCGTATTTATTTTATCCTTCATACTCCCTTAGCGAGAGAGCCTTTTGAAAATGCACGCTCCTATTCCATACGCACTTGCATCGCAAGCTACTATGATTTCTAAATCCAGATTGTAATGGGTTAAAAATAATTCCGAGGTTAACACTTCCTTTATCTTTTCAAATGCTTTCTGGCATTCATTAGTCTACTTCCAGGGTTTTCCTTTCTTCAATAGTTCATTTAATGGTTTCCGCAGATCATACATTTTAGGGATGTATATTTGGTAATAATTAACTAATCCCAAAAAACTTTGTAAAGTGGTAATATCATTCGGAGCCGGCATGTCCTTTATAGCTACTGCTCGCTCTGGGTCTGGCCTTCTACCATTCTTATCGATGATCTGCCCCAGATATTTCACTTTCTCCATAAAAAACTCGCATTTACTTTCCTTGAGTTTAAATCCAAAATCCTGTATTCTGGAAACTACTGCATTTACATGTTTCACGTGTTCTGCAATACTTGTACTTCTCATGAGGATGTCGTCCAGATACGCTACTGCGAAATCCAAACCACCCAACATCGAATTCATTACTTGCTGGAAAATGGCGGGGGCGACCTTAATCCCAAAAGGTAGTCTGTTAAATTTATACAGACCCGATGTGTGTTAATACACAAAAGTTTAGACGTTTCTTCTTCTACCGGTATTTGCAGATATGCATCGCTGAGGTCTATTTTCGAAAATATTGTGCCTCCATTAAGCTTTGCAAATATTTCTTCCGCTGTTGGTAGAGGATAGTTATAGTCTTTGAGTGCCGCGTTTAACCCCATTGAAAAATCTGCACAAACACGAATGTCTTTAGACTTTTTTTTCACGTATACCGTCGGAGCTGCCCAATCACTACAGTCAACTTTTTTGAGTACACCGGATTTCTCTAATCTGTCCAATTCTTTATCAATCTGTTCTATTGCGGCAAACGGAACATTCCTTTTCTTTTGAATACCGCCTGAGCGTTTTCTTTTTAAAAGAATTTTGCCTCCATCTTGGTACACGTTCCCAAGCCCGGAGAAAAAACAGTAGGAAATGTTTCCTTAAGTTTCGTTATTAATTTTTCGGCTTCGGAGTTAAAACTTTCTACCTTGTATCAGAAATAATTTATCGGTAGATCCCATAATTGAAATTCTGTTATCCAATTAGTACCAAGTAAGTTCGTGGTTTTTTCTATGACAAATAGTTTAACTTTTCGCGTTTTTTTATCTAACGTGACGTTTGTAACAAGTTCTCCAACAAATTGTATTTTTTCTCCCGTCACTGACTTCGCGATTTTCTTTGTCTTCATTAAAGTTGGTTTCCCCAACTTCTTCCACGTATGCAAATTTATGATAGAGAGATCCGAACCAGTGTCAAGTTGCATTTTTTTTTTTTTTTTATTTATTTCGACGGTAACGAATTTTCTAGTTATTCCATCGTTTAATTCGTTGGATTTTAATTTTCTTATTTTATTTCTTTTATTTTTTGAACGGCAATGTGTACGTCTGTGTCCAACTCTTCCACAATTGAAACATTTTTTATACCTAAAATTGCAATATCTGTACCAGTGTAGTTCACCGCAAGCAAAACATGGCTTCGGGCGTTTTTGTTTGTTTTTCACTGGTATTTTACTTTTTGCTAGATAATCTGCAATTTTATTATTCTTTTTGTTAGACTTTCTTTTTTGTACCGCATTTTCCTTACATGCGAAACGCCAGACTGTTCTATCTTTTTAGCGTCTTTTTTATGCTAACATATCTTGTGCAGTCTTCTGCCAATTTCTGTACCGTAATACTTGGATTGCTTGCCAATTTTGCCAGTACTAATTTTCTTAACTCTGCGTCTTTTTCCGCTACCAGATCCTGAACAAACACTAAGCACTTAAAATTGTCTGCGCTTAACTCTGCTAGCTTGAATTCTTCACAATGCTTATTCACATTGGCTGCGTACGTTATATAGTCATGTTCGTCATCTTTTATCAAATTCAAACATTTCCACCTCTTGTGGAACAAAGATGTCTTTTGACTAAATAACTGACTTAATATATTTACCGCCTCGGTAAATGACAACTCATTAGTTTTTTCGGTAAAATGTAGTTTACCAATTTGTTATGCTCAGCAGTTCCTAATTTGCTTAAAAGAAGCCTAACCTTCTTTCCCTCAGACCACAAGTGGCAGTCCTCGTTATATATGTCTGTATATTTTTTAAAATATTCTTGAAAAGTTACCTCTTCACCTGGACTGTACGTGAATATTTCAATTGAATTCCATATTGTATTCTCTGGGAAGGAATCATTTTGTAGACTTTTCTCTTTCCTGTTCTCGGTTATTTCCAGAATTTTTCTTTGAAACTCCCCATGCATTTGTTCCATTTTCTGTTGGAATTGCATCTGTCTATTGAAAGTTTCCTCCTGTAACTGCTTCTGGAATGTATTTTGTTGTTCCAATATTTTCGTTTGTTGTTCCAATTGGAACTTTAAAAAATCCTGGAATAGACTTTTGCATTCCTCCATTTTTTTTTCAAAAGTGTAAATCCGAGACTCTGTCGCACACGTTATTTGTGGTGAACAAAATCTTTCTTCCTCCCTATGAGTGCGAATTTTGTCGTCAAAACCACTGTGGCGGACGAACTTTTTATTCCTCCTTATGAGTGCGAATCTTCGCTGCCAAAAGTTATATTGGCGAACGAAAAAAAATTTTCTGCCTCTATATGAGTACGAATCGTCGCCGCCAAAAGTTGTCTTAGCGAACGAAATTTTTTTTCTCCCCCGTATGAGTTCGAATCTTCGTCGCCAAAAGTTGTTGTGGAGTTATTTCCACAATAAAACTTGTAGTCGAACTAAATGCGTCCTAAATGCGTCCTAAATAGGTTAAACGTACAGAAACGTTAGGAACTTGTAATAAAGTGTTACGCAGAGTAATCGAGTTGTGGTCGCTGAACACTACTCCTTTCTCGACTACCTACTGACTCCTACTTATAATAGATGGGAGAGTCTATTATCTAGACAAGGTGTCTTTCACTATAACAGCAACTTAGCACTAGACTCGGTAACCACCGCCACTAATCTTAATCAACCTTTGTTTTTCTTCCCATTCCCTCAATTGCGAACGCGCTTTTCGACACCTGTGTTTAAAAACCTGTTTATCTACAGAGACAATTGCAATTTAAGACTGATTTTAATATTTCCGTTGTCAACAAGGCCGAAGTGGAAGTGAGGTGAGGCTGGTCAACACTGGCTATTCTAAACCTGGTTAATCTGATTCGCGACCCATTCATTCATTACAATTTACTTTATCACCACAAGAACTCATCCATCACCATTCGATCCAACATATACCACAATACTGCTGTAAATGTTGGTTGTGTTGAAAAGATTGATGTGGCTGCGTGTTGAATAGCATTTAACAATTATACATTTTTGAATTAAGGAAAAACAATGGAAAACCGATTTTTGTTTCAACGATAAAATATATTACAATCAGCAAATACAAAACATTTTTTGTAATGTGTGAAACAATAAGAAAGAAAAAGTTGTTTCCCTTTATCTGTTAGCTGAAAGATTAAATGTAATAAAACAAGTTTTCTGAATAAGAATGTTCAAAGTTAGATAGAATGATGTTTTCAGAAGAACATGTAGTAATTCAGTTGTGGATTATATATAACTAACAGAGATGTTGTAACTTGGCTTGTTACATAGAACTGATGGTGAATGATATTTAAGTTCTGTGTGTGTGCGCGCAGTGAGTAGAGGGAATAGTCTGTGTAGACGCGTGTGAGTTGCTGAGTTCTACTGAGTTCTGCTTCTACTGTCTATTTTTGGAACGAATCCTGGTTTATATTACTATCGGTAGGCTCCCAGGACAACGGCGGGAGAAATTTCGAAAGAACACAAAAAATATCTGATTGGATGAAAAATTACCCAATCGGTGATTTTATAACAAAAGCATGTTTGTGAATTAACAGTAGTAAAAATTCAGTGTGGTGAATGAGATCAGTAAATTGTCCTGTGATAGTTAGTATTTATTATTTGACCAATCACAGTTGAGAAAAATGTAGGCGTGGCAAATAGTAGTAATCACTACACTGCCATATTCACAGGGATCCTGATAAAATGATAATGATAATAATAATAAAATAATAATAATAGTAGAAAATAAAAAATAAGAATGAAAATTAATAAGTAAAACGTAAATAAAATATAAATAATGATAGTAAAAATAATAACAATAATAATACTAGTAAAGATAATAAACGAGAAATATGATGTAGGCATCTGCATGATAATCACATGAATAATGAAATACATCTACAGACTAATATATACATGTGCGACAAGCACATACAAATACATACACACAGACATACAAACACATGCACACATATATGCTTGTACATATATACAATTAAAAACCCAATTCACAAGCATTTTTGTACATATTTCTAATTAAGTACAAAAATACAGTCGAAATGTTGAACCAAAGAAGTGAAATTATTTACAAGTGTTCACATAAAGTAGATTTAAATTACCTTAAAAACATTTACTTTACGGGTAATGCACTTGTGAACTGGGTTTTTAACTGTGTGTGTGTGTGTGTGTGTGTGTGTGTGTGTGTGTGTGTGTGTGTGTGTGTGTGTGTGTGTTTAAGCATTTACATCGGCCACGGTACAAAATCCACTTATTAGATCTACTAAAAAAAGGGCCAATGCACAAACTGTACAGAAATAGTAAGAACTTTTTAAAATACTCACCAGTTACTATAGTTTCAACATCAAGATCGTCTGGGTTATTTAGTATATATATATATATATATATATATATATATATATATATATATATATATATATATATATATATATATATATATAAAGGGAAGAGGTTTCCAACGAGAGAAAAGTGTGTATAATAAAAAGAAGAGAGAAACCGTGAACGTTTTTGGTTGTAATGTGGAATTTTAAAAAAATATATTATGCTTTATTTTCCTTAATTTTGCTACACGTGTTTCCGGTCTCGCAACCTTCATCAGGCAAAGAATGGATATTCCCACATATTATTAAAAGGAATTAATTTTTTTGTTTTTAGATGTTAAATATTCTCGATATTAGACATTCTCTTTTTTGTGTGTTAGTGACCCAAAAAGTTGGGGGCTGATTCAGAATTTTTTCCTTATTTTATCTTACATACAAAAATTAATCTAACAATTGTGAAAAGGATAAATCAAATTCTTTTTCAAATATTTCTGATGCGAAAATGACATCAAATTTGACTTTTCCCGTCTTTCAAACCCGTCTTTATTTAATAAAAAAAGATCTTTTATCTTCAGTATTCGGAAGAATTTCAACATCACACCGTAATTTTTTTCAAAAATAAGTATTCATTGTACATCTTTTTCTATCAAATCGGAGAGAAAATAATATATTTTATTAAATTCTGCAGCCAACAACACTCGACAAAAATTATTTTTTGAGTTTTAATGTATTATTTTTGTAATGTTTCAAGACAAATTTTCTGTTTTCAAAGTAATTTAAGCGCTTTTTTGTAGTGAAAAACACATTGTTTAGTACATTCATGCAAAAATCAGATAATTATCGTCTTTTATTAAAACTTTTAGAACTTATTCAGAAATGACTGAAGGTAGTTTTGAAAAATTTCCTTTTTAGAAATTCTTTGTAAAGTATTTTTTAAATCTGTTACCCCCCCCCCCTTGCGCATTTAAATTTATGGAATTTCGAAAAATCCTTTTTTGTATAGTTTAATTTTTATATTTGTTTTAAGCGCAACTCATCGGATAACTCATCAATTCATTAAATTTCGCTCTTCAAACAGGACCCCCACCTCCAGTTGTAGAAAATCTGCTTTGAATCTTTGGAATTTGCACTTAAACAAAAAAATGTTTAATTGAGAAAAAACTTTTAACTGCTTTTGCGAATAAAATATATTATGGACAATATTTTCTTAAAATGTTTTTTTCAATGAATAATAAAATTTTACAAGAATTTTTTCATTATTTAAAAGTTTAGTTTAGAATAATGTGTAAACATTTAAATCTTTTAAAATTATGTATTAAATTGTAATGGTCAAGTGATATTAAATTAAAACTTTATTTCCTAATCAGAAATGGAAAACATTACTACAATTCAACAACAGCCAGTATTTTCAAAGGATATTTTGATTTTTTTTTTGTCTTTATGTGTGTGTGTGTAAACGTGTGGATTTTTGTAAATACGGACGTGTATATAATGGCATTATCAGAAAATAAGAGAGGTACATATAGTAATTTAAAAATTTATTGGTAATTATATGACATTGCATCAAAAAGCGTCTTCGTAAGTCTATAAAACCAAAGTACTTAAAATTCAATAAAATATTAAAATGCTTGAAATATTTTTAATTTTTAAGAATACTGGGTAGTTAAAATATTATATAAAAACAGGTGTTCACGTTGTATTTGTCAAGTGATTTCTGTCAGTTCTGACCCCCTTACATAAATTTCCCAAACATCAAACTGTCAATAAATTACTCAACACGTCAAAAAATCGCCCCTTTCGTGTTAAAAAAAAGGTTTTGAGATATTTTAAACTAAAAGTAAATAATATTTGTTTCAATTCAGACTAATTAAAATTTAAATAATCTAATTTTCTTTAAATAACGTTTCAGAAAAGTATATTTTAGTTTTAAAGATTTTTAATAATTAGAATTATTTTGTAATGGCATTTACTTTCCGTTTTGTATTGACTTTTGTTTCGTTTTTTTGTTGTTTTTTTCCTGCTGGATAGCTTTCGAACATGTCTAACAACTTACGCAGTTCATGTGTCCGCTTAAACAAATACCTTAGAATGATACTTGAGATGAATTTTATACAATTATGAATAAATTCGTCTCAGTTTTATTGCTTCTTGAAAAATATACTCTTGAAATAAATATAGTTGGGACATGTCTTGGCCCTGTGACAAAGACCAACTAATCTGCATTTATTGACAAGCTGTAGTGAAGATTTATTAGTGCTACTGGTAAAATCTTGAATATATATATATATATATATATATATATATATATATATATATATATATATATATATATATATATATATATATATATATATGGGAGGGTACCTCTAAAGAAAATCGATACCTAACGTATTTTTAAATGCATTTTTAAAAATGAGAAATAGTTCTTGAAGCTTTTATTTTAGTTTTAATTTCAAGCTAATAGATTAAAATTAATATTTTCAATAAGTAAAATACTTTGCTATATTTCAAACAAAATTTAACTTGATTGGAATGATTTTTTGGTTTGAAATTCCTAAAAATCGGTCATTTTGCGAATTTGTCATCGTAACATTAAAAAGTCTTTCAAAAATAAAATATATTTTTCTGTAACTTGAGGAAGATTAGCTGGCTGAAAGTTTAATTAATCTGATTTGAAAGAAATATTACTTTTCATTTAGAATATCGCAGAATAGTATTTTTTTAACACAGAAGTGTTTTATGAGGTTTTAACAACTTTCACGATAGACTTAAGTTTAGGAATGTTTTTTCTATAGAGTACAGAACTGTGAAATTTGCATGACGAATATAATGTGAACGCCTTTTTTATATAACTTTTTAACTACCCAATAATCTTATAAATTTAGGAAAATATTCTAATAGCCGTTGAGGAAATGTTAGAAAATTACCAATATATTTTTAATTGACGCAAGAAAAACAAAATATTAAACCAAATTTTTTAAGGTTCTTAAAAGGATTAAAATATAATTTAATAATAAAAAACATTGTGAGACGCTCTTGTTGAGTTGCGCATCAACCATGCTGATAGGAGGCAGGTAGGTTTCTCTATGGTGAGTAAATGACAGCAGTTTCGTTTTGGAGGCATTAAAATTCACAAGCCATTACCTGCCCCAGACAACCATAGATTGGAGGTGGTTTTCGAGACCAACGGCCAAGTTAACTTTGTCAGCAATGCCGGATTTACTATTGAGACAGGAGTAAATCGTAGTGTCATCTGCATAAATGCCTACTTGAGAACTGATGACGTCAGGAAGATCATTGATGAAGATCAGAAACAGTGTAGGACCAAGGATAGAACCTTGAGGCACAGCAGTGTTTGCATGAAACGAACTGGAAGAGAGCCTGTTCAGGATAACCTTCATTTCACGGTTAGACAGGAATAATTAGATTAAGTCAAATAATCGTCTTGTAATACAGTATCCTTGAAGCGTCCGTAGAAGGCCAACATGCCAAACCCTGTCAAACGCCTTCGATATATCTAGAGCAACAGCTCAATCTTCGCCGTTATTATCAAGAGCTTAATATACATATTCATTTATGGCCGTAAGCACATCAGCGATAGACCGGACAAAGCGGAAACCATATTGTTTGCGTGAAAAGTGCAAAATGATGAGCTGGGGCAATTTCTAGAAAAAGACAAAATCCTCACTTTTAAAATTGTTATCAAATATTGACCAAACAGGATTTTGTGTCTGTAGTTACATGTTATAAATCAATCAGTTGTATATATCTATACATGTTATAAATCAATCAGTTGTTCATCGAATCTGTTGAATTTTTTATTAGAAATATTCTAATGTTTTTAAATGAAATTTTTGAAAATTTGAGTTTTGAATGGTATGCAATGCTGGTATATATAAAAATGTTTTCTCTTTCAAAAATTCAAATATCAATGTTTCAGCACTGGTCACAAATCCATGAACTAATTCGTTATATTAGTAACTTAAAAATTGGTAATTAGATAAAAAAAACTTTTAAAAGAATATATTAATGTTATGTCACCACAAAAGATTAGAACGAAATATTATGATTCTGATATTCTTATCAGGACATTTGAGTATGAAAAAAATTCAATTTGTTAAACCGTCGAAACGGAAGATTTGTTGCGGTTAATCTTGACCCCTGTGATCTTTTCGTACCGTTCAAGCGCCTTCTGTACCACTTCAATGTCGCTGCGGCACGACACGAAACCCTGGCTAGCGTGCCTCCAGGGATGTAGTGCCGGACAGCACACCCTGTCCCTTAGCCGATCTGGGCACTGGTAGCCGAGGACAATCCGTCGGGGTCCTGACTCATGTAGATTTCCGTCCAGTCTCCGTTTAAGGGAACCCGTTTAGAAAATGTCTATCAAGCTAGTAAGCTTGAATGCAAGGGTCTTGAAAGATCTGTGAACCCTTCCCTGGTTAAATTAGACACTACCTGTTTACCTTTACTTAATATGAGTAAGTGTTATTCCTGGCCTTCTGTTTTGTTATGATCCATGTCGAGATATCCAACCTTCCCAGTTTGTTTTTCTCCCCTTTTTTATCTTGATTCGATCAGTCTTTGATCTTTCCACTTTGTCATTTATTTTTCCTTCCCAACCCATTAGTAAATGTGCTTCTTGATTCTGTCTATAGGCAGAATACAGCGGCCGCTCTTATTATTTTTGAGTGTTTTACGGGTCCTACTAACATGTGTTTTAGTTTGAATGTTTTGTTTTATTTTATTTTTCCCTCTCATTTTATGATTCATGAAATTTTAATGTATTTTTGTAAAGAAAAGTAAAGAAAATAGGTAAAAAAAAGATGTTTACGAACTGTAAAATTTTTACGTCATGGGTTTTTTGTAGGTTCCCCGGGAATATGTGGCATTGTGGCACATGTAGGATTTTCGCTAGGACGAAGGTCAACAGTGGTTATCACAGATTTTCGCTAGGACGAAGGTCAAAATAGGTAGATACAGATTTGCGCTGGGTCGAAGTTCAAAAGAAATAGGCAGAGATTTTCACTAGGACGAGTGTGAAAAAGTGGTAGTCACAGATTTGCGCTTTGACGGGGGCCAAAAGAGGTATACACAGATTTTCGCTAGGACGGGAGTCAAAAATGGTAGGTACAGATTTTCTCTAGAATGTGTTTCAAAAGAGGTAGACAGAGATCTTAAGTAAGACGAGGGTCAAAAAGGTAGGCACAGTTTGTCGCTGGGTCAGGTGTCAAACGAGGTAAATATAGATTTTCTCTAGGACGGGGATCAAAAGAGGTAGACACAGGTTTTCGATAGCACAAAGATTAAAATGACTAGTCACAGATTTTTGCTAGGACGAGGGTCAAAATGGTACACACAGATTTTCACTAGAAGGAGATCAAAAGAGGTAGTCACAGATTTTCGCTAGGTTGAGGGTCAAAAGAGGCAGACAAAGATTTTCGCTGGGACGGTGGTCAAAAATGGTAATCATAGATTTTCTCTCGCACAAAGCTTAAAAAAAGGTAATCACAGATGTTCGCTAGGACGTGTGTCAAAAGAGGTAGACACAGATCTTAACTAGGACGAGGGTTAAAAGAGGTAGGAACAGTTTTTCGCTGGGTCGAGGGTCAAAAGTGGTAGTCTCACATTATCGCTAAGACGACGATCAGAAGAGGTAGTCACAGATTTTAGTTCTGACAGGAGTCAGAAAAGTTGGACACAGATTATCTCCAGGACGAGTATCAAAATAGGTAGACACCGTTTTTCGTTAGGACATGGGTCAAATGTGTCAGACACAATTTTTCGCCAGGACGAGGGTTAAAAGAGGTAGATACAATTCTTCGCTAGGACGAGTTCAAGAAAGGTAGACACGGATTTGTGGAAGGACGATTGTCGAAATTAGTAGTCACATATTTTTGCTAGAACGAAGGTCAAAACGAATTTTCGCTACGACTGGGGTGAAAAGATGTAGACACGATTTTTTCGCTAGGACGGGTGTCAAAAAGTGGTAAACACAGATTTTCCCAAGGGCGAGTGTCAAAAGAGGTAGGCACATGTTTTCGCTAGGACAAGGGTCAAAATAAGTAGACACAGATTATCGTCAGGACGAGGGTCAAAAGAGGTAGATACAGGTTTTCGATAGCACTACTCAAGTATCAACCGGTGAAAAAATGTGTAATTCTTTCAGACCAGAAGTAAGGTGTTTATATTGCGCCATTAAGTAAAGTTAGACTAGACATGCCTGACATGAAAAATCAGAATTCGGGATCCTAGATTGTACATCGGTTCAAAAACTGATAAAGGCGATGAGAAATATTCAACTCCCTCACTCACACGACAAATCCACGTATCTTACAAAACAGAACAGAAAGGATTGACTTAATTACAGTGTAACCCGGATATAAGAGACCCTGATATAAGAGAAACCCTGATATAAGAGAGATTTATCTGGTACCAAATTAGAGCGTGTGTTAATAAAACAAAATAGACCAAACCCGGATATAAGAGAAACTCGGATATAAGATACTTCTCCGGTCCCGACAACTCTCTTATATCCGGGTTACACTGATACATCGGGACTTAAACGCCTTGTGAATATTACAGACTTTTTGCCAAGCGTCAATTTCTCTTATTAGTGTCAACTCAAACCAACAATGATTATTATTATAAGCTATGGCCGTATTTATAACAACGACGTCCGATCTGAATTTTTTGTCTTTCTGTATACAATAAATTTTATGATTACTTTGAACTTTCAAGTCACTGGTTTAAAAATAGCGTGTAAAAAAAGAAGGAAATGAAGATGACCTCATTTCCTTATTTAAATACAAAGGCACATTCTCAAACGTAGACGTTTTCTACCTGACTGACTAACAACAAAACATGCACATTCTTTTCATTTAAACCTTTTGTCTGAAGAAACTTCATTTTAAGTCAAACGTTTCGTGAAGTAAACTGTTTCCATATCCACGTTGTGGTTGAATGGGCATCGCTTTATATCAGTGTAAAGTTTGGACCAAAAGATAGCTGACTAAAAGATAGCGAATAAATGTTAATCTTTTGTCATGTCTAGAAAGCCTCGTCTGCCATGCCTAACAGGGCCGGTACAAGGGTCTCGTACCCCTCCCCCGAATCTATGATACGTCCCTCCTCATCTATGATACCTGGCCCCCTCTCTCTACTACATCTCTATTTTCATAAGGTAGTATTCATAAAATACAGATTTTATTTTAACTTAATTATGTATGCAATATAGGTGAACAATTCAACTAGAAAAACTGAAAATAAATACAATGTATCCAAATACAAATTAGAGACGTAATAATAGATCATTCCATCTTAAATCAATTAACAATGTTTTGCGATAATTTTTAAACTTTTTGTTAAAAAGTTTAATAACTCTAACACATTCAACATTATGCATAAAAAATAGTGAATTTTATATATATATATGTATATATTTTATATATATATGTATATATTTTTTTAATATTAGCATGAGCCAAACAAATTCACTGATTTGGACGAAAGAAATGACCGCCGAATGACGTCAAAATCCGCAAAAAATGTTCACCCTTTAATAGTCGTGTTTAGCTTAATTTGTAATTGGAAAATAAAGAAAGTATGTCAGAAAAGATCAAATGTATTTTTTTGTTGTTGTAATTATAGAAGAAAAAACAGATTGTAATTTAACGATGTATGGGGTGGTCCGAAGGTTTTGCCACCGTCTACCAAAAAGTGATGAGAACAATAGAAGAACAAGTAATACAGTAATACAAAGCCCATGTTCTGGGTTCAGTTTATTCGCTTTCATTGATGTTGTCACACATCGAGAAGGTTTCTATGAACAGTATCATTTTCGTGGCACAAAATGATGCGGCGCCATGTCCAGTGGGATATTTTACGAAGCTGTGCTTTGTTGATTGTTGCAAAGGCTATCCGAACATTGGCCTTCAACTGATGGGCATTCTGGTACCGTTCATGTGAAACTCTCTCCTAGATGATACCTCAAAGAGCTTGGAAATAAAAAATTATATTATGTAGGGGTGACACGGCTTTCGGAACACCGTTTATATCTTGATCAGTCAAGTATATCACTCATGGGAATGATCAAGGAAACACATGTACGAGGGGTGCTGAGGCCCCAACCACTTTCAGAGGATAATTTCTTCTTAGTCGGACCGAGAACTTTTAAGCAACGACTCCTATTAGTATTTGTCTAAATTTCTGAGATGAGGTATTATATACACTATTTACATTGCTCGGACTATCATCCTCATCTTTGTTGTCATATTTATCACAACGTTTCGGCCGTTGTACTTCTTCAGGTGGTTGGAATGTCGAACTGAATCCTTTATTTCGCTCGCTGGGGTAGACTGTTCTAGTTCCACGTGCCATGTCTAATGGATGTCAGTTATCAGTTATCTCCTATTAATTACCCTCTCCAGGTTTTCCACCGCCTTAACCAGGTATTGAACTCACACTTTTTGGGTCTTGTCACTGGATTTAACTGTGCCATGTGTCCTTGGGGACATCTGTTTATGAATTTCTGAGTATTGTAAAACTAATGTCTTCAGTAACCATTTTTACCAGTGCTCATATTGCAATTTTTGCTGTTAGCATTGCAATGTTTTTTACCAGAGCTCATATTGCAACTTTGTTGTTATTATCGCTTTTCTCTGACACTCCTTATTACTGGTTCCCATATTGTATTCATTTCTATGCTTGGTCGGCTCAGGAGATTTTTGTGGCCTAGCATATGCGCTGAGTCCTTAAGTTTACGAATTTTCCAATGACGTTCTTTGACTATGATTTGAACCAGATCCACAGAGGACGGTGATTTCCCTTTTCTCTCCATATGTCGTCAGCCACGCCTGATTTTTCCACTTCCCCTCGTGTTACAGCTTTCTGGTGTTCTTAAAGCCTTACCTTAAGGGGGCGGCCTGTCTCCCCTTTATATTTCTTTCCGCAGCTGCACGGGATGGCGTACACACAGTCTTTAGTCATGTTCTCCTCTATGGGGTGGGTGGTCTTACTCGGGAGAGGTATCTGTTGTCCTGATGCTATATGGACCGCAGATCCTTTGCATTTTCTCTGATAACCCCTTCACATAAGGCAGGCAGTCTGTTTTCTGAGTGTTGTTGTCCTCCTCTCCCAGTTTATTGGGGCTGCTGCCATGTACCCAGAGTAGTTGTTACGTTGTAGGGTATTGCTTATACTGACCAATTTTTTATCTAATGTCTCTGGGTCGCCACTTATGACTTTTGCTCGGTGTTGTAAGCAGCGGACGATCCCTTTCTTTACGCTATATGGATGGTGGGAGTTGAAATTGAGGAACTGTCTAGTGAATGTCCTAAAAGATAATTACAGTTTATATTGTTCCTGGTGTGCACCTATCGTAGAGCTATGATTGCAAATAAATTCTTTCAGAAAGCCCAAACCACATTGGCCTTGTGCCAGACTCAATTGAACTTAATCAATTGTCCCAAATAAACATCAAAAGAGAATTTACATGTAAATGCGACATCAATGCTTGTAGACACGATTACATCTCACAAAAACATTGGATCAACATTTCATAGATATTCTCGATATGTTTTTAATCATTTCGCCCCCAGCAAGGCGGGAATGTCACTAGTGCGCAGGGGGTGACAGGGAATGAAAGTAAGAGAAAAGACTGAGTATAGAGAGGATTGAGGAAAAAGCAAAAGATGACCGGGATTCAAGAAGATAGAAGATGGCGATTGGCGGTGCATTTAAATTTTGGAGGATTGGAGTTATCAGGGAAGCAAGGAAACGGAAGGGAGTTCCACTGTTGGGAAGAGCGAGAAAAGAAACTGTTGGAATAGAAGCGGCAGTTACATTTAACTATTTCAACAGTAAAAGGGTGGGACCTAATTGCCAATCTAGTAGCACACTTAAATGTATGTAGTTGGGGCACAAGGCGAACGGAAAGCCACGTCATGTCGGTGAGAAAGTGACTGAAGTCGAGATTCCAAGTTAGGATCGATTGGTTGTAGATGAATGACTAATAAAAAAAAAAGAAAAAAGAAAATCACCCCGCGTTAAGAGCTCTTCGATCTTTACTCGATGAGATTAAATTTCTAAAAAGGATAATAATTGTTTAATCTTTAAATGATGAGAAAATGTTGCACGAACGGGAATGCCAAAGAGGCAAATACGAGAAAAATCATTTTTTAAGAGCAATGTTATGCTTATTTTTGCTTTAATTATATACAACAGACATTTTAAAAAAGGATATTTTAACTCTTTTAAATTATGAAAATAAAGAAAAAAGAAATTTAGGTTCTAAATTTAATATTTTTTGTAACAATCTGTCCTTGAAGTATTCCATGTACACTGGATATGTGCAGTCTTTGCACCAAGTTGCCAACATTTTCTTCCTCAATCTCTTCAAGAAGTTTGCATGCAGACATAGCATTGTCTTTGGGTTTTTCTTCCAACTTTATTTGCAGGCAAATACACCAGGAAATGACGTAACCTCATGGATCCTAAAGTTGTTAATTAGTCATTTAGATTTGAATCATGAAAAATGATGACTGCATCGTTGGAAAAGTTTGAAATCATCATTTAATCCTGTCTAGTGTTTAAGAGTTAATAATATCTGAATCTGTCATATACCGTTAAATATCGCTTGGTTGTGTACAGATGATTGAATTTTTAATCACCACTAATCTTGCACGTTATTTTTTTTAAATTCACACGTCACGAGTTCCTTATTTAGATAATAAAACAGAAACCGATGACAGAAAACTATGAATTTAATTAAAAGTAGAAACTAATTGTATTCTTTCGGGAAAAAAGGTGTTATGATGGGCTTTGCTTGACTCCTGTTATAGTTAGTAAAAATACAATACGTGTATATATTTATTACAACAAAGTGAGACATGCGAAATAATCAGAAGGATTTCTTATCCGAAGCATTCTGTTGTACATGTTCGGTGGAATAAGAAACTTCTTGTAATGTGGTTGCAAAGTGAATATTTCTGGTTAGGGTTTCGTGAATTAATAGCTATTTTGGGAGTGATAATTCTATCAGTAAAGACGATATTTAACAAGACAAAGTGATATTTAGTTGACTTATCTGTGGTTTTTATTTCTGGAGCTGCTCAATGCCACGTGCTTTCCTCACAAGAGGTTGGTCTGAAAAGAGGGAGGGCTCTAAATTTCCCGCCAGTAGGACGGTTTCTTGTGTTCTAAGACATCATAGGAATTAGATTTTGTTTTATTTCACGTTATCGTGAGATCATTACAAAAGTATTTACACGATTGTTTTTACAAACTTTGATTACGACTGTTCCAGTCTTTCGACTATTAATTATTAGTGTCTAAAACATTTCTTTCCCGCCCACCCCATTTTACTGCATTTGTTGAAATAAACAAGTTGGAATGTTTTTTCCCCCGCCATCTTGAATCTTAGATTTATTGACAAAGTTTCTTCCCGCCACACCAAACAACTTGGGCCCAAAACTTGTTCCGTTCCTTTTTATACTGGTTTTTATCCATCGATTACCGTGGTCTTGAAAATTTCATAGGGACGACCAAAAGTTGAGTTAAAAATAATTAAAACGCATTTGAAATAATTCAAATGTCTTCTATGAAGTTTATTTTTTTTAATTAAAAGATAATAGCCTAAAACTAATCCATATTAAAAGAAAATATATTTCCGTGTGTAAATAAGGATTTTAGACATCTTTAAAACATACTCACGTTCACTCGTCGACTCATCCAACTGCCATCATAGACAAAAAAATGTATACAACAAATTTTATTGAGTGATTAGTTTCCTACGGCTTAGCAACCCTTTACAGATTACTTAAAACCAGAAAATATTTTTAAATAGAAGTTGTTTTTTAGATAATAATGATTTAGTGATAGATGCCTTACTAATTAACCCATAGCTGGGGGGGAAAATAAGCGGATTCATACTTTTCCAAAAGTTACTTGCGCGTAAGAGAATATAACGAACCCAACTGGAATTGGAACTCAGTTCTCTGATTTCCAATTCCGAGCCATTATCCATCACATCACCCGCACATCGAAGTTTACATCACCTTGTATTCCCAAGCGGTCAACCATATATGTACTGACCAGGCTCGGTGTTGCTTAACTTCGCTGATCGTACGGAAACAGGTTTCAAAGTGATGTGGCCGTAAGCCAACAACAAATTTAAAAATCTCTTAAAAATCCAATATTTTTCCTAGAGATCGGTTTCAAAGCAAACTGAATTTAAGGATTACTTAACTGGATTTTGTATAAGTATAAGTAATGCTTACTTTTTGCTTAAAACATAATGAAAATAACGTTTACGTATTTACGCACGCCTGTGATGTCATAGGACAACAACAGTAGTTTTCAACTGCCATACCTGATTTCAAAAGCATAAAGAAACGTTATTTTCATTAAGTTTTATTAAGTAAAAAGAAAACATTATTTCTACAAAATCCAGTTAATTAATCCTTAAATTTAGTAAATGACTTCGAAACATAACCCTCGCATAAATATTGAATTTTTAAGAGATTTTGAAATTTGCTTCTATAATATATATATATATATAGTGTAAATGTTCATTTCATTTTTCTTTTCACCTTTTGGAAGTGTAGTCTGATGATCCAGCGTCCTTTAAAAGGGCTATGGTGAAATAAATTATTACATGGAGCCTTAAAGTGGTCTGTTTTTCTTTAAATTATTAGCTCTGAATTTACATTGAGCTCTCAGGATTTCATCCTCCTTGGGACTACCTATACGGATTACCAAATTTTTCGTAACTTAATGATGAGTCGATTTGTGAACGTACTAACGTTTTAAAAATGCCTAAAAACTATTTTTATATACGGAAATTAATTTTTCTTTTAATTCGGATTAGCATTAAGCCATTATCTTTCATATAAAGGCAAAATTGAAATTCAAAGAAGGCATTTGAATTTATTCAAAATATATTTTTCGTTTTTTTGTTTTTTAGGGAGTCTGCAGCGGTACCTTGTGATATGAGATGTGTAAATATATCGAAGGCTGAGAAGCAAAGTCATTACGTCACAACAGTTGAAACGGATCAGTTCGTTCTGTTTAGGAACGGATATTTGTGTCGCAATACCTAAAGGTTTAAATTAATTTTTAAAAATGAAAGGGATTTATTGGAGCTTTCATTTTAGCTTTAACTGAAAACTAAGCGGTTAAATTTACTATTTCCAGTAATAAAAAATACTCTGGTGATTTTCAAACAGAAATTATATTGATTGAAATCGATTTTCATTTTTTTTCAGTAACATCGACATTTTTAAGACATTTGTAAACACAAATGATGTTCTCTGTTTTAAAAATCTTTCAAAAATAAAATATACATTTCTGAAAGTTTATTTGATTAATATCAGCCGATTTAAAGTATAATTAATCTGATTTGAAAAAAAATATTATTTACTTTAAGTTTAAAATATCGCAGAATTTCATTTTTTAACCCGACAGTAGCTGTATTTTTTATGCTGATTTAACGTTACTGATTTAACATTTGGACAGACTGATGACATATCTAATGTTGTTCTATGGAAGACTGTAAAACTTAACTGAAAAAAAATAAGTAGGTGCCTTTGTTATATCATTTTTAAGTAGTCAGTAATCTTAAAAATTTAGGAAAATATTCTCCGTAATATCATGCTTTATTAAATTTTAGAAATATTCACTTTAAATTTACTATAGTCATCGCTATTATTTTCTGATAATGATCGCCAAAACTTACAAAATGGGTACGTTTATACACAAAAAGATTCAAAATTCTTTTTAAAATATTGACGTGTGATGATTTGTATGCAGCTTTCCGAGTTCTGATTAGTAAATATAGTTTTCACTTAATAATAACATTATCTAAAAAGCTAAAATGAATACGAAATTTTAAAAGACTTAAAACTTTATAAATTATTATAATTAAAATTTTAAAAAAATGAAATTCTTGTAAAAATTAATAATTTAATTAAATGTCATTGTTTTATTACATTTTTTTATTTTGCGATTCGAAACAAATTTTCGGTAAATGAGTTACTGTTTGAAAAAAAATTGATGATTTAATTTCTGCAAGGAGTCCTGCTTTTAAGTAATATAAATATTAACAGGATCAAAATTGAATTCCTCGAAATTTCATAAAATTAAGGGGGGGTAACAGATGTAGAAAAAATTCAAAGATTTTCTAGAAATATATTTCAGAAATAATTTAATTTAACAGATGTAAATAAAAAAAATACTAAGATTTTCTAAAAATAATTTAATTTATTCATAAATAAGTCCTGAAAATTTAATTAAAATCCGACTATTATTTGATTTTTGCAATTTCCAAAACAATGTTTTTACCGCAAAAAGAACGCTAAAATTCACTATACTAATCTTTGGCCCACCAAGGAAAACAAGAACGAAAATTTCGAACGTACTAGAAAGGATTACAAAGATAATAAAATAATAAAAAAACACTATGGCCTTTCCTCTTAATAATAACAAACATTTTGTTTGACGATAAAACTTTGTTTTCATCCAGTTTGGGGCTTTTTCATCATGTGCTTTTTTAGCGAAAAAGTGGAGGCACCTAATGGACATCCATATTTATAAAATGATCGTGGCTTTTTTTCGATAGAACATGTATACGTACACTTTAGCTAGACATATTGTATAACGAAGGACAAAATGTTTGATGAACTGAATTCATTTTCGGCCCCAAAATAAAGATAACCACATCTGCTTGACACCCATGTATAAAATAGAGAGTGCTGAAATATTCCCGCACTGACCCAGCAGAGTGGGGTGGGGATAAAGACAACACTATATGCAATGAAAAGTGATTGAGGAATTCAGAGTCAGGTTCGCTTAAAGAAGCTTTATTCAACTAGATCCACGCAAAGAGGTAGTCGCAGTAAAATGGCTGATCAAAAGGGTACAAAGTCAAAGGGGAACAACTTGTTCCCGAGAAGTAGAAAAAGGGGTTAAAGAGTTCCTTCTTTATCACCACATTCTCCGCCGCCCAGGGAAGTTCAAGGCCATAAGGTCATCTAGAGAGGAAGGATTCAGTGGACTCTCGGAAAGGTACCTTTGATAAAGAACGTCTTCGCTCAAACTGAAAAAAAAAAGAAAAGAGAAGACAAAATTTAAAGCTGATAGTTTTCGGCTAAAAACGGTGGTCTTTGACGGATCCTAGTAAAACGTCGAAGATTCAATGTGTTAGCATCTTCCCACGGGGTCCTCTGGTAATTTTCCAAGAGTAGAGAGCGAGGAGACAGCGGAGCTGTATTCTCTGTAGCCGAGTTTTCAAAAGCACTTTGTAGAGGCGGAGGAGTGTTTGACAGGTTAGGAGCCTCTAGTTGCTGTGGGTCCCCTGACATAGAGTCAGGTTCGGTATTTGAACTCTCCACTTCATGGTTAGACTGGTTAGGAGCATCCAGCTCCTGCAGGTCCCCTGGCATAGGATAGGGTTCTGTATTTAGACTCTCCATTCCATCTCCCAACGGAGCCATATGACGCAAAGACACTGTTGTTTCTCGTCCGTTATTGAAGCGCACATGGGCATAGTTTGGATTGACTTCCAGTATTTCGACGGTCTCTACCAGGGGCTCATATTTGTTTCCACGTACGTGGCGCTTCAGGAGAGCCAACTTGGATTTTGTTAACCAAGTAGGTATGGAATCACCCGTAGCTGATTTCCTTTGGAAATCAAATAGGCGTTCATGTGGAGTACAGTTGATGGGAGTGGAAAGTAACGAGCGAATGCAGTGAAGGGCTACGTCCAGCACCTTTTCCCAATTAACAATAGAGAGATTTCTTGTTCGCAGAGCCAGGCCCACGGTTTGCCAGATGATGCCATTGTATCTCTCTACTTGCCCATTGCCTTGAGGGTTAAACGCAGTAGTTCGACTGGTAGCAATGCCTCGAGAATGCAGAAATCCCTTTAGTTCCTCTGACATGAAAGCAGTACCGCGATCAGTGTGTACAAAAGAGGGATTTCCAAAAATAGATTGGTCAAGTGTTTCTTGACGGTAGCAGCGGTAACATCGGCACAAGGGAATGCAAAAGGGAAACGTGAGTATTCGTCTACTATTGTTAATAAGAAGCGATTGCGAGAATTTTAAGGTAATGGTCCCTTGAAGTCTACACTCAATCTTTCAAAGAGTTGACTCGCTTTTATGAGTGTTTGGGGTGCCTTTCTAATGAACCTAGGTTTCATCTCCGAAAAGATTTGGCACGCTCTGACTACTGCTCTTACATCTTCTACAGAGTACGGCATATTTTTGCTTCTGACAAAATGCAGCATTCGGGTTACTCCCGGATGACATAAATCTTTGTGCAAGGTGTGTAACTTGTCTGCCGAGATGGTAGAAGAGCAAATCCGAGATAAGGCGTCCGCAGCTGTAATTTGTTTTCCGGGGCGATATGCTATATCGTAACTGAAACAGGCAAGTTCTAATTTCCATCTGGTGATCTTCTCGTTTTTTATCTTGCTCTTACTCTTAGGATTGAACATGAAGGAGACGGATTTTTGGTCTGTTATCAGTTTAAAATGCTTCCCGAGCAATAAGTGCCGCCATTTTCGGATTGCTTCTACAATAGCATATGCCTCCTTTTCGACTGACGAGTGCTTTTGCTCGGCAGGAGTTAAAGTTCTTGAAAAGAAAGCTACAGGCCGACAGTTTTGGATTAGTGACGCAGCAATAGCATGTTCCGAAGTATCGGTTTCGATTTCGAGAGAGAGAGAAGAGTCTATGGCTACCAGGGATGATTTAGCAATCTCTTGCTTCAGGTACTTGAAGGCATCTGATTGTTCCTTAGTGAGAGGATAGCTGGTGACTCTGGTTAGGGATGTAATTTTTCCGAAAAATTCGAGATCCACCGAGAATAGTGGGAGAACATACCCATTGCTCGTCGAAGAGAAGGAAGATCTTGGGGTACCGGTAAGTCCATCAATCCTTTGACTCTATCTGAGTCAGGTTTTACAGAACCCTTGCTTATCGTATACCCGAGCAAGTCTACTGAAGAGAGTGAATAATGACACTTGTTTTTGTTCAGCGTCAAACCGTACTTTTCTACACTCTTCATGAACTTATTCAAATTGTAGTCATGTTCAGCCTGATTTCTTCCACAAGTGGTGACGTTGTCAATATAGGCGTAGGTTCCTTTTAGGTCTTCTCGCCTGATGATATCATCCATGACTCGTTGGAAACTTGCAACGCCATTAGTTACTCCAAACGGCATTCGGCAGAATTGGTATAGAGATCCCGCAGCTTCGAACGCAGTGTATTTACGCTCTTCAGGCTTGATAGCGACCTGGTGATAGGCACTGGTTAAATCAAGAGTACTAAATACTTGATAACTGGCAATCTCGTTTACCATGTCTTCTATCCGAGGAAGAGGATAAGCATCTAGTAGAGTGAACCGGTCTATGGTCTGGGAGTAATCTACAACAAGTCTCTTCTTGTGATTTTCAGGAGATACAGATTCAGGAGATTCAAGCGTTTGGGCTCGCCACGGGGAATGAGAAAGCTCTATAATTCCTTCCTTTCGCATACGGGATATTTCTGACTGAATGAATTTCGTGTCAGGTAGGCTATGTCTCCTGGATTTAACCGCTATTGGATGACAATCTGGGGTTAGATTTGCAAACAGAGAGGGGTAGGGGACATTTTTAATGGCGGTCAATTTACAAACGGTGAGGGGTGGAAGCGGCCCTCCGAAAGGTATTTCTAAGGAAGAATGTTCGGATAGGAAGCTAAGTCCGAGAATGACGTCACAGCATAGGTCGGCCATCACCGATAGTTTGACATCCCTCTACTCCCTACCACTCAGGCGGAGAGATACTACACAGTGTCCGAGAGTAGTGGACGAATGAGAACTGCTAGCCATCAAAATTCTGTCATAACTAGGCGTGACAGCCAATCCAAGTTTTTTTTAATTTTATCAGGATGAATAAAATTTTCCGAGCTTCCAGTATCAATGAGTATTCTAACAGGCTCGCCTTTGATTTCACCACACATGGACGAACGAGAGAGTGTCCCGGAGAAGTTTGGAGAAGTAAATGAAGCAAGAAGAGACTCACCGTAGTTGATAGCCGCTGCTGTAGGAGACCTGCAGACATGAGCGAAATGTCCCCTCTTCTTACAATGTCTGCAAGTTGAGTTCCTGGCTGGGCATCTGGACCTATCGTGCCTCTGGTTTCCACAGAAGAAACATTTCTGTCCGGAGAGGGTGGCTACAGTGGGTAGTTCGTCACGCGCGGGCTGTTGGAGCTGACCATTATCCGTTTCTTCTGTCCTAGTAGTAGAGACCGAAGTGATTTGTAGATTTGTAATTGTTTTTTTATACTAATCTTCCCATAATGCAGTGATTGTTTTGTTGATTTTTGTTTTCTTCTGAGAATGTCATATTTCTTTCCAGAGACTTGCACTTTGTATTTATTTATGCATAGTGCGTGTGTTTGCTTATAAACACAAGGAAAATATAGTTGTTCATCTTGGACATCTATAAGCGCAAAATGGCCAGAAAAAAAGAGCTCCATATTTAAAGATGATTGTTGTGTAGAGTGTATTTTCTTTTTTTCTTTCGTTATTCGAAAACTTATGTGCAAAACCGTGATGAGTTTTCCGCTTTCATTATGAAATAATGGCGTGTGATGATCGATTAATAATTGAACGCTTTTTGAGATATATGTCGGAAATATTTAAAATATATTGGCTGTGATAAAACAAATAAAAAAATGACAAAAAGAAATAAAGAATGTTACAATGGGTTGGGCCAGCGACGTCATCTCCGGGGGTGGGATTTCGCACAAAAGGCCTATCCCATTTGTGAATATTAACAGATTTACTTAAGGACACTGCTGCTTTAAGTTTACAGGTAGACAGAGAGAAAAATTACACGAATTGGTCTAAAAGCTTATCACTATGAGAAAAAAATCGTTTAATTTAACCCCCAATATTATTCAGGTAAGAGTTTTGTTTTTAATCTTAAGATGTTTTCTACTGCTTAAGCTTTTTTTTCTTGACCCATTTTTCAGAATTTAAAATTAAAAAGTTCGTATTTTCTTTAAAAAGAAAAGAAAAAAGGTAATTAACATTTTCTTTGTAATTTAAACAACAAATGTCTTATTTCTGTAAAACTAATGAATGAAAGAAGTCAATTCACTTCACAAATTTATTTTCATTTTTATTAAAACTTTTTGGGAAATCATGAACAAAAAATTCAAAGATTAACTTCAATCTATTCAAGATCCCCACACCCTCCAGAAAAAAGTTTACTTATAGGAATTTTTAAAAAATCCTATATCTAGAAACTATGTCTAAGTTTGTATGGATTTTTTGTGTTTTTTTTTTTTTAAATTTTACAGGCAAATAAAATGTAAAAGACAAATCACTTAAAATATGTTTAGTTACTGTTAATGCAATCTTTGCATGCGTTAACAATCGTCAAGAAAATCGCTGTCTTTTCAAAAGTATTTTTGTAGAGATGATCTTTTCTCAGATATTTTGGCAAGCCAGATTTAATCTTCTACTCTCGCCATAGAAACAAAATAGATGACACTCTCAGCTTGTGTTGTGTAAACACATCAAAATACAAAAAATTCTATCTGTTCCATTTTGTACAGCAAATTAATCAAATTTTGTGTGCATTTTTAATACCCTCAAAGCTTACCGCATTCCATTCAGTTGTAAATCATACCGAGGAAAGGTGTAAATCCCGTAAATCGTTCAACGACGGGGAAAAGAGGAAATAATCAATATTAAAAAGTAAACGAGTTCGAATTTCAACTGAACCTGTCTTTTTTGTTACTGGCATTGCATTGCATAGTTGAATGGGCGAATAACTAAACCTCTCTAACCTATGAGTACTTTATTATTTTATACGTGTTAACTTTTTGTTCATTTACACAATCCAACAATAAAAACTAAACGACTTATTAAAACGTATGTAATGTGTGTGTGTAAAATGACTACTTAACAAGTTACACGTAAAAAATATAATGTATTTGTAATCAGTTTTTTTAAATGTTGTATAAAGAAAATTGCCTTATTTACAATTGGGCGCAACACAAACGTTGCATTCGTCTTCCCTCTTCACTAACACGTAAATAAAAGGAATAAAAATAAAATGATGAAAGTCACCTAACGATTACTAGAGTTGAAATACAGTTTTGTTTTTTCGCCAAAAATATTTTCTTGCCTGCATAAAAATATTATAGCTTACTCTTGTTTATCCAAATTGTTTTGTGAGTAAAATAGAATTATTTAAAAATGAAATAACAGTGAGTAAACAAAATAAACGCCTTTCCTTCACTAAGTGATTTTTCAACGAATATCTCTTTACGAAATAAATCTTAAGACTCTTCCCATTTTTTTTTTTGCTGTCATTCATTAGTGAATAGTTTAAAGTTTTGTTGATAAACGTTTTTTTTATTTAAAATTTCAATTCTGTTAAAACTTGTACTTAGCGAGTAATTTCAAATGCGTTCTATATTACCCTCCTCCTCGGTGTCTGTTATTTTTTTTTTGTTTTTTTTTTTTGTTTGCATGTGCTTGCAAATTTTACGTTTCAGTATCAATTTTGTTTTATGTATTGACTTTTCAGGACGTTGGTGTTCATGGTGCTCCACAACTTCCTATCCTAAGCAATTTTTGTCTTTTTACTAGCACTCCCAGTCTTTGTTCTACCATTCATTTACAAAAGCTCGTTTGAAAGGTTACTTGATGTTTAGTTTACCGCTGCTTCTCTTGCCTTCCAGATATTCCGTGAGCTTCTAATTCCGTAAGCCCTCTTTATGAGTCACCGAAATTCTAACCTTAGCTTTCTGATTCTTACTATCAATAACGAAATAGTTTATCAAACGTTTTATGACAGCAAGAAGGAATATAAAACAATTTAGTCATTTAATAGTTTTGATTTTACTTGAATACAAATTTAGTCAGTGGCAAAAAGAAAGATGGCAGTGGGAATTTTTATCGAGTTCTAAATAAAATAACGAGCTTTTGTTCTCTCTTCTACCTGTCCGGAATCACCGAAGCGAAACCGACTAACTTTTTTTTCTTTTTTTTTTTTTTTTTTACTCTGTAAATGTTCGGTTGGCTGTGAGAAAGAGTTACGCATTGAGTAACAAGCCATCCAAGGACAGGTCATAGAGGCAAAGCGAAAAAACCTCACCTCACTTTTTTTTTCTTTTTCTTTTTTTTTTTCTTCTTTTATCGTGCTGTTCATGCTGAAACAGTTTTAAAGAGGTCATTTTTTTATAGTGCATTTGGTCCCTGAAATCGTGACGTATATAAAGTCTGGCACACTTTTCACTAAATGGCCATTGATTCGAGGTTAGCAAGATTTAAATGAAATTCTAATTGTAAGTAATAAGAAATCCATTTTCCATGATGTTGTTTAGATGTATTTTTTATTTTGCACGGTGGAGTTATGGATAGTGGCTCGGATTGAGGAATTGGAGAGCCGAGTTCGAATTCCCTCGAATCCATTACATTCATTTACGTGCTAATACCCTTGGGAAAGGTATGAATGCATCTCTTCTTCTTCACCTAGCTATAGGTAAATAGCAGGACACATGGCCTTGGATGGCAACTGGTCTACTGCAGAAAGAAATGGCAACCAACTGCGCGAATAAATCTGCTCCGTCAGTCATGTATCGAAAGATAGATTATCACCTAAGCGTGTACTACGTATGACACATAACTGACTGACTAGTTTAATGTGTAAATTTAAATTTTCCGCATGTGCGTGTGTGTGTATATATATATATATATATACACACACATAATTTAGGTACCTCCAAATTTTCGGTACCTAAGGTTTAAAATGATTTTTAAAAAAATGAAAAACATTCTTGAAGATTTCATTTTAGCTTGAATTGAAAGCTAAAGGATTAAATTTATTATTTCCACTAAATAAAATCTTCTGGTGTATTTCAGATAGAAATTATATAAGTTGGAATGTCAAATTTAATTTCGATTTCTTAAAATTTTCTTAAAAGCGGCCACGTTATTTGAGTAAAATTCGAAAATTTAAAGTTTATCTGATTTGAAATAAATATTACTTATTTATAGCATAAAAAAGTAATATACAACAATTTGATAATGGTTGGTCCTGTTTATCTGAGGCAATGATTGATGAACGATTGAGTGACGAGACGATGACAGCTTGTATGGCTGACTAGATTTGACATAAAATTTACAAAATCTAAATGAACGCTTTTTATTTATTTATTTATTTTTTTTTAAGTGCCTAGTAATTTTTACAAGTGAACATATTTTCCGCAATTATCTAATAATTTATTGACTTTTATTTACTTTTCGAATATGTTTTATGCAAAAATAAAAATTTAAAGTGCTATAAAATTTTCTTAAATTAATTTCTCTGTAAAGAGACAAAATTCTTAGATCACGTGACCTTTTCATAATGTCACGTTTAACCTTTCATAGATGAAAAAAGGGGAATATACAAAAATTAAAAAAAAATAAGATTATTTTAAAAATAGAATCGTGTATCTTGGTTTATTAATCTTTTCAATTTTGGATTCGTAAATTTCGTTTCCACTTAATTTCTATATCATAACCCAATGCAGAATTTTACACGATTTTAGACTATTATAAATTATAATTAAATTTAAAAAGAATTTAAAAAATTCTTGTAAAAATTCATTATTCATAGGAAATATATAATATGTATATATACCGAATTTACATTATTCGTACTATTGTCATCTTTGTTGCCATATGTATCATAACGTTTCGGCCGTTGTACGCTCCAGCCTTCTTCAGGTGGCTGGAATGTCGAACTGAATCCTTTATTTCGCTCACTGGGGTAGACTGTTCTAGTCCCACGTGCCATGTCTAATTGATGTCAGTTTTCGGTTATCTCCTGTTAATTCTCCTCTCCAAGTTCTCTACTGCCTTAACCGGGTATTGAACTGACACTCTTTGGGTCCTGTCACTGGATCTAACTAACGCCTTTATCCACTGTGCCATGTGTCAAGATCATTCGAGACGATTATGGACATGGCGGAGCCCAGGAGGAGAAACTAAAAACCAAATTGACTACATAAGTATCAACAAAAGATTCGGGAATGCAATGGTTCACGGCAAAACCTACCCAAGTGCCGACTGGACGCAATCATCGCCTTGTTATATGTAAACTAAGAGTGAAACTACGGAAACTGAAAAAGCCTAACGCAGCACCCAAATTGCATACAACAAACTCCACCCATACCTGAAGAAAAAATATATGGACAGTGTGAAAAGATACGAGGGACAAAATGGCAAACGAAACTCGAAATGGGACAGACTGAGAAGCTTTAGTGACATTGGCAACGACATCATCCCAAAGGAGAATAGACGAAGAACAAAAAACAAATCGATGACTGATGAGATTCTCGATTTTATGCAAAGAAAACGGAAAACTCTGCCAAGATACGGAACGGAATACAGAAAACTGCACAACGAAATAAAGACCAAATGCAGGCAGGCTAAAGAGTGGCTAAACAAATGTACAGAGATTGAGTGTCACCAACAAAGGATATATGCATAAACAAATAAGGCAACTAACAGGACAGAAGACATGCTCGTCAACAGGCTGCCTAAAAACAAAGGATGGAACACTGAAAAAAGTTCTTCAGCGCTGGAACAAATATATTGGAGAACTCTTCTACGACGAAAGAGAACCAGCAACACGCAGAACTATCGAATTCTGTAGACGCTGCACTGGCCAAATAGAACAGGGTCAGACGGAATTGTAATAGAAATGCTGACAGTCTTAGATGATTTTTGGCATAGACAAGATTATGGAAATGATATCTACAACAGTGGCGATATAACGGAAGATCTCGACAGATTTATTTTCATAAGAAACCAGGCGCAAACGAATGTGAACTCGACAGAAAACTCAGCCTAATAAGCCACATAACAAAACTCATCATCCGTATTCTGATGGATAGAGCGCGCAGCAGAATCCGATCAAAGACTGGACAAGAACAGCACGGATTCCTTAAAGACACCGGAACAAGGAATGTAATATTCATGCTTAGAATGTTATCAGAAAGTGCAATACTAATGCAGAAGGATGTGCACCTGTATTTTATAGACTACGCAAAGTTGTTCGACAAGCATGCCACAACGATCTGTTGGATCTGCTTAGCAACTTTGATATATTTGGGAAAGATGTTAGAATAATCAAGAACCTATACTGGCAGCAAACGGCCTGCGTGTGGATAGAGAATGAGTTCAGCAGATATACCAAAATAGAAAGGGGCATAAGGCAAGGGTGTGTCTTCTCACCGGACTTATTCAACCTATACAGCGAGGCAATCATGAGAGAATTGGAAATCCTACCGGGATTCATCTTTGGCGGACACAATCTTAACAACATAAGATTCGCAGATGACACGGTGCTGATAGTAGACACGGAAAAGAAACTACAAAACCTCCTACTGAAAGTAGGTAAAGAGTGAGAAGAAGGAACTAAGCATAAACTACAAGACAGAATGCATGGTCATCAGTAAAAAAGATGAGTCCGAAATGGGATTTACAGAGTGGGGACACTAAAATCAAGCAGGTGCGGAAATTTAAATATCTGGGAAGTGTTCTGACAGAGGACGGTAAGTGCGACACTGAGAGCCGTAGACGTGTTGGGATGGCCAAAGACACATTCCAAAAGTTAGACAGAGTATTACGATACAGGAGGATTTCTTTGGTAACAAAGAAAAGATTACTGAACTGCTATGTGATATATGTCCTCCTTTACAGCATCGAATGTTGGACGGTTTCCTCAAAGATGAAGATGACTCGAGGCAACAGAGATATGGTTCTACAGAAGGATGTTAAGGATACCATGGACCAAACTTGTGAGCAATGATTAGGCTTTGGAGAGGATGCAAACAAGGAGGAAGATTATACTCAACATCAAGAAGAGGCAGCTTAAATTACTGGAACAGCAAAATTTACAATGGTCGCTATCTGACAGAAACTAGTTATTGTAAACAAATAAAAAAAATCTATTAAATTAATCGTAACATCAAGAGTTTTATGGGAAATCGTTATTTTAATCTTTACTCGATTTAAATATACAAAAAAGAAAAACTGCCAAATTTTATTTAAAGAAGATTAAAAATGTATTTTTATAACATTGATGGCTCGCTTCGAGCAGCCTGACTGACAGCGACACAGATTCGTTTTGACAGCTCAAAGGCTAAACTGCTTCACTATCTGGATCGGCTTTTCTTTACGGTTCCAATATTTTTTTTTCATTTTTTTCAGTACTTATTTTTCCAAGATTTATCTTTTTAAAGTGTAAACTTCAATCCGCCTCGATACGCAACTGAAAATCATCAAATTCAAAAAGTAGTGCGCAAAAAAAAATTAACTTTTAAAGATTGCTTTATATTTAAAATATCTTTTTCGATAAAAACGAAGTTTTATTTAGATGAATTTTAGAAGATTTTTTTTAAATTGATATTTTTATGATCCCCCTCCCCCACAAAGAGTCACTCGAGGTTATGGGTAACAGGATGAGATGTTCAGTGTATAAGGATATGTGAAGAAGATAACGGTTAATTCTAGAATTGGAAAAGTTAAGATTGTAGTGATCAGGGAAAAATCCTCATGGGACTTGGTTCCAAAAAGCAGTGGTTCGTGGAAAGGATCTGCTCGAGTGGAACTTTCATCTTACCAATGAAATACGAATGGAATGGGGGTGGTTCGCTACAATGGGCGTGGCATGGACGGTCTAAGCCTTAAAGGTTAGAACTGGTGCAACTGAGGAATGTATTCGTTTGAACACTTTTCCATAGAAATAGCGATAGAGTAACTAGAAGCTTGCAACGTTCTGCAAGGGGTTGTAGGGTGAAAAATAATTCATCACCCACAAGGACGCTTAGGCGTCTTTCGACTCTATCGAGACTGGAAAGTGAATACTAGGTAGCTCCTGTCCATATATAACAGCAGTGCTCCATTTTCGGCTTGATCTGGCACTTGTAAAGATAGAGCATGGTAGGAGGAATCTGTTCCTGGAGCGGTACAGGGAACTGACCATGTTTGCAGTATCGATAGCGATTGATCGTTTTATACGAGTTTCACTTGAGGTCTGGCGTGACCTTAAATCCCAAAAGGTATGCGAAAATTTAGGGCCTGTTGGGTGATGATGGAACATTACTAGTTTTGTTTCTGAGGCATTGAATCTGACCAGCCAGTTATTCCCCCACTGAGCTGTTAGAGCTTGATCAGAGAAGAGATCAACTGCCAGGCTCAGGTTATTTTATTTTTAGATGTACACTCGTATACCGTTGTATCATCAGCATAGATATTCACAAAAATGTAAAGTAGAAAGAGTTGGACCTTGGGAGACTCCTGCGTTAATCAGTTGGGCCACTGAAGATTGGTCGTTACACACCACCTCCAGAGACGTACCCGTTATCAAGGACTTGATAATTGAGAAGACTCTCTTCCAATGATTTCATAGCTAGAGAGCTTGTACTACAACCCTCTGTTACACTTTGTCAAAGGCCTTTTAAATATCTAATGCGATTGCCCTGGAGATGTATTTGTCTATTGCCTCATTTTGTGAGTAATGACAGGATGTCAGTAGTGGACCGAACTGATCTAAATTCATAATGCTTGTTGCTCAAGAGGTTGTCCCTATTGAGGTGATCAACAACCTTCTTGATGATTATAGCTTCAAAAAGTTTACTGATAACGGCGGGGGGCTGATGAGCGTTCACCCGCATTCTTGTAAAATACAGCATGCATGCACTTGACACGTTCAACAAATTTGGAAAGCCGAGTAGTATGAAAGACGAAAATAACGATATTAAATCTTTAAAATCATGTTTTTTGAACTTAAAATCCTGTTTGACAAAAAAGAAATTGATGTTTTAAATTCTGAGGACTTTTACTAATATAAATATTTAAGCGATACAAGTTTTCGAAATTTCCTAAAATTGAATGAGTGGGAGGTGTAATAGATGTAAAAAAACAAAACATTTTATACAGGCTCTCTATAAAAGAAAGATTCTAAATTAAATTCAGTTATTTCTAAATAAACGCTGAAAGTTTTATTAAAATCCGACAATTTGATATTTGCAAGAATTTCCAAATCAATGTGTTTTTCCAGGTAAAAAGACGCTCATTTTGCCATTTTATGGTCCTGCGTTGACACCAAAAAAATAGGATATTTGACTAAAATTTCCAAGGTTCTAAAAAGAATTAAAAAGAATAATTTTTATATGAAAAATCCTTTGATTTTTCATCTTTATAATCTTTATACTAACGCAAAGATTTTGACGATAAAACTTTGTTTTTGTTTTGTTGGGGTTTTTTTTTTTTTTTGCATTCTATTCATCTATCCTTTTTTTTTAATTTTTTTTTTTTTTTTCGTTAGCAAATTTTTGAATGTATCTAAAGTTTTAATAGGAACTAAATTTGCTGTTAACAATCAGAAAGATGGATGAAACTTTGGGGAGACCTAACAAGGAAAGAAGTCTTGGACAATTAACACTCATTAGACATATGAAAGCCAAGTAGAGGTAAACAGCGAGAAATGACGGAACAAGTAGCAGTAAGTCAAAAAAGGAATAATTACCACGGAAGAAAGCTCGGGAGAGCCATGATCATCTATGTCCTGTGGATGATCATGTGACTTCCTTAATTCCCTACTGCAACACTTGAATAAATTTGCTAACAATGTAGTTTCATGTAAAAACACGTCTTCATCAATTATTCATACGGTCTCCTAAATCGATCAACTAATTCACCACGGTCAAGGTGAACTGACTATGAGAATGAATGAATGATGCTGAATAGAAAAAAAAAAGAATGAGTTAGATTTCTAAAATGCGTGTTACACTGACTGATTGGCCAGAATAATCTCCTAGAAGAAAATGTCAAAAATATACGTAAAGAAAATTGAAGGAGTCATTGATTTGGTCGACTGAACATTGTTATTATTAGATTCATTTTTCTTTATTAAAAGAAATGCTTAATTTTAAGATTTTCATTTACATTTTTAAAAAGAAACCTTTTTTAATGTTCAGGGGAGAAAATAAATTGTCCTTTTCTTTATGATGAAATATGAGTTCGTAAATACATGAAAAAATGTTCACATACGTCATTTAACAGGTAAAAAAATCGCCAGTAAATATTAGTAATATAAGAAATAATTTCAAACTTTTATTCATACTAAAAATATTTTAACTTTAATCATCTTTTGCCCGTCGAAAACACCATCAATCATCAAATTTCTTGAAAACCATTTCGAAATCTTAGCAAGAAACTTTGGATTGCAAGTTTTAAGGATATATTTTGTGGATGCGTGGAGGCTGATACTTTAATGTTGACTCGATTTACCGCCTTTTAAAAGCATTTTGAAACGAATCTCGCTAATTTTATTAATGCCGACAGATTATTTTGCTGTTGTTAGAAATTAAGAAGCCTTATGTATAAATGGCGATAAGAGATATCAGATTAATTAACTGATATAAAACTATTTTGCGCCTTAGATAAAGTTAGTATATTGCACTCCAATTCAACAAATAAAAAGACCATAATACAATTTTGATCGAATTGATTGTGAAATTTAAAAGAAATTGTAATTTATTAAATTACATGAAAAATAATATAAGTACTGAATACAAAATTTACAAAACAATCTTGTACAATTTTTTCTTTTGTGCACCATACATTTAGGCAAGATAACCAGTTTTAATTATAATTATGTTAGGCACATAAAAACAATTATAATTAGTATCAACCAAATATTCATTTACTTCGATTCATTCTTCTGTCGAAATGAGTTGAGAATTATAGCAAATTCACAGGCATCACTGGGTTTCAGCTTTTAGACAACAAAGTGAAATGAGATAAATCATTTTTATAAAAATTTAAAATCAGGGTTAATATTTCTAATTTTATGATAGACTTTCACAAACAACTACATAAAAATGTATATATCTCTTAAATTTGTAGAAACATTTTCTGCTTTTTCTTTCTGCTATTTCTTTTTCGTGATCTGCAGCAGCGTGATAAGCCTATTAAGTTTTCCTTTGGTCTTCCGTTTCGACGTCGAAGTAGTCTTCGCCCTTGTGAATGCCGAAGCCCTTCAGCTTTTTGCTCTCCTGCTTGCTACTGACTTTCGCTTGTGAAAGGTTGGTCCCTTCTGCGTTGTACTTTCCTTCATCATCTAAGCTCAGCGACCAGCTTCCAACGACTTTCGCCTCTGACAGTCAAGACCTTGCTAACCTTGTGGGTCAAACTAGACTTCTTAAATAGCCATGTATCAGCCCCGATTTGAATCCGAGACTTTGGGTTCGTAATTTAATTTTCGCATTAATTTAACCCCCCCCCCCTATGTAAACCATGCCTATTTTGTAATAGGCATGGTTTACCTTTATTTAGGTGGGTTTTGAAACCATAAAAATATAGTTTCTTTTTTCTTTACCTATTTGGAAACCAAATTTTTATATATGTATCTTTTTTTATAAACCATCAAACTTCATTTTGATGGTATTTTTTGCAACATTAATTTGAACCTCGCACATCACATTTTAATCAAGCCATTTTACTAACAGTTTTTCTTTATTGTAGCAATTTTTTATTTAAGGAGTTCGGGTTGGTAACTTTCTTCTATTAATAAACGTTTTTTAAACCCAATCCTCATAAGAAAGTGTAATAAACAAACCTAGTCCACTGTATAATTTTTTTATTTACCTCTTAATGTTCTTTATATAATTGCACTTTTCCTTTTTAATATATAAATTTTTATACAATGAAACTGGCTCTAGGCCAGTAGACAAGATTTTGTATAGAATGTTTCCGTATACCCATTAACAGAAGTTACACGTAATAAATTTGTTCGCTCATCTAAATAACGTGCGTTGGATGAGTTTTTAATTTCTTTAGTCAGTCAAGTCATTATGGAAGACCTGAATGCCAAAAAAATAGACATATACTGAAATACATACACAGAAATATAGACAGATACTGAATGCCAAAGTCGGTAAGGAGAGGGCAGGAGAATAGCTGGAAAATTCGAACTAGGAACCCGCAACGAACGCGGAGAAAAATGGGTCCAATGGTGCACGGCCAATGACCAGGTAATAGCCAACACCTGGTACCAAAAAATCCAAGACCATTATGAAGATTGAGAAGCTCAGAAGAAGAAACTAACTCTCAAGAGATTCAGGAATTCAGTTGTTCACTGCAAAACCTATCGAAATGCCGACTGCGGAAGCGAACACCCATTATTATATATAAACTAAGAATAAAACTACGGAAAGTGAGGAATCCAAACGTGAAAAAAAATATACGAGGGACAAAATGGAAATAGAAATGGATATTGTGACCCATTCGTTTTTTTCTTCATCGTCCATTTTTCCTTTGGGATGAAGACATTTGCAGTAAACGACATCATCCCAAAGGAAAATGGACGAAGAAAAACGAATGGATCATAAATGAGATTCTCCACATGATGCAAAGGAAAAATAATACAATGCCAGAACATGGAACGGAATATAGAAAACTATACAATGAAATAAAGAATAAATGCAGACAGGCTAAAGAATGGTTCAACGAAAAATGTGCATAAATAGAGGAAATGAGTATCAGAAAAAGAAGATATGCATAAGAAAATAAGAGAACTAATAAAGACATGCTTATCAACAGATTGCATAAAATCCAAGGAGGGAACGCTAATATTAGGGAAAGAAAAATTCAACGCTGGAACGAATATATTAAAGAACTCTTCCATGACGAAAAAGAACCGGCAATACACAGAACTATCGACGTGCCTGAAATTCTAAGAAGCTGTACTGGCCAAACTGAACCAAAAAAAAAGCCTGAGAGCCAGACGGAATTGTAACAGAGATGCTGGCATAGACAAGAGCAGAGAAATAATAAATGAAATCTACAGCAGTGGATCCATACCGGAAGATCTCAGTGGATCTATTTTCATAGGACTGCCTAAGAAACCAGGCGCAAACGAATGTGAACTCGACCGAATAATCAGCCTAATGAGCCACATAATAAAACTTATCATCCGAATTCTGATGAATAGAACATGCAGCAGAATCAGGCCAGACATTGGACAAGAACAGTTCTGGTTCGTTAAAGACACCGGAAGAAGGAACGCGATATTCATGCTCAGAATGTTATCAGAAAAAGAAATACAAATTCAAAAGGACGTGTACCTATGTTTTATAGACTAGACAAGGGCGTTCGATAAAGTACGCCACAAGAATCTGCTAGAGCTGCTCGGCAACCTTGAGATATTCGGGAAAGACATTAGAATAATCAAAAATCTATACTAGCAGCAAACTGCCTGCATACGGATACAAAATTAGTTCAGAAGACAGAAAAATAGAAAAGTAAAGGTATGACAAGGATGTGTCTTCTCCCCGGACTTATTCGACCTATACGGCAAGGCAATTTTGAGAGAACTAGAAATCCTACCAAGATTCACCATTGGCGCTACAATCTTAACAATATAAGATATGCAGACGACACAGTGCTGATGAAAAACACGGAAAGTAAACTACAAAACCTCCTACAGAAGGTAACGAAGGAGAGCGAGAAGCATAAACTAAAAGAAGCATAATACATTGCCATCAGCAAAAAGATGAGCGTAAAATGCAAATTTCAGGTCGTGAATACTAAAATCAAGCAAGCACAGACATTTAAATACCTGGGAAGTGTTCTAACAGAGGACGGAAAGTGCGATACTGAGATCCAAAGACGTATTGGGATGGAGAAAGATGAATTCCAAAAGCTAAGCAGAGTATTAAGAGACAGTAAACTTTCGTTGGAAACAAAGAGTACTGAACTGTTACGTGATATCTGTCCTCCTGTATAGCAGCGAATGCTGGACAATCTGCTCAAAGATGAAGAAGCGAAGCAACAGAAATGTGGTTCTACAGAAGGATGCTGAGGATACCATGGACCGAACATGTGAGAAACTATGGGGTTTTGGAGAAAATGAAAGCAAAAAGAAAACTCATACTTGACATCAGGAAGAGGAAGTTGAAATTTCTGAAGCACGAAATTAGTAAGGAGGGCTTAGAGAACCCTTCCACGACGAAACTAAATATTTTAATTTGTTATATAAAAAAGGTTTATTAACCTTGTTTTTCCGGGTTTATCTGCTTCACACTGAAATATATATAAGTACCTCCAAAAAGAGAGAATACCATTATGAAAAAAAACTCAAACTTGACAAAAACAAGGATCTGTCGTCAAAATGTTTATTATTAAGAGGAAAGACCAAGGTAATTTTTTATTTTATTAAATTCGAAATTTTGGTTACAAGATTTATTTTTCTTTCGTTAGCGTGTGGGCCAAAGATTGGTATAGAGATTTATTTTTAGCATCTTTTTGGCATTAATAAAACATTTTTTTATTCTTGTAAAATAATTCTCGCATTTTAATGAAATTTTCAAGACTGCTTCACAAATGAATGAAATAATTTTTTCTTTTTTTTTTTCTTTTAGAAAATCTTGGTAATTTTTTTTTGGTTTTTACATCTGTTACCCCCCCCCCCATTTAATTTTATGAAATTTCGAGAAATTAAAATTCAGTTTCTTCATATTTATATTAGATAAAAGCAAGACTCCTTGGAGAATTTAAAGCATCAATTTGCTTTTGTCAAACACAATTTACGGAAAATCTGCTCTGAATAGTAAAATAGAATATGCAATAAAAGTAAGAGATTATTAGAAAAGCTTTTAATTGCTTTTATTAATAAAAGATATATTAAAGATATTATCGCCTTAAAATATTTTTTTCGGTACATAATGAACTTTTACAAGAATTGTTTACATTTTCTTTAAATTTTGATTAGAAAAATTCATTATTTAGTCCTTTTAAAATTCTGTATTCATTTCAGCCTTTTAGATAATATTATTAAGTGACAATTATATTTACTGATCATAAATAACACAATCTTATTAGAAATCATCGAAACACCAATATTTTTAAAAGAAATTTGAATTTTTCTGTATGTATATAAACGTACCAATTTCTATGACTATAGGCGACTATACACGGCATTATCAGAAAATAAGAGCGATAACTATAATACATGGAAAACCGAAATTCCTAAAATCCAATAAAACATGAGATTACGGAGAACGTTTACCTACTTTTCTAACATTACCGAGTAATTCAAAATTCTATTAAAAGGCTTTTACATCATTTTCTTAAATTATGTTTTACAGATAAAGTCTCCTTAGAACAAATGTTAGACATGTTATCAGGTTGTCAACAGCTAATCAGCTATTTTAGCAGAAAAAAATCCTCCCTGTCAATTTAAATTAATTTTGAAATACAGCGAAGTATTTTGCTTATTGGAAATATTAAATTTAAAATTTTAGCTTTAAATTAAAACTAAAATAAATGCTTCAAGAAAGATTTTTCATTTTAAAAAATTCTTTTTCATCCTTAGGTATCGTGTTTTTGAGGGTGGTCACTAATAATATATATATATATATATATATATATATATATATATTATAAAATATAGTTTTAATGTGTGCTATATTTATGGGTTAAGCTTCTCAATATCAAAGATAGAGCGTATGTAAATATAAAAGTGGACATTGAAATCAACGCTCAGAGGAGACAGTCTATTTCATGCTTAAACTCAATTGTCAGGCCATATGTTGTTAGTAATGGATTGTGGGTAGTCTATTGTATTATCCTCACGGTTATTTTGATGAGCGGTAACGATAATGTTTCGAATTATTATAGGGTCTATTGAGTGGGAATAATTGTGGATCTGGATGCAGTTTTTTGGCTATTTATGTGTCGTTTGTTAACTTTTTTAAATTTATTATTGAATATTTTGTAAGCGATGTTTTGTGTGCATAGTTCTTTTATTTCCAGAGTCGTTTCAGTTACACCTATGTATATGTTTTCTTAGTTATCTGCTGATAATATAGATTTATTTTAAATCATTTCACCCCGTGCAAGTTGACAATGCCACTATAACGCAGGGAGTTACGGGGAGTAAAAAAGAATAAGATTGTAAATGGGAGGATTGAATGGCAGTTGCATCTAGCTAGTTCAAAACAAAATGGTGAGACCTCGTTGCCAATCTAGTAGCACGCATAAATACATGTAGTCGGGTCACCAGGGGGAAAAAGCTCATCCGATCAGTTGCCATAAAAATATTTGTAGAACAGAGAGAAGCCACATAACGTAGGTGAGAAAGTAATTAATTGGAGAAGAGATGCCTTGTCAGGATCGATTGTTTTGTAGACATTTCTCTGAATTTTATCAAGAATCTCGAGATGCAGTTCATATCAGCCGAGAGTTTTAGCAACGAGGTTAGCATCAGTCATGCTGATGGAAAGCAGAAAGGGGTCTCTCGGAATATTAATAGAGCAGTTTTGTTTGGGTGGCGCTAAAAATAAGTCATTTCTTGCCCCAGTTAACAACAAACTATAGGTCATTTTTGAGATCAGCTGCCATTTTGACCTTATTGAACTGATCAGACTTACTATCGAGACAGGAGTAAATGGTTGTGTATCATCAAAATAGACACCAAGTTGAGAACTGATGCTTTCAGGAAGGTCATTGATTAAAATTAAGAACAAAATAGGAGCTAAGATAATACCCTAAGGGGTATCTGTATTAGTACAAAAGTATCTAGAAGAGTGGCCGTTCAAGATCACTTTCATCTCGTCATTTGATAAGGAAGATAGCATCAGACACCACATCCTCTCAACTTGTTAAGAAGACCGGTATACCAAACCCTGTCGAACACATCCGAGATGTCCAAAGTAACAGCCCAAGCTTCGCCATTGTTATCTAAAGCTTGATACTCTTTCAGCAATAATCATTAGTACACCAGCATTTGACTTTGAGAAATAAAAAACATATTGCTTGTCTGAAAGAAGCCCCCCTGCGATGTGAGATTCTTAACCAATTTAGCTTTGACTAGTAGTTTACCGAAATGAGGTAGAAGGCTAATAGGCCGATAGTTGGAAGGGCCAGACGGTTCCAGCAGAGTTCTTAAAGACTGGAAGAACAGATGAGGATTTCTAACATGCTGCGTGGCATTTATTATACCGTTTGGAGAGAACATGAGCCAGTTCGGGAGCACAATTCTTAAGGGCTATTACAGGTAAATCATCAGGTCCACATGCTTTGTGAGAGTCTAGTTCAGAGATGATACTAGAAACACTGGAAGAGGTTATATGCATATCAATCAAGAGACTCGGTTCTCAGAAGAAAGTCAGGTAAGCATACTCCAGATGTGTCAAGAGTAGAGTTTAAACAGGTTTTAAGGGCAGAATATGTTTACACCCCAAATTGATTGAAGAGAGGGAGGGGAATAAGAAACTTGCTCTTATTTAATACACTATTACAGAGTCACCGGTAATCACAAGTCAAAATTGTTAAACATAATACGCGGTGACTCATCGTCAAATGATTTTTTGAAAATTTGCGGAATAAAAGTTGTCACTGAAATAAATCAATGAAGAAAAAAGAAAGTAAATTATCTAATATTTAAAAAAATGAAATTTTCTATTTTGTTTCGTTTAGTCAAGTTTAACGAAATTGAAATATTATGCAAACGTTTATTAAGGTTAATATTTCCTTTGCATCACAAAATATATTGACGCATTTCTTTAAACAAAGCATTAGATTGAAAGATTAAATCCTGGATCGTAAAAGTCGTAGTTGCTTTGGTGCGTAAAAGAGAAAATGTTAGTCATAACCAGTGGGAGACATGCATGGCTAACCCAATGGTTAGCCATGCATATCTACCACGTAAAATGTTTTCTCATGAGTATTTGGGTTAATCCAGCTCTTCTCGGTGATCGATTGTGTGTCTTTTAGACTATTGGGTTTATAGTAACTTACTAAGCATAATTTAAATGTGGTACTGGACCGTAAGTATGAACACCCAATGTGCATTAGCTGTCGGGTTTATCACGATTTATTAAGCGTAGATGTAACACTGTGAAGATCACACTTACTACTCAGCCGAAGATAACTTTGCTAAACCTGGCACTACGCCGAAGTACCCAAATACAGCGATTTACAAAGTGTGGCCTTGGATATGGCACAAGGCCGTAAATATGGATACCCAGTGAGTCTTTTAAAAAAATTAAAATGTTCTTTATATATAAATTCTTATACTAATCCGGCTCGTTAGATCTTTATCAAATTAAAAAAAGAAAGATATTATGCTTGAATCCGTGGGCTCTTCAGATAATAAATCTCCTTCGAAAGGGGATTAGGGTTAATTTCCTGGCACCTGAGGCGACCTCATAGTGAAATGGCAAGGTACTTTGAGATATATTTGTCCTTGATCTCATGTATCCTTAGAATTCCCAATCTAAACGTAGTGTTGTGTCATATTCCTTTCGAATAGCGTTTTCGTTAAATACTATTAGCTGGAAATTAACACAACGACTTAATACACATCATTAAAAATAAATCGAAAATTAGCTAACTAGAAATTGAGGTATTATCAAGGAAGGTCAGAATAAAATCTTACTGGTTCTTAATAACCTTAGTTCAGAGATATCTCCAATCTTGTCATCCGGAAGACGAACTGTTTCTCTAATTCTATGGAATGCGGGTCAACTGTATCCCCGGTCTTCAAGAATCTAAGGAGGCTGATGACTCGATATTGTGACGGAGATGGGCGTTCCCATATAGTCATCAGCAAACTCTTTGGGTCTGTGATTAACCAGAAGGGTTTTCGTCACCTCAACAGAAACCTACTGAGCAACAAACAGTACGAATTTCGCTCTTCTGTGTCCACTGCTGATATTCTGCAATAACCCACAATCAGTGAGACACTCAATAATGAATTCATCCTTAAAGTGATCGCTTAAGATATTTCAAAGTTGTGACATGGTGAGTTGCTACACTCTCTCCAGCTATGGAATCTCAAGAACAGTCCTCGCATTCATCAAGTCCTTCCTATCAGGTAGGTCCCTTAAGGTCGTTGGCGAGGGGCTTCCTTTCACCCCAGCTCTCAAGTAGAATCCGTCTATACGATCTATCGCTCTAGACGCTGGATAAATGATCGACTCCTTATACTCTGCCATGCTCCATTTTATTACAGATCAGATCAGATCAGACCAAAAAATGGAGTACTGTTATCATATCTGGTGTAGAGATGTCCAATCCTCCCTTTCCAGCCTTGACCGAGTTAAAAACAAAACTAAAAGAAGCAGTCTTGTGGTTGGTGAATTATTTTCCACCCTACAACACTTTTCCCCACAAAAACAAAATTTCAGGCCTATCGCTATTTCCATGGAAAATGTTCCGACGCGCTAGATTGCCTTGTTTCACTAGTTCAGACCTTCATAGCTAAGACCGGCCATGCCACATACACAGACGCGCTAGATTGCCTTGTTCCACTAGTTCAGACCTTCATAGCTAAGACCGGCCATGCTTCTATTCTGACTTTTTTTCCAAAAGTCGCTGCTCTGTAAACAGATTTCTGAGAGGAGGACGCTTCCACGACCGATACGATCTTAACCGATTCAAATCGTTATCTATCATACATATCCTTATAAACTTCAATTCTTACATTCATAACCCCCCCCCCGCGCATTCAGTAACCTTGAGCTTTACATAAGTGAACGATAGCGTAAATATAAAATGTAATAATAGCATAGACGTTTTACGTTTGGCAGATTCGGTTATGGACAGAGCGAATTATTTGCTTTTCCTAATACTGTACGTGTCTCGTGAAAATTTAAAAAAATGTCAGCGTAGACCATGTCACCTACTTTGCAAAAAATGAAAATAAACATTGTTACTGAATAACTTTTTGTTATTTCATTCAATTACGACATAAATCATCGCTAGTGACTGGGTGATAATGAAAAGACTGCGTTGCTGTTGTTATAGACAAGCGACAGAAATACAACAGCAGAAATAGATTTACGTGATGTATTTCAATAGGAACGTGTGGTTTTGGGACAGCTACCTTGTGGTATAGTTCATAAACCGGCTGCCGATCCGGGTTGATCTCTCATAGTAGTTCCCACTGGTTGGCGTGGCGTTCCTCCTGCTGACTGCCCAGACTGACCGTGACAGATCTCTTCCCCGGCCTCCCGTTGGATGCTTTGTACTTCCCCGTGTGACCCTTTTTATGGCGGTTTTTATGGCTTAACGAGCTCAAAAAACGACGCGAGTGTAATTAGGAGGGAAGCATTTTTATTGGTCGTAAAATAGAAGCACTTTGAAATATTTTATTTTTCGACCGGAACTCGTGCGTCGGGCCTATGCGTAAACGACGATAATGGTCATTTTGTGACGGGGCCTTGTCCCGTTCACATCCGACTCTCGCTCTTGAGTATGTTAGTTTATTTGCCTGCAAATCAGCCGAGATATGTCTTATTTTATTTCATAACACTGTCATTTGGTGAAGAATATAAAGGTGGAATGAATACTTGTTAATGTTTAATACAAAAGACGAAATGATAAGCAGTCAGTTTTTATATAAAGTTGTAAGAAGAAAAAAATCTTATTTATTGCTGTTATTATCATTGTTGACAGAAAAACTAGCATCACTTGAGGATTTTCAATGACAACAACAACGATAATGAATACATGTAACTCAAAGAGAAAATGACATAATCATATTTTAAATAAAAAGCTCAGGAAGCCCCCCCCCCCCCCCATCAACACTCAAAAAAAGTATTAACAACCCACTGGACTTGAGAAACCTATTTTCTTTAAGAACTGTTTTAAGAGAAATATTTTATAAATTTCAACTCAATGTATTGTCTTCTCGGACAAAAAATGCTAAATGTTTCTTTATAAGGAAACAGTTAATATTTTACCATTATTGACATTATTTGCTTTTCTGTTGAATTTCCAGGGGATTTACTTTCAAAGCTTTTCACTTCATTTTGAAAGTAAACGAAACTACTTTACATAGATTTTGAATTCATACCGATATCCATTTTGCTACACAGCCCCGCTTCCCGATCGATTTATTCTTGCTTGTGCCGCATTGAGCACATTCTCTATGGCCTGTGTTCTTCATAAGTTCATATCTCACTTTCAAATACCGCCAAAATTTCTCTAAAAATGAGCAGACATGATGAAAAAAATGCCGAAATAATTTTATCATTAAAATCTTTATTAAGAGAAAAAACCAGAGGACTTTTTTTTTTATGTAATTTCTATTTTTTTAATCCTTTTTAGAACCTGAAGTTAAATCACAATCCGTGGGAGGGTCAAAAGCTGGGGACGTAAATGCATCGGTCGCACAACGAATCAGTTGGTTTGGGGTTTTCAACTCTTGCAATGACCCTGCTACACATTCTGATCCAAATAAACGTTCCGTAGTCTGCTGGCTGTGCGGTCTACTCTTTATTACTATTTCCAATCACGCATACAAATGAGCGATAGTATTAAAATGAGTATCGTCACGCATGCGTAGTGGGATGGTTGCAAATGGCCGCTCCTTTACACGCCCGCTTTGTCCGGCGAGGTAAGTTCATTCTCTTGCTGCAAGAACCTTCGAAATTTTAGCTAAAAATCTTGTTTTTCTGGCGTTAACGTAGGGCAATAAATGTGAATAGGCAATTTGAGTTTGTTTTTGCGCTTTAAAATACACTCATCTGGAAATTCTAGCAATGTTTCTTTTTTTTTTTTTTTTTTTTTTTTTTTTTTTTTTAGAAAGTCTTGAAATGTTTTTGCATTCCTTACCACACTTTTTTTTTTTTTTTTTATGAAATTTTGAGATTCTTTTTTGTAGTATTTAATGTTTATATTCGTTATAAAAACAAGTCCTCGGAGAACTGAAATCATTCACTTTTTGGTCAAACAGACCCCCCACCAATTAAAGAAAATCTGCTCTGAAACTTAAAATAAAAATGCAATATAACTAACATATTATTCAATTAGAAATGCTCTTAATCGCTTTTATAAATAAAATATATTATGGACACTGTTATCTTAAGAAAATTTTGTTTTTCGAATTTTTACAAGAATGTTTTCATTTTTTGAAATTTTGTAAATAGGGACGTCCGTATACGACATTACCAAAACATGAAAGTGGTAACTATAGTAAAGTCAAAATTTATTGGTAAATTTGACATTTTTTTCAGCAAGCGTCTTCGTAAATAAGACTATATAATGCCAAAGTACCTAAAATTCAATAAAATATTAGAATGCTTAAAATATTTAAAATTTTAAGATTATTTTGTTTTTAAAAAATTATCTAAAAAGTTTACATTGTATTCGTCATTACTATTATTTCCCCCTTACATAAATCTCGTAAACATCAGGTTGTCGATAGGTATGTCAACGTCTCCATAAAAATCCCCACCACCGTGTTAAAAATGCTTTTCTGTGATATTTTAAACTAAAATTAAACTTTAAATCGGTTAATCTCCATTAAAGTTTCAGAAAATTAACTTTATTTTTGAAAGATTTTTAATAAAGAAAATTTTTATGTTGACAGCTTTGTCTATATGGCCGATTTTAACGATTTAAAAAATAATTCCAGCCAATTTTAATTCGGTTTGAGATAAAGCCAAGTACTATGCTCATTGGAAATATTAACTTTAATCTATTAACTTAAAAATAAAATAAAAGCTTCAAGAAAGATTTTTAATTTTTTTTATTCCTATTAAACCTTAGCTGTCGCTTTTCTTTTCTTGGACGGGAACCTAGGCAATAGAATAGATAAACCTTTAAAAAATCGGAGAAAGAGTAAATTAATCTAGCTTGATAATTTAACGTCGTCGTCATCATTACGTCAATGATTTTCGTTTCAGTCCTGGAATGCTGGAACGCACACTTGCATTCGCTTGAAATCGGTCGCAACAACCCAGGCGACTTAATTTTTGCGTTGTCACTTGGCCCATTTTTAACCTCTTCACATGCGCATGAATTAAAGCCGAATCGACGGCAGACAATTGTTTTTGTAACGCTACAATGTATCACCCAAGGTTCAATTATTAGAATGGCTGGTAAAGTATAACATTCCCCTATATTGATAGGGTCGGTCACTTCAACATCGTGTAATCGGTAGCAAGTTTGTCTCGCTAGATCTTCTTACAACTGAGTTAGGAGTTCGCTCCTCACTGACCACGCCATACTTTTGGATTTATGTCACATCTAAGCTACGCTAAGTAAATTACTATATTGTAAGAACTCAGCAACCAAATGGATTTCAATGAGCAAAATAAATCAGAAAATCTATATTCTCCCATTGCAGAACGAGAGTAGAACGCTATGCCCGAGACGCGGCAAATGTAGCAACTTTTGGAAATAAACATGATCAAAAGTCTGCAGTAGATTTTCTAAGAACTTCCAGTTATAAAATTTAAATTTATTCCAAGTGTAAGTTTTAATACTAAATAGTCATTTTTTCTTTACCATTACTGAAGAAAAAATCTTATTCAGCCATTTTTAATAATGAAAATCCGATGTTACTGTTTTCTTGCTTTACAATAGTTTCCCCAAACTTGCTAATGCGATTTGAAGTTTTTCCCTAATTATTAAAAGTTCTTTATTTGATGTTAAAATAAGCAAAACTAAGCAAAATTCTATAAGGTAGATAACTTAAGATAAAATTCTGTCAATATAAAAACTTTTAGATGCCTTAAACTATCGATTTTCATTAGTTGGCCGATGAAATAGGTGTCAAGTTTTTTTTTTGGGGGGGGGGGGGTTTGCAAATTTTCATCTCCCCTTTTATAGTCCGTTAGCTTTAATATAAAACAGTCACTTTTCATTAGAAGTTATATATATATATAATATAAACAGTGAACATTGAAGTCAACAGGCTGTTTCATGCTGGATGCAATCGTCAGGCCGCCTGACGAATGCGTCCAGCATGAAACAGCCTGTCGCCTCTGAGTGTTGACTTCAATGTTCACTTTTATATTTAAATTTGCATACGCTCTCTGATATTGAGCTCTTTATCCCATAAATATTGCACACCTTAAAACTATATATGTGGGTTTCCCGATTATTTGAACAAGCAAGGTGAATGAGATTTTACTTCATTTTCACACACGATTTTAAGGAAACTTTAACAATGTCTCTAAATCTGAAATGAATGTGAAAAAGAAATATTCAAAAACGATGAGTATTGTATAATTCTAATAAACTGATTCTCGTTAAATTATCTCTATCCGTGGTAAGTCTTTTTTCTACGACTAAAACCAACACTAGTATTGTGTGCCAGAGTTTATTCATCTTTCTATAGATAATAATCTCCTCAAATAAACAATTTCCAAACTCTTACGACCAATTTAGTCTTCCAAAATATGTTTAAATATTGGTTAGAAATATTCCAATTTATCTCCACAATCGTCTGTATTTATCTTTTTTGTTACTTTTTTTTTTTTCTTTTTTTTTTTTTTTTCACTCTAGAAATTAAGACTTTCTTTTCTGATTTCTTACAGGTAACAGATGGATATCCTCAAAAGAATTCGCTCAGCGAATCTCAAGATCAACTTCAGGATGATTATTCATCGAGCGACTCTGATCGAGGACAATGGGGCAACAAAGCAGAATTCATGCTCTCTTGCGTTGGTTTATCGGTTGGTTTGGGAAATGTGTGGCGATTTCCTTACTTGGCCTATAAACATGGCGGAGGTAATTATCTGTGGCGCGAGCGCTCTATAGTAAAAAAGTTCAGTAATTTCTTTTTAAATTCAAAAATATTTTTAAAAAAATGAAGTCCTAAACAAAGAAAATGTCCGTTGTACATCTACCCCTTTGACAGAATCAAAAATCATTAAATATCTGTTTACCTCCGATTCAATTCATTAATTTAATTAAAACCCTTTGGCAATGTTTTGGAAATTTTGAAGATTTAGGATTCTATAATTTGACGATGTGAAGTGCGTTACTAGTTTAACAATAAAATGAGAAAAAGAATGAAGCAAACTCTGGTCGTCTAACAGAAAGTGTTTTTCGTTTTACATCGACTGGCTCAGAAAAATTCTCATGTGACTGGTGAGCCAAATAAATTGCTCAGAGAAAGAAATGGAAAAACTTGTACCGAATAAACGTTTTGCGTACTGAGAAGCTGTTGATAGTGAACTTTGTCACAGATCCAACATCTATTTTCATTTCCATCGGATGTGCGGATAACGACTTGGAATAAGAAATCGGAAATCAGAGTTCGAATTTCGGTTAGTGTCGATACGTTCACTTACGCACAAATACCATTGAGGAAAGGAAGGAATCTATTTCCTCTCCCCGGCTATGGGTTAAATAGGATTTCTATCTAGAAAAATCATTAATAATATTGATGCAATATTCATTCGTAAGAGCTATTCTTAGAATCCCAAATATGTTTCGATTTTAAAATAATTTACAATAGGTTGATAAGCCATAAAAGAACAAATCAATCGATTTACATCAATCATCTAATAAAAACCCGAGCGAATAAATGCAGATAGTGTGACGTCCATTTTTTCCCATTGTTGCTTAAATTTCATTTTTCTTTCGTGTATTGCAATTACGATAAAATACTTTTAAAAAATGTGTTAATTTGAGAAAAAAAAACTACTTAATAAAGTAACAATTAAAATGGATTGCGCACATGTAACAGGAAGAGAAAATAATGATATAATCGAAATGTTAGCTTTTCACACAAGCTTTAGACAAAAAGGTTAATAAGGAAACTTCCTTCCTATCGATATTAGAATGGGTGAGGAAACTTCCTTCCTATCGATATTAGAATGGGTGAGGAAACTTCCTTCCTATCGATATTAGAATGGGTGAGGAAACTTCCTTCCTATCGATATTAGAATGGGTGAGGAAACTTCCTTCCTATCGATATTAGAATGGGTGAGGAAACTTCCTTCCTATCGATATTAGAATGGGTGAGGAAACTTCCTTCCTATCGATATTAGAATGGGTGAGGAAACTTCCTTCCTATCGATATTAGAATGGGTGAGGAAACTTCCTTCCTATCGATATTAGAATGGGTGAGGAAACTTCCTTCCTATCGATATTAGAATGGGTGAGGAAACTTCCTTCCTATCGATATTAGAATGGGTGAGGAAACTTCCTTCCTATCGATATTAGAATGGGTGAGGAAACTTCCTTCCTATCGATATTAGAATGGGTGAGGAAACTTCCTTCCTATCGATATTAGAATGGGTGAGGAAACTTCCTTCCTATCGATATTAGAATGGGTGAGGAAACTTCCTTCCTATCGATATTAGAATGGGTGAGGAAACTTCCTTCCTATCGATATTAGAATGGGTGAGGAAACTTCCTTCCTATCGATATTAGAATGGGTGAGGAAACTTCCTTCCTATCGATATTAGAATGGGTGAGGAAACTTCCTTCCTATCGATATTAGAATGGGTGAGGAAACTTCCTTCCTATCGATATTAGAATGGGTGAGGAAACTTCCTTCCTATCGATATTAGAATGGGTGAGGAAACTTCCTTCCTATCGATATTAGAATGGGTGAGGAAACTTCCTTCCTATCGATATTAGAATGGGTGAGGAAACTTCCTTCCTATCGATATTAGAATGGGTGAGGAAACTTCCTTCCTATCGATATTAGAATGGGTGAGGAAACTTCCTTCCTATCGATATTAGAATGGGTGAGGAAACTTCCTTCCTATCGATATTAGAATGGGTGAGGAAACTTCCTTCCTATCGATATTAGAATGGGTGAGGAAACTTCCTTCCTATCGATATTAGAAAGGGGGATGACAATCGACCCGAGGCATCCATTTTCCTGAAAATCTGTTTTTAAGAGAGTCACCTTAAATGTTCGGTCAATGAATGTCAAATCTTTTTTTAATATGGAAACGCCCAATCTCACTATTTAACATTTTACCGCATTGACAACGAAGCATGCATTAAGCTTGGCGTCTTTCAATATTTTGTTTGTATCGTATTCCGTATGTGACTATTATTATATAAACAACAGAATGTGATTCTTTATGGATAAAATAAATAATATTAAATGGATCATGAGCAAATATAACGACTTCCGTCAAACAATGGTGATTGAACTGTAGACAAGAATTAGAATTTATCAACCAATTTTCTCAAAACGTTTCAATGGTATTGACTTTCCGTCGCATATAAGGTTTTTCTGTGTCAAATTCAGAAAATAAGTAACTAAAATTATTTTTAACAAGATTCGAAATAGACTTTTTACTAATATTATTCTTTGGTTTGTGGATTCTTGCTGAACAATTTTTCTTTTACGATTATTTTACCGTTTCTTATTTTTTATTTTCCAGCCGCCTTTCTTATTGCCTACTTGGTTTTGCAGTTGCTAATTGGCAAACCTTTGTATTTTATGGAATTGGCGATGGGGCAGTACTCTTCCAAGGGGCCTACTGGGGTGTGGTCAATGAACCCCAGTGCTAAGGGTAAGCAGAATATTAGATGTATTTATTTATTTTTTTATTTTTTTTAAGCAAAGACCCTTTACGTGTATCGTGCGAGGAATGCTGAAAAGTTCTTAGTCGGACTGATTTTGCTTTTAATTTAGATGTTTGGTCATTTGACTAGATTTTAGGACGGGAGTCGTGAATTTTTTCAGCGTACCTTACGTATACGCATATGCGTGCGTAACGCCATAATTTTTAATGTTAAAAACAAGACACATTAAGAACCGAATTTACATTATTCGGACTATTGTCCTCATCATTGTCGCCATATTTATAGTCCGAATAATGTAAATAATACCTAATCTCAGAAATATAGACAGATAATTAAGAACACTGATCTATAACCAATCTTTTCAAATTGGTCAGGAAAATGCCAAATCTATGCGAAAACTTTAAGACGTTAAAATTTAAATCATCATCAAAATATCTTATTTAGTAACTGTGCTGCTGTTTACGTGACCAATAGACACGTGTGCTTATAAACACCAGGAAGCAGCTACTGTCGGATTGTTTCATAAAGTTTTTCGTGTTGATTTCTTTTATAACAGCCAATGCCCCCCCTTCCCCCCTCTTTAACTCGTGTTCGATTTAGATCCGCATTCTTTTCTAAGTAAACATTTTGGAAACTTTTCAAAATGTCTTGTTAAATATTTGTGTCTCATAGTATAAAAGTTTCTCTTTCATCAGTTTCAATAAGTTAGGATTCAAAAGAAACCTCTTCCGATTTAACCCTTTCAAATTCACATTCGCCTAATTGATGTATACAACAAAAAATATTGTTCATTTCAGTAGACATATCTAAATGATTTTGACTTATTCGAATAATATTATTGATTGTATTATAAATATAGCAATGGGGCCGTATGTCCGTTTTATCCCATATCAATGCGTTTTGGGGACGATTATGTCCCGGAGGACGCGTTGAAAATATTTATGGGACACGTACGTCTCAAGGAACTCGAAAGGGTTAAAGTAGGTACCCATAAAGATTCGCTAAAAATAAGCATATCATGATGAAAAAATGTCCCAAACTTAATAAAAACAAATCTTTATCATTAAGAGGAAAAACTAAAGGATTTTTGATTATTAAATCATATTTTTTAATCTTTTTAGAACCTTCGAACTTTGGGTTAAAAATGTTATTTATTTTTTTTTTTTTTTTTTTTTTTTTTTTTTTTTTTTTCCTAAACAAGTGGCCATAAATTTGAATTTTTATAGTGAAAAACACCTTGACTTCGAAATTTTTGCAAACATCAAATAATTGTCGGATTTTAATAAAATTTTCAGAACTTATTCACAAATGAGTGAAATTATTTTAGAAACGTTTCTTTTTAGAAAATCTTGGTAAAATTAATTTTTTTACAACTGTTACCACCCACTTTTATTTTTATGAAATTTCGATAAATTAATTTCTGTAGAGATTAATTTTCATATTAGTTATAAGCACAAGTCTTTGGAGAATTTAAATCCTCAATTTCTTTCTCTCAAACAGACCCCCCCCCCACGCCTTACAGAAAATGTGCCATGAATCGTAAATTAAAAAAAATGTAATAAATTTAAGACATTATTTGATTAGAAAAGCTTTTAATGACTTTTATGAAGAAAATATATTATAGACACAATTGTCTTAAGATTTTCGATGAATTCCTTTTTAAAAGATTTCAATTAGAATAATATATAAATTAAAAAAAAAATCTTAATCATGTATTAGTTTATAGCGACTAAGTGTTATTGTTATTAAACAAAAATTATGTTTATTAATCGTAAATGGCAAAGTTTACTACAATTCGACGACTCCCCAGTATTTTAAAAATAATTTTATTTTATGTGTGCATAGACGTGTCGATTTTTGTAAATACATATATCCATACATGACATTACCAGAAAATAAGAGCTGTAACTACAGTAAAATTAAAATTTATTGGTAATTTTCTAGCATGTTTCCCTAAGTAAAACTATAAAGCCAAAGTACTTTAAAATTCAATAAAACATTTGATTGCTTAGAATATTTCCTGTAATTTTTAAGATTACTGCGTAGTTAAAATATATATATATATATATATATAGGCGTTTGTTATATTCTTCAAATAATTGTTACAGTTATGTCCTCTTTAGAAAAATTCATTAACATAAGTCTATCAAGAGAGTTATCAATACTTCATAAAAACACCCATCTCCCTGTTAAAAATGTTTCTTCTGTGATATTGTAAACTAAAAGTAATGTTTCAAACCAGATTAATTAATCTTTAAATCATGTAATCTTCTTCGAATAAAATTTCAGAAAAGTATATTTTATTTTATCTTTGAAAGATTTTTTTAATAAAGGGAATTACGTTGTGTTGACAGATTTGTCAAAGCAAAGTTTTAACCTTCGGGTCTGAAAAAAAAAACCTGTCAAAAGGACAGATTTTTTTCTTGACACCGCCATTGCTACATACTGCTTCCACTTCCTCGGCAATGTCGATTGTTTTAAAATACTAAGTTTAGAATTTTCATAACAATTTTACACACTATTTAGTTGTTAGATTGTTTAGTTGTTAGATTGTTTATTTACAAGATTAATTTTATCTTGAAGTTTTTAAAAATATCTGAACCAACTACAATGCAAATTTATTATTTAGCATTCTATAAAGAAAAAAAGCATGAAATCGGATTTTTCTATTCATAAATGTATAAAAAATTCTCTTCCTCTAAACGAAACATTCTTTTAATTTTAGGCGAGATTACAAACACTCGATATGTGGAGCACGTATCTCTCTCTTTAATGTGTGGACAAAAGGTTTTCCTTTGTCTGTAATTTTTGCCGAGTATTCCTTTGATCCTAGAACAAGACTGAAAAAAATAAATTGGAAAATTAAAACAAATTTTTTATCATTTCATCGCAGACAAGACGATAAAGCCACTGAGATACGAGAGGACTATTGAATGTAAAAGAATCTGGTGTGAAATTGAGTCTGAAAGCATCTGGGGGGGGACTTAAAGAGAGAAGCCAATAAAAACAGGAATGAAGGAGACAGAAGATGACAATTGACATTGCATTTAAAGTTTTGAAGGTCAAAGTTGACTGGAAGCCAGAAGAGCTCCACAAGTGAAGAAACTGTTAGGGTGTCACTTATGGTTACATGTAGCAATTTCAAATATAAAATGACGAAACCTAGCTGCCAATCTAGTACTGCGTTTAAATTCGTAAAGTCGAGGTAGCAAAGAGATCTGCTTCGTCGAGGTACACACCGAAATCTGCTTCGTCTTCGTTTATTTAACAATTTTTTACGTAATCACTTTTTGGCGGCAAAAACTTTGACATATTTGTTTTTTATTTTAAACCAAAAAATAAGTAACCAAAAAAGCTAGCTAGATCACTAATCTATGTTGGTACTCAACCTTGATACTGATGTCGTCTAAGTTATTCAAGTTTGCCCATTTGTTCAAAGTTTTAAATTCCTAAAATGTAAGCAAGCTGTGTATCTCGTATTTCACTTTTTACTTTTCAGGAATCGGGATTTCTATGATGTTCATCTCATTGGTGGTTGCAATCTACTACAATGTTATCATGGGCTATACATTGTTTTACTTCTTTTCATCCATGCAAAGCACACTTCCTTGGATGGACTGCTCGAAGGTATATATATATATATATATATATACATACACACACACACACACACTTTTTATATATTTTCAAACTATAAACAAAATAGGTTTCACATTTATGAAAGGTGAAAAAAAAGTCCTAAATACTAAACTTAACACAATTTGGCACAAGGCCAGAAGGGTAGGATACCCAGTGAGAATCAAACGTATTGCAACAATCATGGTCTGAGACTAACTTGCTAATGACTGCTCCACGACGAGAATACATTAAATACGCCATGTACCATTATATTTTCTGAATTGCCCCCCCCCCCGGCCCGCTTTTTTCATCCTTTAAGAAAGCACAAACTTTCAATTGCATGTTTTGCTACTCCCTCCGTTCCGAAATAGTTGTACCAAAAAAATTTTCATGCTGTTCCAAAATAATTGTTCCAGTAGATAAAAAAAAAAAGAACAAAAAATATCATTTATTCCCATACTCAACATTAAATGAGTAATATTAGTGAATTGTCATATAAATGTGAAATATATCGAAACTGATATACATAAACAGTTAAATTAATAACAAAAATAACTGGGGAACGTTTACTTTAACAAAAGCAGTTTTTGTTGCAACTCGTCAGAAATAGAAATGGATACTTCAAGTTTTCCTTCTCTTTCAAGCTTCCCTTTAGACATGTGCCGGAGTTTATAGTTGTTATCGCCGTCAACTAAAACAACTTGTTCCATTGTTAACTGCAAACTTAGAAAAGTATTGTTATGCTTCGACTTCTGAAGTTTATTGAAGCTTTCTTCCACTGCTTCAATGAGCTGGTCAACATTTGGAACTTGCTGGGGCTGAATTGATTGAATTGCATTAAAATAACCAAGATCAAGAACATTGAGATCAGGACTATTTGGGGGCTGGCAAACTAATTCAATTTGCAAACCCAGAAGTACTGCAGCTACGTTTAATTCATCTGCAACCTGTTTTATTGCACCACGCTTCAGGACACGATCTGTGGATCTTTCCAGCAGTGCTTGCAACACAGTACTACGTTCATTATTTGTCAATTCGTGCTTCTTACAATTTCGTTTAGCATTTCTGCCAATTGGCTTCTCTTCTCCCATCATAATCTCTTGCCAGCGGGTGGTCTAAAAAAAAATACAATTTTAATGTGGTGAAAAAGTGATATAATTTGCGCTTCAAATTATTCTACCTGAATAAGCCAATATAAATACTTGAGAAACATCAATGCTAACCTGTTAATGTAAACGGCAAACAATTCGACTAAGAATTAGTATATTCCACATGAGATTTCCGGCTATGGAACAACTATTTCGGAACAGAGGGAGTATTATTTTTTGTATACTCTTCTGCTCTCTCTTATATATATATATATATATATATATATATATAAATCGAATAATTCTTTTATAAACAAAAAGGGTGCTAGTAAATCCTACAATAAGGACTTATTTACCAATAATGTAAGGAAACATAGCAAGCCTTTATGGATCAAATATTGATATTTTTCATCGATCATTCATTCGATTAAATACCCAATCGCAATTATGACATACGAAATTTTAAAATTTATCCACCTCTTTATGGGGGATGAAATATGACACAATTTACTGCCCGACACTTCATGCGAGGGTAGTTACTGAAACTGTGTGGCCCTCCACAACACAGGTATAAGAAACTCTGGCTTAACCCTTTTAGGTGAAACCTAGTTGAAAGTTCTCCTTAAACTAGACATTATTTTTTTAAAGGTTTCTGGACACAAATACCTGAAACTAAAGCTAAACATGATTTTTGAGTTCATTTTAAATTGAAAAAATTGCCAATAAACCTAAACTTTTAAAGAAAGCAAATGCGCTGCTTTACTGAATTTAAATTTGACAAACATATAAAAAAAACATGAGATTTTTAAAGACACTTAAATGTTGTTGTTTTAACTTCATCTGTTTGAATAAAATAGAAATGTGGTAAAAACAAAGCTTTTTTTCAGGAATTAAAACCGCAATTTCGACATTTTAATGCTTTTTTAATCTTTTGATTATTCCACACCCTTGTGCTAATAAATTGAAACAGAACGTACAATTCCGTTATTATTTACTTTTTTCGTATATTTCCAATGAAACCTGACCCAGTGCGCATGTTAGTACTTCGTATGTCCATTCCACGAAGTCGTTCTTTGCAGATTGACCACAGATTCTCGAGTGGATTTAAATCTGGAGAGTTTCCGGGTTAGTCTATAGTACTTTGATTTGCTCACTGTTAAGGCTCGCCGGTGTGTTCGGGCAGCGTTACAATTTTCGTACGCTTCCTTGGAGTAACGTCCATCGCAGTCAATGGCCGTAGGACAGCTAATCGGCAATCGAGCCAATAGTGTCTGGGCGTAGTAAAAATCTGATGCAATCACGGAAGATATATTTCAAGGCCAAACAAATATCATCATACACCTCGAAATAGATTCTTATTACTACACACCACTGCACACGATCTAATTTGAGAAAAAACAGAAATTGATTACACCCTGTCACTGCAGTGGGTCTAAAACTGACAGTACAGTGAAAGAAAGGAAACTAAAGCGGTTGTTTCAATTAATTTGCACAAGGGTGTATGATAAGAATGACTTCATTGATGGAAGCACCTTTCGTGACAATTTATATATTTTGATATTTATGTCACCTGATCATGATGCAGTAATTTGTAGATGAAATGTTGTAAATCTCTAACACTAAAAACAATTTTTATTTTTCGTTTCTCAGTTTCCTGATTATAGCTGTGTATCTGAACGTTTGATATGTGTCGGTAACATGACACTCGACAAAGAGGGATGCTTATGTCCGATTAAGACAACAAATAAAACATGGTACGAACCAGGTTACAATATAACTTGCAGAAATACTAGTGAAACCTTCTATACTGCTTCAACTTTGTTCTTTGAGTAAGTATCTTCTGTTGAATTTTTATGAACAATTCATTTGTTAAAGTGCTTCGATCGACAATGACTGCTTTGTCCCAAAGTTTAAAATATTCGTATCTGTAAAAAATAAAAAATCTTTAATTAGCTAATATTGATCAAACATTTTCATAAATAAATCTGGAAATTGTATTCAAATGTTTAACGTTTACATTTCAATACTGTATCACATTTATTCCTTTAGATACAGATTCTCTCGCGTTTTTTTTTTTAAAGTGAAGCGTTCCTATGAAACATGGCGTAACGCGAATAAGTTGATATGGAAAATAATTTTGCACTTTCCGAGCATAAAATTAATTTCGTATGAGATTTTCGTAATGATTGCAGAAGAGTGTGACTTTAAGTCGTAAGTTTCGGTCAGATTTACAGCGAGTTTTGTGTGCCTAAAAAAACAAAAAAAAACAGAAAAATATACATGGCTAAAGCAGTTAATCTTTGCGTCAGTCACAACAGACGACAAACCTCTTGTCATCAAAGTAGGCAGACATAAGTTGTTTAGGGGATCTGAGAACGCTCAAAATATTTTACATATAAATTAGACAGTGGTAATAGCTTTTCCGCTTTACGTCATCATTGCGGATAGTGGAAGAACTGTATACATGTAGTTTTTTTGTTTGTTTTTTTTTTTGTTTTGTTTTTTTAAGCGGTGTGACTTAAATCGAACATTCGAAAAGCTGAGGAAAAGATAATTTTATTATTTTTTATTGATACTAATAAAGATTCTCCTTACATGATTAAGGTTAATTAATCTCGAAATTTAGTTATAATTTCAACATCTTATAAGATAGTCTTCATTCATCAAATATGAAGTCACCTTTATTTTCGGCATAAGCACTGCTTTAATGTTTTGGAAACTTAAAGTGATTGACCAAAACTTGGTCAAATGAATTTCTATTGACTTCCGTGCAGATCTCAGTTGAAAACTTCTATACGAAAATGTTTACATTCATAAAGTAACAATAAATGTAATCTCGTGACGGGAATTTTTATGTGATGTGAACGATTTCTGAAATATTACGAATTAGTTTTAATTTGTACAATACTCTTGAAAAACTTTTAACAGCCGCGTTGAAATAATCAAATATAAATCGACTAAAAATTGCTCACGACGTTAGTAATCAATTAAAAGTTTTATTAATGCGAAAAGCATTCATTCGGACATAAAAAATGGCGGCCCAAAGCGCCGTAAGTTGTCCATCTGATAAGCAATTAAATAATTATATATTTATTTTGGATTTTTTGAAAATAATAATTAAAAATGTTATTTCTTTGGCATTTAAATATTTTCTCCGTCTTTGCTTAACATGTTTAATTTTATTTCACGTTTTTGAAAGACTTGAAGTCATTCAACGTTCTAAGGGGCTGGAACCGGAAAACATTGGAGTTCCCATTTGGAAGCTGGCATTGTGTATGCTTCTCTCCTGGATAATTGTTGTCGCTTGTCTGTACAAAGGAGTCAAATCATCTGGAAAGGTAGGGACTTCAGCATAGATAACAAAAATAAATACACGTCACCATTTTCAAACATGTCTCTTTATTCATCGATATACACATTTTATGAAAGTTCCTTGTGTTAATGAAGTTTTTGACTTGTCATTAGCATTTCTGAAGAGTGTTCTTTCAGAATTTCATGGATATTGTTCCCTTTAATTCAAAGTTCAAAGCAAACACTTGATTTCTTTCAGCTCTCACTCTAGTTCGTCCAGTGACCACATATGGCGCTTTGTGTGTCGTCATCTCGTAATTGTTTGTACTGCAGTGTATGCTGTTGTAAACTGATCCATCAGTTTTGTGAAATTCCGCATCTCATTTACTTATCGCTAATAAGAATTTCGAGCGTGAATATCGGTAGTCCTTTAAATCGCCATCATAACTTCTTTTTATTATATCAAGATGAACTTAAAAACTCGCCAGCAGTGCAAAAGCTGTCAAATGTATAGGATTTTTTTAAAAATAGGACAAAATTATTTAAATTCTTTACAGAGATCCTGTAATCCTAATAGCCCTTTTCTTCCAGATCTTTAATATTATAAGGAAAGAAAAAAACTTAATTTGTCACGTTGGCAGTAGAATTACGTTTCAAAATATTTAGAAGGTTCATTGCTGCATTTGTTTATTTCAATAAATATCTCGAATTCATTTCCATTAATAAAAACTGTTTTAGTTTCTACCAGTCTCAGTTCTTTAAAGATTGGAGATTTATACATCGATGTATCATGTGTGCGTAAATTTGCTTTTTCATATTAATTTTTTCCTTTATTTTTAGGTGGTCTATTTCACAGCTACGTTTCCTTATGTAATTCTGATAATTTTATTAATTCGTGGGGCTATCTTGCCTGGAGCTCTCGACGGGGTCAAGTATTTCATTGTACCTGAATGGGAAAAATTTTCGGATATTACAGTGAGTAAACTATTTAATTCAAAAATTTGGTAATTATATTTTCCCTCCATTTTAATTTAAAATTCCTAAGTTCTGTACAAGTTAAAATTCTTAAAGGTCCATTACATATGAAGAAACTTTTTTTTCATATGTAATTGACCCTTATGAATTTTAACCTCTATACAGAACTTTAGAATGTCATGATGAATTTGTTTTAGTTCTTGAATAATGTCACCCTCAAACCGAAAAATCGGGTTTCCCATATACACAATAAGCGTAAACATTGTAACTATTTCAGAAGCTTTATTTTTCAATTTGCTAATGAAGTAATTGAATAGTACTTGTGTATTTAAACGTATTTAACAGTTTATAGCATAGTATACAAACTTACAAATAACCAAAAACAAGTTCTAGAAGGTTCCATAAAGTACTACTATACTTATATACGATTTCAGAAATTTCGATTTGAGTAACATTTTTTTTTTTTTTTTTTTTTTTAAACTCTTTATTTTTTTAACAAAAGTTCATCGAATTATGATACAGGAAATGAATTATTTTACAAAAATCATAACTCTATTGTATGTACATAAAGGCCCAGAAATAATTTAAAAAATGATTCCTTAAGGGGAAAAAGATGAAGTTGTTGGCTAAGTGTTAGAGTAATGGAGCAAGGGAAAACAACAGTTATGTCGCCATAATGTAAAGGCCAGCACGGAGAATAATATGACGTATCTGATTGATATGACCGCCAGTGAAAGGAGCAGAAAGATTTCTTTTCATCATTAAACAGCTGGCTACTAAATATCGTATCCCATTTCCTTTTGTCAACGACAGATAATTAATATAAGTACATTGGAAATACTATATTCATTTATTCCTTGAATTAGAAAATTTATTGTAAAATATTTTATTCCTTACGATTGTTAATAGATTGCTTACATGATTTTTAAAGTGATTTTCTGTCATTTGATCGGGTAAAGCTTTAACGGTTAATATAATTGTTGCTTCAGAGATTTCGTTTCTAACTACTTTTGATTCAATTCAGTATGTGAAGTAACATGATTAAAAAGATCTTCGCTGGATAAACGTTGAAAAAGGTTGCAATTCGGAATTTTCGAATTTGCAGTCGATAATCGCTTGTAAAGTAAATCAAATTCTCAGTTAAGAGAATTTTTTACAAAACTTATATCTACACATTATATAAAAACCGTTGTCAGATTTTGTTGTGTTGTTGGGTTTTTTTTTCTTTTCCTCGTGCTAAAAGTATTTGTCATGATTCGAACATCTGACGTAAAGGCAAGCAACTATCCATTACGCCGCCTCCCTGCTGTTTCAATACAAGATTAAATTAATTTTGAAATTACACTGAAAGAAAACAAAATCAGAGAATAGGTATATTACGAACACAAACAAAAATGGGCTCTACTGTGTGTGTGTGTGTTCACTGAAGGCAGGCAAGACCTGATGATAATATTACTACGACTACTGCTGATGTCTCGCTTCCGTTGATATATTGCTTTTAAAATTATTTTAAAATAGATAAAGAGTTGTATAAATAGTCAGAAAAATTTCTTTCGGTGTGTTCCTTTGTTGATAATAAATTTATACTAGAACATATATTTGTATAGTTTACCCATCCATAAATAATACAGTCCTTTCTTAAAGTACTATAGTAGTAAAATATATTATTTACTCATTTGTAGATGTGGGTAGACGCCGCTGGCCAGATGTTCTTCTCACTCAGTGTGTGTTTTGGTGGAATCATCATGTTTGGTAGCTACAACAGGTTTCGTAACAACATCTATGCGTACGTATTAAATTATTATTATTTGTGCATTTGCCTAACACCTTTTTTTTCTCATTAATCTCCTCAATATAAAGTCGATGAATAACTTAGAAACAATGAGCTAAAGGCAATTTGTGTCATTGTGCTAGACTCCAAATCTAACGAAAACGACATTAAAAAAAATCTTACAAGGAAAGTGGAAAATTCAGTTAATTTACTTAGAATCATTCCGTAATAATTTATTGTACATATGACGATCCTGACAATGTAAACAAAAGTGGGTTATTATCCGACTTTCTGTTCTCGTTATCATGAATTATAAGTACAAAATCAATTGACCATAAAATTATTTTTTAATCCATATCGAATCCGAATACTCATGACAACCACATTGAATAATTTAGTACGTAACATGGCGTAATTGCTTACTACATAATCTATTCAAGCCTACATTAATGTCGAGTGTCCTCAAAAGCTTTAACGTAATTTTTAAAATCTATTCTTTCGTTGCGAACTTAATATTTTTGATATGGCTATAAAATTGTTTCCACATACGATCAATGTATCTACTTTTTAGCCTAACGAAAATGTTTTCAGTAAAATTGTGCCGATCAAATAAAAACTCTGACTCTCTCAGATGTAACATTGCATTTTATTTCACTTCAGACTTCGTTAAATACTGTCTGTGTGCGCGCGCACGCGCAGCCCCGGACTCTCATCACAACGTGGGCCCTACATTCCCGTGTGAGATGTAAGAGAGATTGTCCATCTCCTCTGTGTGTGTGTGTGTATGTATGTATATATATATATATATATATATATATATATATATATATATATATATATATATACTTCCCTGATAGTCTAGTACAAGAATAGACTTTGCAGATTAAGTGTAAAGTCTATTCTAGTACCTGATGTGAGTCGATAACAATACAAGCGCAACAGGATTGATTTCTTTTGATATTTCGCTTTGAACTTATTACTTTTTAATTTATAAAAATATCCGGTAAAGATTAACTGTTAACGCCATATTCCTCAGCGTGTATTCAAAAAAATAAAAAACGAATATGCCAAACTGCAACTTTTTTGTAAAGTTAATGTTAAGCTCTGTTCAATTACCCTTTTGTTTATAAAAGTCTTCACGACTAAATAAACGAAAACGGTTCTGTAGTTAACCAAGCTTCAACTACATTTAAAACAGAGTTAGCTTTAATTTTATTTCTACCAATTCCTAATCAGAAGTTTTAGTGTTAAATGATTTTTGAACATGTTTACAATTTAGAAAAAATGCTTTTTGTAATAAAATGTGATGTTTATAATAAAAAAAGAGAAGAGTAATAATGAAACCCGTAAAGTAAGTTTCTTGTGAAAACTTCTATGAAAGTAAAAATATCGTTATTTCACATGTATATTATTATTATTATTACTATTGGCGAATACAAATGCAGATTGTCACATTAAAATTAAATTGCAAATTGGACATTAAATTTCTTTATTCTTCAATTTAGGAATAATAATATCGTTAAAATCGATTAAATTTGACCAAAAGAAAAGCGATCAATTAGGATGATCGATTTCATTATAAGTAAAATTGCAGTTTGGAAGTTTTCCGACACAAAATAATTTCTTCAATTTTGTTAATGCGTTTTTTATCAGATTTTCTTACTTTTACAAAACTGTATTTGTATTTTTTTTTTTTTTTTTTTTTTTTTTTTTTATCCAAAATAATCTGTTACCGCACCTTTATTCCTAAAATTTAAGCAATACATAAAAATTACGTACAGATCAGCAGCACTTTCTCATAAAAATTCACCAAACCGGTTTTATTTTACAACATCGATTAAATTATTAAATTGGAAATAGATACAATTTTCTCACGTCGCCATAATTATCGAGAAAACCAGTTTGTAACCATCTTTGTTTATGACAGTTTTTCCTTACAACATTTTCGTTAACCTATCACGTTGTTAACTTACACTTTTGCTGCAAATTGTTTGCTTGATATTCTGGAAAAGTCTTAGTGTTTCCAAGGTGTGTGATAAAAATTTTATTGGGGTGGGGGTATAGTTTCCTTAGGACAACTTTCATTAGTCATTTCAGGTTCACAAAAGGTCGGTCGTTAATTTTCACATGTCCTGATGAAATTTCAGGAACTTCCTCGGCTCCCTGGACCCCAGGGGATGATGCCCAACTCTTCATTCACCTCTCATATGCACTGAATGTTAGCCCCAAAAGTCATCATTTCAACATTATTAGCAACCTAATTTTAGATTTGAACTGTAGATTAAAACAGGAAATGAGCATTTTGTAAGCTTGGTGCCAATTTTCTGCGAACCTCGACTTGTAATGACACTACAGAATTATTGCAGTTTTTATTAGAAATGCGTAGATTTTAGAGTAAAAATATATTCGTCCTTGGTTTGTTCTTTTCATTTTGCTATTTTGCAACTGTTCGCTTATTTACACACACGCAAGGGATACTTGCTTTTCTTTTCATTCCTTAATCTCTCACCTGCAAGTCCGGTTTACTTTCTATTCAAAAGTGTTCTATTATGATTGCTAACACAGAGAATTAGCAGAAAACCATATTTTTGTTTCATTTTAGTTTAAGGACAGCGGATATTACAATGAACGGATATTTATGTCGGCTATTAACAGGTTTCAGATGATATCCTCCGACGCCAGACTGGACTAAAGCAAGACGCTGGCTAAAAATCTAATAAGGCTACACGAATGTCTGGGCCAACAGAAAATAACCCAAACCCAGCGACGACAAAAAAAAAAAAAACCATGCTGACTATCCAGCGCTCTACTAGAGAGCTTCTATTTTAAATCGTACACAGGAAAGATTTCCTCACTAACACTTTGGTTCTAAACACGGCCAAAATTACAAATATTAATGCTACAAAAGACCCAACTGCATTGGGCTGGCTATGTGACAAGTATAGGGGGTACGATCGTTTTCGAAAGACTAAAAAGGATCTTGGTTCAACAGAGAATTTCCGCTGCCAAAATAAGAGGTAACACAAAATTTAAAGACGAGCGCTCTACAAATCCTGGGCTTTCGTCGGCTGCCAAACCTTTTAAAGCCATTGTGGTAAAGCAAGTTTCTCTCGTGTAGGCTTCACAAACCATTTGAGAATATGCAACACATGAAAAAACCTCTACAAATCTTCCATCACGTAGCCAAAGTGTAAGGATAAGTTTTACATCTGCACAACTACATTTCATTTCGCGATTGGTTTGAATAAACGTCGCATGAAATTGCTTGAAAGGGCTGAGGAAAAATTTTAAATAAACATATATTAATTATCTTCACATTTTTTGCTAAAAAAAAAAAACAAGGCATAGCATGATAAAAAAAGTCACCCAAATTAATATAAACACTTTTTTATCGTCAAAATGTTTGTTACTATTAAGAGGAAAGATCAAAGTATTTAATTATTTTCTTTTAAATTACTCCTTTCTAACACGATCGAAATTCGAGTTAAAAAAAATCTTTAAAAAAAAGTTTTTTGTGTGTGTGTGTGCGCACGCGCGTGTGTCAACGGTGTAACAGAGCTGGTAATGGACATTTTCACGCCTATTTTCCGATAAAATAACACAAATTTGGAAAGTCTTGCAAAAATCAAATAATTGTCGGATTTTAATGAAACTTTCAGGACTTATTCACAAATGAATTTATTTTTTAAATTATTATTTTTATAAAATCTTGATAAAAATATTTATTTTACATCTGTTAACCCCAACTTATTTAATTTCATGAAATTTTCAAGAATTTAAAATCGTCAGCAAAATGTTTTTAATTAGTTAAAAGTAGGATTCCTTGGAGAATGTAAATCAATATTTTTTTTCAAACTCTTACCAAATCCCCTAAAATCTGCTCCAAATCGTAAAATAAAAACTGCAATAAAACCATCTAATTATTTAATTTGATAAGCTTTTAATTGCTTTTATAAATTATATGTATTAAGGACATTATAATCTGAAAAAAAATTTCTATGAATAATGAATTTTTACAAGAATTCTTTGCATTTTTCTTTTTAATTTCTAAAGTTTCAAAAATGTTTTCAAATTCTTCCAAACATCGCTAAAGTTAGATTAAGTGAAAATGATATTTACTAAGTGAAAATTTAAAAGCTTAATACAAACCATCACGCAAACATATTTTAAATTAAAAACACTTTTTGTGCATCTAAACGTTCTTTTTTATAAGTATGGTGTTTCGTACGTGACATTATCGTCAAAAGGTTACGCGTTTCAAGGGTTTTCCCCACTTACGGATAAAATATTCCCCAAAGTCTTATAACCCTTATGCATGTTACCATTTTTTTTAAATATTGTTTGAGGTACTGGATTATGCATAAATAACATAAGTGTACCTAAGTAATAATAAAATTTAAGTACTTTAAAAATTTAATAAATAAAATAACTTTAACATTTCATAAGCATCAGGATATAACAATTAATAATAAAGAATGAGAAAATATAAATGAATAATAAATACCATAAAATTTCAAATTATTGAGTTACCTCTGTCATCATTGCATTTTATTATTATATTATCTTAATTATTAGATTAAAAATGTAATAACCGTGATAATATAATAATTAATAAATTTATTTACTATATAATCTCAGTTATTAAAGTATTATATTATTTTAGTTATTAAATTTTTAATTTAATAACTGAGATAATTAATAAAATACCATTAGAGATAACTCAATAATTTATGAAATGTTGTTAATTTAAGAAATTTTTATAGCATTTTAAATTTTCAGAAAACATCTTCAAACATAAAAGAAAAAAAAAATCGTAATATTAGATAATTGCTTAAAATATATATATATATATATATATATATATATATATATATATTTACTACCTGGTAGTTAAAAAAACAAACACAAAGCGTTTTTACTTGGAATTCGAATATTTATGTTAATTCTGGTTCACCATACGTCGGGTCGTCAATATATCGATGGACACGTGAGAATAACAAAACCCTATGGTTAAGAAATGCTTGTATGCAACATTTTATGCTATAAGTAATATTTGTTTCAGAACAGATTAATTTAACTTTCAATTTGCTAATTTTCCGCAAATAATGTTTCAGAAATATATATTTTTAAATCTGAGAATTAACTTTTGTTTACAAATACTTCAAATGGCCGTTTCAGTTTTGTTTTGTTTTTTTCGGAAAAAATGAATAGTCTAAAAATTATTCTAATTTCTATTTGAAATACACTACAGTATTTTGCTTTCTGGAATTAGAAATTTTAATCCTTTTAGCTTTCAATGAAAACTTCAAGAAAGATTTTTCATTTCTGAAAAATCATTAAAACCTTAGATATACCGAATTATTGGAGGTGCCTAATAATTAAGTTAGTTTTAAATTTAATCTATAATTTTATTGGCTCGACCAAGATGGGATCAAAAACTCAGTTTGTTAATTTAATCAGCTGTGGTATTTTGGTAATTAAAAAATTTTGAATGCGAGAGAATTTTGGATAGAACAGCAACGTCCATCCTTTCGTCTACCCATGCATTTTCGACAGTGTGCCAAATATGCGTGTTTATATATATATATATATATATATATATATATATATATATATATAATAAAACAAATCAGTTGTAATTTCAGCTGACACTCCTATTACCACCCCCTTTGTTCTTTACATTTATTCAGAATGACGTTAGTTAGTTTTGCACCCTTGAAGCGAGAATGAGCTTTTAACCAAACAAAAATATAAGGAATTTACAAATCACGAGAATCGATAAGTCGTTAGTCTAGTTGTTGGTAATTTATAATGTCTTAGTCGGAACCTCTTAGCGTAATCAAAATGGCGTCATTCTGAATAAATGTAAAGAACAAAGGGGGGACAATTCTGTAGAACTGGCAATGGTTGACAGAAAGAAAATACTTTCGTACCTTATTGGAAGGAGTGAACTTTTTGGTTAATGAAATTTTCTGACCTGCTCCGAGTTTATTCAGCACTTATCCACGCCCCCTTCGTTTATTAATTTCACACTTCTTCCCTCAGCTCAAACATGAATCAGTAATTCATATTCTTGGGTCAAGTTTTTACATGAACGCTTTTATGATTGCATTGTTTGAAAAAATAGTTTTGTGTTTCATTGTTCGTTTTTATTCTTTATAAAATTTACTGTTTCATTCTCAGATGTTTTTAAAAAGGCTATTTACTTCTAATGTTTTAATCTTTTAAATTATTTTCCAATTCTCTTTGATTTTAGAACCCCGTTGTTTATTGCATCTTCAGAAAAATTCCGAATCTCCAATTATAAAGACTCCCCCCCCAATCCCGTATTAGGCCCCCATAAAAAACATCCAAGAAAATATCTGTACATCCGTTCGAGTTAAATCTTCAATGCCAATGTACATATTACACACTCGCTGATTGGACGGTCGCCTCTGCTGTTGATCGTTTTCGTTTCTACTCGTCCCTGTCCAAGTTTTACTAAAACCGTAGTATTTTTGGCGTCGATTTCTTTTTTATCATCATCGCCATCGCATGTCGACATCAGAAGCTAGGAGGTGACCAGACTCTACGGGTTTTTTTACCATATCCGTGGTAACTTCTTTGCTGAAAACTTATTTCAATGGATAAACCAACAAACCCTGTTGATATCTAACAATGGGCTTAATGATAATAAATTGAAGGCGTTAAAAGTATATAAGGAGCATAGAATTATTAATCTTTCTATGTAGCCGGGTGGACGGTCTTTCATCAAGAAAATTATTCCAGCAGTAATGCTTAACAAATGGAGAGACCTCGGTGCAGCAGCCCGGGGAGTAGGTATTTAAACCAGGCTTAGTCTATCTTATCACCTGCTTTTCCGCTCTGTGTGTATCGTCTTTTCTCTAAGTCTTTGCTCTAAGTATTGACTGGTTTATATAAGAATTTCTCAAACCTCTGGCACTGATTTATTGAATATTTTTCAATAAGCTATCATGACTTTCTTTGATAGAAAACTTTGGCCTCTTGTGGGATGCTTCATTTAAAAAAAGCCCCTAACATTGCACTTGGTAAGCTATAAATGTTTGTTTGATTGGTAGTATTTTAAATAAACATAGTGAGAACTCTTCTTTGGAATTTGGTAAATTTTAGAAGACAGCTTGCCAAAGATCTAATCTTACTAAATCTTAATGAATTTTACTTGGTTTATTTCAGTTTAAAATATTTCAATAACTTTCTTCAAATAAAAAAAGAACGAATTGAATATAATAATTTGAAGTCATAAAATATTGAACTAGTCACCAGCATGTCATATTTACAATGCATCTGATATTTTTAATGATTACCTTTTTTGCAGTGTTAGACATTTTTAATGGGGAACCTATTATCAAGATATCTTGAGTCTTTATAATAGAATTGATTGCACAAAATAAAAATCAATTATAGAATCTTATTTATAGTCAGTTATAGTTACTAATTAAATACTTCATTAAAAAAAAACTTAGACAATACTAATGCTTCTTCAATCAGCAGCAACTAGTAAACAATGAAGAATATGGAATAGAAAAGAATTTGGTTGTATGAGATTTGTCACGTGATGGTTGGTCTCTGTAACCATGTGAAACTGGCTACTACATAGCATAAAAAACGCGAGTTCAAATCTCATCGCAGGCTATTTTATTTCTTTGTTCCATGTTATTTAACAGTCGAAGGTGTAATAAAAAGATGAAAGCCAAAATGAATGATCATATATCCGGTCTAAAACATTTATTTCTCTTTAAATTAAAAAAGCCTTTTACAAAGAATAAAACAGTGATGCAAGTAGAAGCGTGTTTTTTTTTTTGTTTTTTTTTTTTTTTCAGTCGATTTATTTATTTTTATATATATATATATATATATATATATATATATGACATGCTGCCGAAATATACGCCTATATATGGGTGTATTCATACCTAAATAAAAGGTCTGTCTGTGGGTTGGGATGATCGCGTATTTACAACTGAAGTCACTGCTCAGATAAAATAGACATTATCAAAATATTGATTTTTCTTTTCTTGTCTTTAAGTTATCACTCGAGAACCCCCCCCCCCTTGCAAGTCTGGGGCAACGATCTTCCAGTCCCGATTTCCCCACCCCCAGTCCAGTTAACTGTTTCGTTGTTTTCTTTTCTTCCCACTACATTCAATTTTACACGTTTTCTTGCAGAGATGCTCTGATAATTAGTTTATTGGATTTGTTGACGAGTGTCATCGCCGGTTTTGTCATCTTTACAATCCTCGGTCATCTTTCCTACAAGACACAAATCGATATTTCAGATATTGCCCAAAAAGGTAAGTAAATATGACTATTGTTTGATAATTTGCTAAAATAATATACACAAATGAGTAGCGCATACACTGAGCACGAATTCCTACTAACGTTGTTTCTATTCATTTTGCATAGTCATAAAAAGGCATGAATCCATTTCTCCCTGCGACTGCAAGATATTTTGTAAAATGGCTTTTCTATTGCATATTAATTGACAAAACTAAAAAAACACTGTCCCATAACTGTTAATCGCTTAGGTAGTAGTATTAGTAATAGAAGTTCTAGTTTGACAGGATTTTAGTACAACTGATTTAAATGGTGAAGGAGTTGGAAACTTCATCCTCACCCCATTTTTCCACAAATCAGTATTTGTAATTGATTTTGAGAACTCTTTCGTGTCCCCCACCTCTTATTTATCGGGGATCAAATTCTTAAAGTAACAAGGAATGAACAAAAATGGAACCTGTAAATTGGACACAGCTGAAGAATTGTCTATTACATAATCGAAGAAGAGAACAATATCTCGAAGAAATCCAACTATATTCTCTTATCAAAAACGTGCATTCTCAGCCTGCACGTTCATATCAATCTCATCGTCTAAAGCCACAGCTCTTTTATAAGAAAATCAAGCAGAAATCTTTCTTGTTCAACTTCATTAAATAAAGCAACAATTAAAGAAATCGTTCGAAAGCAGGAAAAGAAAAGTTAAGTGAAAATTTAATAAATTGCCGCATAACAAATTGACTTAAATTCACATTACGAAAAAATAAAATTCAGATGGAAAACAAATAAGATAAAGTAATCGCACTTATCTTCCCGACTCTGAGTTTCGCAGAACTGATATCCACTCGTCAGGAGGTTAGATAATAAATTGAAGTTGTACAGATTAATATGAACGTCTTCTCTTATTTGTTTTCTATTAATGATCTTTTTTCTTTTTTTCTAATATTGAGCACTTATAAAACTGCTTCAAAGTGTTAACCTCCAGAAAATACATAGATCGACATTTTGGGGGGTTTTGTTTCTTCTCGAAATACATTCTTTATTATTATCGATCATAATAATATGCAGTTTATTTAATAATTACAATGAAAACATTACAAGAAATGTTCAAATGGTAAACAAATCCAGTCGACTGATTTGCTTCGTTATTATCAGAATTTGCAAATGTCTGACAAACGGCATTAATAATGACCTCACGTTTGTCAATTTGTTTCTGCTTCCCTATTTCAGTTATTTCTCTTCTGCAACATTAATTCGGATTTGTTCAACAGAATACAAAGTAAATAAGTCTCGCCTCGAGATTATCGAAAGGACATTTTAACGGATAATGGTAATATTAGCCTTTTCCTTATAAGGAAACATTCGACATTTACTGACCGAACAATCAGTGCAACTTTCGGTTGAAATTTATAAAATCTTTCTCTTAAAAAGATTTTTCAGGAAAATAGGTTTCTCAAGCCCAGTAGCTGTTATCGCTCTTTTCAGTATTGATGGAGGTTTCCTTTTTATTTCAAGTAGTGTGGAATGTTAACATCTTGATTGTCATTATTTTCTCTTTGAGTTATGTGCTATTTTAGTTGTTGCTGCGACGTGGTTCCTGTTATTTGGTACAGTTCTTTATTTGTGATTGTGTAGCGCCAGTCCATGACGTTTGAAGAAGTATAGCCTTTGCTAAGACCTACGGGTCGGAGCCATAACAAGCAGCATAATCTTTGGAAGACAATTGTTAGTTTAGAACCGAACTTCAAGCGTATTGATCAATTGTTTAACAGATTGTTAGTAAGTAAAAAATTCGAAAAGTGTTTGTCGGTTTTTCTTTTCCCTGGAAATGGCAACAATGTCTTCTTTTTTTCAGGCTACGGTCTCGCTTTTGTTGCTTACCCTGAAGCCTTGGCGACCTTACCTGTACCGCAGTTGTGGTCAGTACTCTTCTTCTTCATGTTGTTTACACTTGGATTGGACAGTGAGGTAAGTAAGAACACCCCCCCATACACACTTCCACAACACCTCCCCCACAAACACACACACTATTGCTCGTTTCTTTTCCGCTTTAAGTAGCACGCATTGATTTTTCGGTACTTCAGAAAACTCTGTTTGAAATTTGGCGCCAGCATTTTATAGTGTGTGTGTTTGGGTGGGGGGGGGGGGGTGCTCAAGTAACGATTATCGGCGCGGGAAGTGGACTCGAGGAGACGAGTTCAAATGCCAGTATAGTTTGTTGCATTTACTTTTGTACCCCTGACCTCAGCAATGGTATAAATACATATTTTTGCTTTCACCACCCCCACCAGCAGCAGCTATGAGTTACATAGCTGGGTAGAGTAGGGGGCTCTCTGAGGACTTCAAAACCGTGGAGATAAGCAACGAAAAACCACTCCACTATATTTCCCCTAAAAAGTCATGGCAACTCATGCATATTAAAACAAACAGAAGCTGCGAAGAGCCGTGATCGCCTACGTCCGTAAGAGCCATAGCAGTTGAGATATATATATATATATATATATATATATATATATATATGTGTGTGTGTGTATCTATGTATGTGAGAGAGAGAGAAAAAAAAACAACCAATAGTTGTTAACAGTGATGTCATCGATATATTTCTGCTAGTAATTTATAATTTTATTAAGCCACTTCTAAAATTCCTATTACGTTTCGTTTCTCTTCAGTTCTTTTCATTATTTTTTCCAGTTTGCTCTTCTGGAGACCATGCTGACTTGCTTACAAGACGAATATCCAAAACTCCGAAAATATAAAGGATTACTGTGTGTCGTTTCTGGTATCATCTGTTTCTTTTTGGCGTTACCGTGCATATGTCCTGTGAGTAAAAATCCCATTTCAATGTCTGTCCTTGTCAAAATGCCAACATTCATATACTAATGCCCCCCCCCACCGTTTGCATGAATGTAATATCTGTTATTCGAGTTTTCAATTAATACAACTTGATTAATGATTTTTTATAAAATAAAACCATAAATTCATTATTTGTAGACGGAAAGGTTTGTCAATGACGATGAAGTGTGTGATTAGTAATTGACATTGAAATTGCTGTTTGGATTTTTCTATCATAACGCCGCTGAAATCAATGTTCTTTTTAGATTGTAAGATGGCAATTTTTAGGATCTTTGGGTTGAATGTTTTTAATTTGTTTCATATTGAATCATTTCAACACAAAGATCGATGAGTATAGGTCAAAGAATTGCTAAGACAAAAGCTCGTTAATTTATAATTCATTGTTGGCTATACAGAAAGTCTCGGCCAAGTGTGAAAGAAAGTCTACAATACTTCGAATATTGCTGTCACATATGGTCCGGTAATTCTTCTATATACCCTTTAAAAAAAAAAAAAACTGAGAGGAATGACGGATCTTTCTCAGAAGCAGAAAATTCTTTTTCTCTAGCCAGTCACTTCAATATACATTCTAGATTAGCCCTTTTCACGCGACACACTCGTGCTACATCCACCCACCTTTCTCTACGGTCCAACGAACATTATATATTGTGGAGATTACCGCATCTTCTCTATCAAAACGCCTGTTAGATGGTGTAGCAATCATAGGTATAAAAGAAAGGGATCCGCTCTCTTTCTCTTTCGGAATGTAGTAGCGACAACAGAACTCTTAGCCCCTGGGGAGACTTCTTAAATTTAACCTAACTACATCTATCTAATGGTGGGCGAAAGAAAAAAAGAAATTAGTGTGGATTTCCTTCACTCTCATCACCCACATTACTGTTTGGGTCATGCCAAGTAAACGCAGAAAAAATTCTTATCAAGCAGCAGTTCCACGTTTCTACAAACATACCTGGCTTATAAGACAAAAAATAACTGAAGCATGCAAACCCTGTAGCATTCCTGCACAAACCTACACAGCCGGCGCATGACCGTGGAAGGAATGTATGCTACTGACCTCGAGAAGAGTGACGCATTACGCCTTCTCGGGCTAACATTCTCTGCCTACATGAAATGGAAAGACTATATTGAATCTATTGCTAGGTCAGCTGTAAAGAATGTTGCTTCACTGTGTCTTACGAGACAATTTTTCTCTCCAGAATAGATCCTACATATCTCTAAGTCCACCATTCTTCCCGGCTTATAATATTGCTGCCACATATGGTTGGGTGATCCTGAGAGTTCTTTAATAAAATCCAAAGAATCAGCAATATTATTGATCCTGACCTGGCATCTCGGCTTCAGTCACTTTCCCACCGCCGTAAGGTTGCTTCTCTGTGCCTTTTCTATAAATACTTTCATGGTAATTGTTCAGATGAGCTCTTTTCTATGACACCCAGACTTTATAAATTTAAGCGCATTACTAGATGTGTGCCGACATCTCATCAATTTAGAGTTGAGTTGGCGAGATATAACCGTAAATTCTATGCTGACAATTTCTTTTCTCGCTTGTGGAACTCGCTTCTGGCTCCATGCTTTCCGGCCAACTTTAATCTACAAAAATGTAATTGCAAAACTATCTACTGTCCACCTGATTATTACCTTCTCTTTCGGCTCATCATTGCTTCTGTTCCTAATTCTTCCACACCCCGTTTGTCTTAGTGGCTTTACTGCTTTGCATGTGGTGATACTGATTTTTAAAAAGTGTGTGCCTACACGTTTGAATGACGACTGGATTCCTCCAAGTTGATTTCGAAAGCGACCTCCCGATATTTTTGGAAATATTAATCAGTCTTTCCTAAATATGATTACGCAACTCTGATCCAAAGATCAAATAATGCAATGGCGGAATCAGGGTTTTCCGCGTCCGAAAAACTTCCATTCAAAAGTAAGCATGAAAGTTCATGACCGCGATTTTGGGGCTGAATTAAGGAAGAAATTTTCGTGACTAATTTCAAAAGAATCAAACTGTTTATTCATAATTATCTGAATTTATATGTTGATGAAAGAAAACATTGAAAATAAAAAAGGAAAGTTGTTTTATTTTTGCAGGAGAATACAGTCCACAGGACGATGGATGTTTTGAAAGATTTAAGCTTTTAATGCATAAACCTTATTCACCAAGTCTTGTGTCATCGTTTTCTGGTTTTCAAATCTTTAAAATGTTTTGTCGATGTTAGCAGTACAGTACTTAAATGGCCAAACTTCGGTATAATGTCTTTAAAATCTTTTCGAGATCAAGAAACGTTCTGCTAAGACGATTTTACTTCGTGATGAATGTGCAACAATGTTTATTTCATATATGTCGATCATTTCTGCCTTGGTAAGGCTGAGACTCTTTCAACATCACTTCGTATCGTACTGACAGCTCGGTCAATGAATGCCGAACGTTCCTATATAAGAAACTGGCTAACATTACTATTAGCAATGAATCTGTTTATTTAATTTTAATTAAAAATATGGCTTTAATGTTTCTTTTGCTAATCATTAAGGCATTCTGTGTAGTTCTGTCTTCCACTGTATAAAAGGATTGCTAATTAAAATCAAGTTTATTTAAAAAGTCATTGAAAATATCCAATTTTTATGGGCAAATATTGATCGGTGCTTAACAACTGATTTAAAAGCGTTGGTTGTATAAATCTTTTCTACGACTGTTTCAAATTGATTCAAATAGTTGATAACATCAAATGGGACTGAGTAGAAATATTTTAACAATCGATATTTGCCCGTAACGATTTGATATGATTAATGATCTTTAAGTAAACTTTATTTTTTTTAAAACCTTTTTACAATTACTATTTAACCATCTTGATCTCTTTTAAGGGTGGAGATTATGTAGTAATTCTCATGGATTACTACGGTGCGGATTTTGCTGTCCTTTGCGTGGCATCTTGTGAATCGATCTCGGTTATGTGGGTTTATGGTAAGTCGAATCATATTGTAATGCAAAAAATAAATCCTTATTTAAAATATTGGCTGACTTTCTTGAAAGGGAATAACAATAAGAAAAAATTTTTTACTTCATTTTATGCGTAGATTAGAACGCTGATAACAATGCTGCTTTAGCATTGAAAGTATCTTTTATTGAAATTCTTTTCATACAGTATCACTCTTTCGATTCATGAAATGGCGGCTTTAATTTTGTCCTTCTGGGATTTTTATTTGAAATTCAATCTTTCAGGTGATTTTGTTTAAGATCGACGTGGTTTTAATCTCTTAAACAGAAAAATGAATAAAAATTGATTCTATTGTCCTGATAAATATTATTTTCATGCCGGACACAAAATTAAATTAAATTAAAATATTATCGTAAGGACAAAACCCTTTCATCAAGGAAATTAGGGAACATCACAACAAAATTAATATTACCAAACAAGATTTTGTCTGTGTGCAAAGTTTATGAGAATTGAACTCAAGATGTATTATTAGATTCACTCGATAACTGCTACACGACGCTGACATGTTCACCTTTAAGCTCTTATGAAATTTCAACTTCTCATCCAAATTTTCTTAAATTCTCTCATGAAAACATACAATAAATTTCTGCTTGTAAACTATAAACATCCCAAAAAGTTTGATGTTCAACTCAACTGTTCGTTTCCTTTTCTTAATAATAATTAATGATTGAATTCAGCCGTGAATAACGTAAAACGATCGATAGTTTATTTATTTTTTGGTGGTGTGGGGGCGAAAATTAACTTGTGTAAAGAAATGGCGTCAATTGCAAATATAAAAGTTTTCGTTATGATCGCAATTGATTACAAGAACTATCAAGTATAGTTAAGAATTTTCGATAATTATTTCTTTTGAATCAAATCCAGGTAATTACGTATTTCTTATCTGAATAAAATACAATGAAATTTGTGAAGATTGTAATAAATTGTTGCCTTTTTGGTGCCTTTCCAGGTTTTAGACGTTTTCTGAATGATGTGGAATATATGATTGGCTTTAAACCAAATCCAAGCATTTTCTGGAGTTTCTGTTGGGTTATTTGCAGCCCCATTCTCATTACAGTAAGTAACGGAATCTGAGGTTATTGGTTGGTTTTGTTTTTTCATCCAGTTTCTTTTTTATGTAACAATTCCCAAGACGTTTGTATTTTGTACATGAGACATTTTAAGATGCTGAAATTGGACCGAAAGATGTTAATTTTTTTTAAAGTATCAACCACCTTTCAATATTTCTTTCTCGCTATCAAAATTGACTTCTCTATTCAGATTCTGTTGTGAAAAGATGCCCGAAAAATAGACGTGTTTCGCTTGTGAACCTGAAATAGTATTTAATTCTACTTATTTCATACTATTCCCCATGTTACTATGATTATTTTTATCAATTTCCAAGTGATGGCCCATATAAAACTAGTATTTCATTAAGTACTTACTAAAACGTTTACACATGTGAGTATTTAAATATATTTTTCAAATTATAGTAATATGTATACAAGATCAGTTCGTTATTAAATAACAATTTAAATTTAAGTGCTTGTCAAGTTGAATTTTATATTCATACGAATTGAGGCTTGCTTCGGCAATTAGTCTCCAGCTAAGCTAGTCGAACTCTGCCTTTGGGCAGAGAGGAACCTAAACGAGGCTATGTCAAAGGGCAGTCTCTCGTCTGGGGTAGTAGACAGCTACCCGATCCCATTTTTTTTACGGGGTCTACAGGGAATTTTTGCCCGAGCCTACTGCTCGGTTTTACCACGCATTAAATAAGCCTTGTGCCACACCCTACCACGCGGGGGGAGGGGAGGTAAATAACATTATATTCACACGAATTGTGCTAATACCCTAAAAAATGGTAGCCTATTTTGTTAAGTATTTACTATTATTAAAATGGCTTTCATATGAGAACTTCATAACATTTTTAAAATTATGATTGGTGTTCTCTGCTCCTTCATCAAATCTGTCTTTCCAGTTCCAAGCTTCGTGAGCATTTTGGGACAGTCGCCGTTGTCATAACAGCAACAACACTGTCACGTTGAGTCGCCACTTTAAGGGCGATAAATTTCAACAGTAAAAGGTTAAGTAGATATTTACTTGACAACCCCCCACCCCGCGAGTCAGGTTGTAACACAAGGTCAGGTTTTAACGTGGGAACCCGAGTGTTTTCACCAGGGCCGCTGGTCATAACTAGTCTTGGCTTGTCATAGCTGGTCCAGGCTGGTCAGAGCCGGTGCAAGCTAGTCGTAGCCGTGATACCACCAGCACAGGGATACCACCAGATAAGTATCCAGTAAAAGGTTAAGTATTACAGACAAATATCTACCCTGTGATAAATTATATACAGAGAATATTATATTGTTCATTACTGTTCTGTATCTGAACTCTTCGCAAAATATAGTTTTACCGTTTAGCAAACAAAGTTTCAGCATGACCTCAAAGGCCATTTGAAGCTAAGAAACCGCAGACAGTAGGCAAAGAAATAGCATAAAATCTAATGAAGAAATTTTGGAAAATAATCAGCAGTCTTATGTTGATTTTCTAAAGCATAGATTAGATGTGGCACAAGGCCGAAAGTATATAGCAATCAGTAGATCGAACCCACTACTCATTCGTAATTGTTCTAGCGAGACAAGCTTGCTAACCATTACACCACGTCGATTCGTCCGTAATCGCTAATCTTATGTTCAAGAATAAAGGTTTAGTTTCAATTAAAACTTGAAAGCTAATAGGAACTATTTAACTTGAATGGCCTCGCTCGTAAAAATGAAATCGTGGTGGGGCGGCATTTTAGAAAAAATCTTTTTTTGGAGATTAGCATTCATTAGATATTCCTCAAGTTATTTAATTGGTCAGAATTGAAAAATAATTATTTTTGTTATATATTTTAAAAGTAGGGTTCGTGTTTGTAATATAAATAAAGTAACTTTTTAATGAGTTAACTATACTTTGTTTTCATTTAACAATGTCAGACTTTATTTTCCTCTTTAGTAACAGCCCAACATGTAAATTGCAAATTGAAGATATCAAAATCAAACAAGTACAACAATTCAAATATCTGAGAACTGTTTTAACAGGACGGAAAGTGCGACAATATGCCTTCCAAAAGCTAAGCAAAGTCTTAAGAAATAGGAAAGTTTCGTTAAAAACAATAAGGGTACTAAACCGTTGCGTAATATCTGTCCCCCTATATGGCAGTGAATGCTAGACTATCTCCTCATAGATGAAGAAGAGACTTGAAGTAACAAAAATGTGTTTCTACCTCTGCCTAGCGAGTTTGAGTAAAGAGATGGCGGAAAAGGGTTTTGGAGGGACAACAAAAAGAAAAAAAATTAAGAGTACAGGAAATTGTGGAGAGCCAGATCGCAACGTCCTGAATGGTTACGGTACATATATTAATATTATTATTATTATAATGATGATGATGATAATAAAAAAAGTCAACTGGAAAACTTGAAATACTTAGTTTGGTTTCGGTTGTATAATTAAATGTGTCGAATGCCACCTAGCTCTAATGCCGAGGATTCTCCCCCCCCCTACAAGTTGTAACCTACTCCCAAAAATCAAATTGATACATATTGGTTATTTACATTCGGACTAATATCATGCTGCTGGCACACTTGACCTCCTTCATCGCCATTTCTCTTTTCTTGCTCCTGCTGTCGTCTCTTTCTTTATTAATACTCCCAGTTCTGATAAATTTATTACTACGCTTGGCCTACTGAAGAGGTTCTTATAAACTAGCATATGTACTGATTTCTTCAGATCACTGATTCGCCTAGTTTCTTCTATTATTTTACTTAATTCTAAAGGGGGCTTAGAGACCACCCTTTCCCCTCCATATATGATCAGCCCTGTCTGATTTGTTTCACAGTTTTTCGATGTTTCCCCGGTCTTACTTTTAGGTTGTGAGGGTTTAGTTTCAACTTTGTACTCTTTGCAAGTAATGGAAGATATGCAGTTCTCAGCCATGATCTGTTTTAGGCTTGAGTCGGCAAAGATTTCTTCGTATAATCAAGTTACTTCTAAAAGTTCTTCTGAGGTTTGTTTTTTTTTTGTTTTTTTTGTTTTTTTGATAAGCCCTTAACAAAAGAAATATAGACTCTATTTTCATTGTAATTAACCCTTCATGAAATTACTTTTTCAGGTACTCTTCATCTATCGAATGGTAAAATACAACCCCCCATATTATCCAGACTTACCTCTGGTAGGAAGTAAAAAAATGCCATATCCAGAATTTGCACAAGCAATTGGCTGGCTGTTGACGATATTTGGACTCATGCCAATACCAATCTATTTCTTATATAAATTATTTACTGCCAAATCGTCTGAATTCGGTGATGTACGTAATATATCTTTTTTTATTTTAAATTTAATTTGAAACTTAAAATATTCTTTGAATACTTTATAGAATTCCGTTTAGCAAAGTTTTTTTTTTTTTCATTCGATCAAATATTCCATTACAAGAAATTTTGTCTAATCAACAATTTTGGAATCTTTACAAATGGTTATTTTTCATAATGTTTGATGAATCCTTAATGGATTGACCAGTGATATTTTTAGTATCATAGTCGGCAATCTTCACTTTACTTGGATATAAAAATCAAATAAAGTGCTTCTTATTTCAAATCATTAGCACACTTTCTACAATATGGAGAGAAGAGGTGGCCCTTTATTTATTAAATAAAAATAAATGTGGCACAAGGTCAAAAATGAGGAAAGTTAAATGTAGGTATTCATTATCAAAACTTACACACACACACACACACACACACACACACACACACACACACACACACTTAGTTTCTTTTTCCTTGTGTCTGAAGAAATTGAACTCCATTTATTAATGAAAAACTGGTCTGAAGAGATGGACGTGAGGTCCACGAAATAAATTCATAACCTGACCTGATGGATTTTGAAGGATTCTGTATTCATCATTGAGATGTTTTTTTGTTTGTTTGTTTTTTTTTTGTTTTTTTTTTTGTTTTTTTTTTCACCCCAAGCAAGGCTGAAAGCCACTAGCACGCAAGTGGTTACAGAAAGTTTGGAGGAAGAGCAGATAGGAGTGGTAAAGGAGAGGATGTGGAGAAAGATAGTGGATCGATCAAGGCAAAGGGCTTACAGAAGATTTGGAGCGAGAGCAGATAGGAATGAAAGGGGAAAGGATGTGGAGAAGGGAAGTGGATAGATCAAGGCAACTGGAGATGTCGATTGACATTACGCTTAAATAGTTGGAGATTATATTTGTCAGGAATAAGGGAGTTCCACATGCTAGATGTGCGAGACATGAAGCTATTGGAGTAGAAGAGACGTCTACATCTAACAGTTTCAACGGTGAAGGGGTGGGAACGGGATGCCAGCCTCGTAGGACGCTTAAATTCATGAGGCCTGGGAACCAGCGAAAGCAGCTCATCGGAGCAATTACCGTGAAAGTATTTGTAAAAAAGACAGCGAGGCAACGGCGCGTCGCTCTGTATATAGATAGATAAGAATGTAGGCTTCAGAGGCTTGTTTATTTATTTATTTATAATTAAAATGAAAATTTGAAGTATGTTTGAAACACCGAAGGCTGAGAGGAGTCCTTGCCCGATGTGTTTAATTTTCTCATATGCTCCTTTGTTTTGATGTTCATCATTTCCGCCTACTCTACACTAATAACGATCTTCCTTTAGTGCAGCCATTTTCCGTTCGTAACTCTCCACATGTTTTTTTTCTTTAATATCTATGAACTCTATTATTACTATGACGTCTTACCAAAGACCGTGTAGCATTTTTTTCTGTTTCTTTCTCCACAATTTTGGATAGATTGCCGACAAATGTTAGAGAACCCATTTTAGTATTAGCTTGTTACTCGAGCCCCTCTTAATAATAAAACACTAATGTTTAATCCGCTAAATTTTGGTATTTTTATAATTTGGTCAGGAAAAGACAATGATTAGAAAAGAAAGTTTGTCTTCAAAATGAACTCTCGATTTAAGCATTTTGAATTGCTAATATTTGCTTTGGTTTAATAATTTTTAATTATGGTCTTAAGTTTAATTATTTCTTTTTCATTGAGTTTTATTTTATTTTCCTCTCTTCTCTAAAGAAAATGGTAGAAATCACCAGTCCGACACCTGAATGGCGCACGAGGAAAAAGAGGGACATAACTGGCGTGGACAATCTGGCGATGGATACAAAACGGTTTTGATGTGGACATTTGTTAAGCAGTGTAATATTTTCATAAAGATTCCAGATTTCCCACTGAAAAATCCCGGCAAATGTACTAATCAATGTCTCTTTTCATTTTTGTACTCCTAAAAAAAAAAGTGGGTGTGTACTATATTTTACACATTTTATTAACTGTAATTTATACAAATACTTATTAACTGCCCTACGTTTTACAGAAGTTTTCATATCGAGATATTCCAGTATGATAATCTTCTAACACCGGATTTTAATTGTTCTATTTACTCACTTCATAAAAATTATAGATTTAATTATTTTCAGTTGAATTTCCGAAAAATGATATCATAATCATAACGGAAAAGAATATATAATGTGAGTTTAGGTTTCAATTTAAAATTTGTTTACATTTTTTAAACCTAATTTTCAGTTCCTGTTTCGCTACTTAATTCGTGTCCATATTAAAAATATGTTCAAAAATAGTTAATTTTAATCCATTTCAGGGTTGATAATCAATTATTACGTTTTTACTGTCTTGTCTTTGGCCAAAGCAAACTCATTCGTGGCTGTGTACTTCATATTTGCTGATTTTCATCCATTGTACGATTAAATACAACAAAATGTTGTGGGGGGGGGGACATTCTGATCTTCGCACTGGTTGTCATTCAGCTACAGCGTTTGTGTAACATTGGGAAAAACAATTTCGCTATATAATTTAAATTTGCGTCAATGAACAATTACAAAATATCAAATCTGTAAAATTTTACATTTTAAAATTTCAGCCGAGATATTTAAACCAATTCAGTTACTAACTTCTTTCCATGTTACACTAGAAATGCTTTATTTTCTGCCAATGTAATGTAAGAAATATCCAGAAAAACTATCCATATCTACTAATTTGTCCAGCATGATTGGTTTACAACAATTAAAATAAGACTAATTTCCAGAGACTTAAAAATATTTAAAATATTTTTATATGATGTAAATTTGAATAAATATTTTAATACTAGTAAAATGCTTTTTTTATTTACTTAATCTCTTGCAGTCCCTTGTCCATGAAAAAAAAGTCTATAGTATGTATAGATATCAGTATTACCAGTTTTATAATAATCATTCTGGGTTTCATTTAATACTAGAATTCTATAAGACAATATAGGCCATGTCCCTTTTGTAGATGGTTCCTGCTGATTATAGGAAGAGCCCATTGATGATAATGGGCATGATCCAAAATTAGGCGCGCAATAAGATTTCGAGCGCCAATTTGAGACGCCGGAAAGATCTGGAATGAAGGAGACGTGTCTCAAACACAATCAAGAACAGGCATGCTGGGCACAAGCTAACCTGAATAATGCAAGGTTAATGCAGCTAATAAAAACAGAAAATGAACACACTTCAGATAAGTGTATCATCTATTTCAAACAGATGTGTATTTGGATTTCATCTCCGAAATGATTTGAATTTTAACTGCTAAAAGAATACGTTTTTTCGCAGTCCTCTCTTTCTCTTTATGTATTGTTTCTGGTTTTTTTTTTTTTTTTTTTTTTTTCAATGTTCAATTGCCACACTTTGTTCATCAAGCCACGGCTCTGATTGTGGGGGGTGGAGTCGTAAAATGGAGTGTGTGAATGATGGGGACTTGAACATTTGAGGCATTGATATGTTTATTATTATTATTACTGTATACCTTCTTTTATTTATTGAACGAAGGTCTTATTTTCTGCGTGGAAATGGTGTTGAATCTCCATAGAAAAAATAAAGAAATCGAAATGTAAAAGGGAAATGGTTCACTTTGCTTTTGGAATTGGACATTTTTCAAGTGATATCGAGAGCCTAGTCAGCATATTTTACGGTGTCTCAGTTCATCAAAATCTCTGCATCATTCCAAGCAAAAACGAACAAAAACAATATGAATAAAATGACGTGTATTAAAAGCAAAAAGGTATTTTCTTTTGATATTAAAATTCAGCTTCAAAATTGATTTTTGAGTAAATGTCAGTTTGGGAGACTTGTCTGACAAAAGGCATAAATGTTCATTTTTATTAAAGAAATATTAAACAATTATTTCTCCAGATACCGTATATGCCTTCAACTCAGAGTTGACGGTATATCTATCTTTAATTACAAATAATACATAATGTTTGTAATCTATAAAGTCTTCCACATTATAAAATCTGAGAAGATGGCAGCTTCTACCTCGATTCTTTTTCCAGCTTCCATTGCCAATATCCTGATATTCATCAATATCCACCTTGGTAGATCCACTGCAATATATAGTCTTGGGGGTCACGAAATTAGCTCACATTATGGCTTTGTTCAAACCTCTGGTGGTTTAGGCACAGCCTAACTGATCTATTGACCCATGGCTGACATCGAGATCCGCTCTCAACTTGTCTCTTAATGTTAGAGAGACTCGACGCTGTGGATGCACAACAGGGTGTACTACTGGGAGACAGTCGATATCATCAAAACTCATCGGAAAATTTGCAGAGAAAAAAGCTCCTCCACTTTGTTGGTTTTTTTTTGGGGGGGATATTCTCATTATTTTTATGATCAGAGCGGATTTCGTGTCATGACTAGTCTCAGACTGACATTTCCGTGCTTCCTCACAGAATTTCACCCAAGATACTTGCTTTGATTGCTATATTAAGTGTCTCTAGGTCAATTTTTCTGATGATTTGTCACCTGAGTAAGATTGGGCCCTTAGTTCTGAAAACAGGGAAGACTGTAGTGATAAATGCGTTGTGCTATCTCACTACATCTCGAAGCCTCCAAATGTACTTCATATTTGATAGGCGTTTTCTTAAGCGGCACACATTTTTCGCTCGAAAAACGTCAGAGAAAATAAGTTTCTTATAGCTCCAATGGCAATGTTTGCAGTGGTTTCAATCAGTTACTTTGTTGTCTATTTTCAGTTTTAAGTTTGTTAGTACACGGCATTCCCTTCGACTCGCTGCATCTATTGTGTGAAAGTAAATACAAATATGTTGATCATGAACACTCGCCAATGTCCACTAGACATTAGTATACCCTTAATATACTTGTATAGGGGTGCTCTGGTTTACTTTGTTTTGAGATTGTTTATAAGGCCGCGTTTTTGTGTAAGAGCACAATACATTTAAATTTTGCAAAACACAAGGAAAGAGAACAAGAAACCAAATTGCATTCAACAATAAAATATATATTGAAAATCAACGAGTACAAACAATTGCGCTAATATATTTAGGGAAAGAAAAGTAGCTTCCCTTGTACTGTTATCTGAAACAAGACAGGAAAAATGTACTTAAGATATTTCTTGATTGAAATGTTCAGAGTTCGGTGAACAAATAAGACTTTGAATTCAAGAATGAAATTAAGTTAGTTTAAATTTGTGTTGTACAAAAGGATAACAGAATTTGGTTTGTGAACTTGGCTTGGTCACAGACAGTTAATAGAGTAATGTAATATTAGTTCTGTGTGTGCGTGTTGAGTAGAAACGTGGAAGAATGTAGTTACCTGTAAGTTTCTGAGTTCTGAAATTATTTCTGGACTAAGAACTGTTTTTATAGCTTTTTGGTAGGCTCCAGAGAGACAAGCAAGAAAAGGTAAAAAGAATATCTAAAATACACGATTGGACAAAAATCAACCAATCGCTGATGATTTTTTTTTTTTTTTTTTTTTTTTTTTACAAAATTAAGTTGGACAAGGTCATTAGTGTGGATACTGCGATTAGTAAATTGTCCTATTGTAAACAGTACTTATTTTCTAACCAATCTTAGATGAGTATTTTGTAGGCGTGGTAATCATAGTAGTCACTAAATACTAACACCTTAAAAAGACAAAAGAAAGAACATAATAACCCGAAGAAATAAATTTCCAAAATGATTTTATACACTAAAACATTTTTTATATTGGTTTACTTCAGTTTTCTATATGAGTCATAAGTTGTGTGATGGTCCAGAATGATGACGATATGTCATCATTCTAAAAATAACATTGTCATTAGGGATGATAGAAAAGGAGGATATGTCATCATCCAAGCCTCATAATTATAAAAATGATCCTTCCACCACAAGAGTCAGTAGAGTAGACTAGGATACAAGTAATCAGTAGATGAGTAAGCAAGTAACAGTACAGAAACACACGTCTGCCAGCGCTCCGGGAAGATTGAAAAGAGACGATTTTAAACGCATCCTCATAAACGAAATTCTCAGAACCAAACCAAGTAAGCAGTGACTTAAACAAGAGAAACTGAGAACATTTTTGACATACACCATACTAATGTTCTGTAATTCACATCACAAAAAGAAAATACAAATTATTGTTATTTATGTCAACATGTGTCTCAAGTTTTTGTTATCATTGTACGTCTATGCATTTTAATTTCTGCCATTAATATACCAACCAGCAAATAACAACGGGGAAAATACATCAACACTCAACATTACCAACCATCGAACCTCGTTACAGATTAAATACACACACGCACATATAATTGCCCTGCACAGAGAAATTAAAACATAAAAAGAATTAGGCAGGTGGAGGACTCTATACCGCCATGGTGATATTTCATAGGCTTCTATTTCGCTTGCATGGAAATTGTGCCATCTGCTGTGATCAGACGAATCGCAACTTGTTACGGCATCCGCCTCAATGTGCTTTCGCGTGATCCTCAGTAAAACCTTAAGACGTCAGTAAATTCTTCCTGTCAAAAAGGAGATAATCGCCTTGTATATCCATACAATATCTTCGCTTGTGAAATCATCTATACTGCCATTTTGGGTAGCAATGTCTAGGCTTCTCTTCTCATAGTTATTGCCAGCTTCACTTTGTAATCTTTTTTTGTTTGTCTTTGCATTCTAACCGGACATTCCACACTATAATGGCCTTTTTATTGCTGAATCTGAACTGGCCTTAGTCATTGGTATGTACATCGTCTCTGCGTATCTCATAGTTGTTTCCCCCTATTTTGTGAAAAGGCATCTGTGATAGATCCCCTCCCTTCTTTTGGGTCGACTTCAACTGTATCCCGAATATAAATAGACTAAGAAGATTTTTCTTCTACTGCACGATAATATTTGCATTGTTTCATTATCTAATGTAGTTTCTTGAGAAAAGGTGTGAGCAAATCCATTCTTGTAAACGCTCATGTCTGAACACTCGGAAATTCGATTTCGGCTTAACATCAGCTTTAAAACATTTAACATTGTGTACTACGTCTTTTGATTCTTCTTTTTTAAAAATGAATGTCACATTATATCTTGACTGTTATGATAGTACTATTAAGGTTCTAAGCGACCCCTTTTCCTTTTACATTGTTGTAAGCGACAACGAAGTCCGTGAATAAACATGTATTAAAATCGACTACACGTGTTCGAGTTATTGCAACCCATCCACGCTCATAATCAAGGTATATGACACCTTTAACATGCTATCAGAAAAGGATTTGCTGTGTTATCCGAAGAATATTTCACTCAATACTCTGATTCTTTTCGTCGTATTTGCCTAAATTTGCACTTTGTTTCTCGCTTCTTCGTCACTTACTAACTCACTCACTCGCCGATAATGGAAAAATTGGCGTCACTCAAATTCGACCAGGAAAACTTGGCTGGAGGATATGGAAAGAGGAATTATTTTTACAGGCAACCGAATCCGATACTAAACCTGGAATCTTCCATTTTACTAACGTCTAGGAGCAAAAGGAAGAGATTTTTTTTCCACATTCAGGTTCGAAAATAATGACGATATTATTGTGAACCCAGAAAAAGCCTAACTATTATTAGAAATATTTTTTTTTCCTTGCAAACAAACAAATGGTCAGAGATTCTACTATTATGCGACGGAACTCCGTCAAAAATCGAGCAACTGCACATTCGGAGACTTATGCAACTCCTTAGTAAAAGACATTCTAATAATTGGTCTTAAGGACTTGCGTCTCACATAACGCCTACTGGATTTAACAGTGACGAAGGCAATTCAAGATGGACAGATTGCCGAAGAAAGGAAAAGGCAAGCTAAAGAACTCATAAATTCCGAAACCCCAGAAAGGGATATTTCCCTCATAAAACACAAATATAAAAAACAGACGTGAAGCACACTTTCAGCAGACTCGCCAAAATGCTGACAAATATGACAAAGTAGACAGCAAACAGTCTTACATAGACTCCTGCAAGTTCAGTGCCACTCCCCACTTACGCCGACAATGTCCAGCATACAAGTGATGCACAAAATACAACAATAAAGAACACTTCGCCAGCTGTTGTCACTCACGAAAGTCAGTGCGACTAATAGAAATATATATTGACTCATCTGATTCTGGCTCAAATCCATAGCAATTGAAATTCTTCCTGGGTATGATCAAGGCCAAGGATCCCTACCTTGTAACTCAGTTTTCATATGAATTGCATTAGAAAGCTAAACCCTGGATTGTAAATCTCGACACTAATTACTCTAGGTTAATTTTAAAATCGACTCAGGCACTGAGATAAATGTAAATCCCAAAAGAATATACAACAAACTTTACCGGCGTCCAAAACTGAAATTAACCTCAGTCACTTTCACTGCCTACAACGACACTAGCATTCCAATTCTAAGCAAATTCATAAACTCTCTAACTTACAAAAACGTAATTTCACCAGTTAAGTTTATGATGGCTGACACAAATTCTCACATATTTCTTGGTTCTGATACCTGATGAGGATTTTCAATATCAAAGCAAATCTACCATAATTCCTTGGAAAATACCAGAATTGTTTTGGTGACATTGGAACTTTGAGCACACCGCATCACATAACTACTTATCCATCAGTTTTTCCCTGTGATCAATCCTCCCAGAAAAATTCCCTTTGCATTGAAAAAGAAGCTGAAAGTATAACTGGACAGAATGATTAAAGTGAGCATCAAACCAGTCAGCGTATCTGCCGAAATGGGTAAAACTCACGCATGATCGTTGAAAAGCCAAATGGCATTTGTTTTAATCCCCACAATTTAAACAAAACAAATCGGGAACATTTTCAACTTCCTACCACAAAAGAGATATTTGTCGATATGCATAGCACTAGATATTTCTCAAAGATTGATAAAAGTAATGGATTTTGGTAGATTCCTGTTGACGAGAGCAGCTCAAAACTACTCGCTTTTAACTCTCCCTTTAGTTGTTACAAATTTACCCACTTTCCATATGCGCAAACGAAATATTTCACATTGAAATTGGCCGCGTGTCACAGAATGAGCCAGAAACGTTCAGGGCGATATAATTATATGATCGTCAGACCTAGAAGAACACTATCAGAGACTAAAACAGATATTTGATCGTATCAGGCAACATGGTCTAAAGCTTAATAAAAACAAATGTGGTTTTCTAGCTACTGAACTAATTTATTTGGGACATAAAATTACTTTGGAAGGACTCAAACCTGATCTCTCCAAGATAGAAGCAATAAAAAAAATGCCAAATCCTAAAAACAAAGACTTGCAACATTTACTAGGCATGTGCAAGTATCTATACCGATTTATTCCCAACTATACCAATGTCATGGCCTCACTCCTAACACTACTCCAAAATAAGGTTGAATGGTCTTTTGATCAGCCACAGCAAAAAGCCATCAATGAATTGAGTTGATCACAAATCAACCCTTACTAGAGTTCTGTAATCCTTTACCGCCAATAAAAATTTCAACGGATTCAAGTAAACTTGGGTTAGGAGAACAAAACAGTGAGAGGGGTTGGCAACCCGTAACATATGCATCACGTGCCACCACTTTAGCTAAGTAGAACTATTACCCTTTGGAACGAGAGGCTGTTAGTGTTTTATTTGGCTGCAAAAGATTTCATGAATTTGTATAGAGACATCACTTTGAAGTTGAAAACGATCACAAGCCTCTGTTGTCAATCATCAAAAAATCACTTATGTTGGCACTGCAACGATATGATTACACCCTCAATTACATCCCAAGGAAAAATGCAGCAGTTCCTGACAACCTATCACATGCACAATTGAAATCTTCACTGAAGACATGGAAGCCCATGTACACCTGATCAACGAATCATGACAAATGACTGACAAGATACTCAACACTTACTGTAGAAAAACAGCAACTGACGAGTCACTAAAACTCCTAGTTAGATATACTCTTCATGGTTGGCATGAAAAAACAAAGTAGAACCATCGGTAAAACCATTCTACAATAGCAGAGAGGAGATTTCAATGCTAAATGATCTACTGTTAAAACGGAACAGAATAATCGTCCCAACTGACCTATGTGGAGAAGACCAAAATCTCATCCAGCCTGAACACCAAAGCTTTGAGAAGTGTCTTGCCCGAGCAAAAGAACATGTTTACTGGCCTGGCATTACAGCCGAGATCAAAAATATGGTGAGCAACTATTGCACCTGCCTCGATGAACGCCACCAACAACCTGCTGAACCAATTACACCCCATGAATCACTATGGACCAAAATTGGCACCATCTTTGAACTACACAAAAACGTACGTGATTACTGTTGATTATACCACCAAGTTTTTTGACATTTACAGTCTCCCAGACAAACAATCTCTCACGGTCATCATGCATCTCAAGAACATATTTGCAAAATTTGGACAATGTTCCTGAATTTAAATCAAAAGATTTCAAAATATTTACTAAGGATTGGGATTTCCAACATCGCACATTAAATGCTCTATACCCGAAATACAATAGGTCTTGTAAAGCGTACAATCCAACCGGGTAAACGCACTCTGAAGAAATCAGTGAAAAGCGACTAAGACTCATAGCTATTATTGCCCTATGAACTACTCCTCTTAATGACGCGCCATCACCAGTAACAGGTCGGAATCTTTGAAAGACGCTGCCTCATATTGAACATCACCACAAAACAAAGAAAAAGATCCACTAATTACCTCCGCTCGGACTCTACCTGAACTCAAACCTGGTGATATAGTACTGATATACTCAGATAAAAAACGAGAAATGAAAGGAAAAGTACTTAACAAGCTAAAGCATCCCTATTTGGTAGAGACCAATAAAGGCGTCGAAATTAGACATAATCGACATCATCTACTCAAGACAAAAGAGAGAGTTCTCATTAACTCGGATATCGATGACGAAAACATTGTCCATGTAGATGATGTATCAACCTATCATGATCGACATTCTAAACGGACAGAACGGGATCTGGAAACTCATCAGCACCCCCCCCCCCCAATCATACAACACAAAGTGACAAACAAGTCATCATTCCCAAAGATCCACATGAAGGCCTTCTTTGGTTCTTCAAAGGAACCTGTCTCCATAAATTTTTCTTCGTTTTGTCTTCATTTTTCTTCTTCTGTCGTAGTGGGGGGACGTTATGATAGTACCATTAAGGTTCTAAGCGACCCCTTTTCCTTTTACGTTGTTGTAAGCGACAATGAAGTCAGTGAATAAACATGTCTTAAAATCGACTACACATGTCCGAGTTATTGCAACCCATCCACGTTCTTTATCAAAAGGTATGCAACACCTTTTATTATATAACATTGACCTTCTTTCACTAGCCCAAATGACGGCATTTGCGTCGCGAATTGGGATATCAAAATAGTTTAGAAAAATGCTTCTCAACCTTTTTCAGCACATGGATTATTTTTTTCTTCAAACAATTGAAATGGACCCCATTCCTAGTTTTACTTTTAGGCTGTTTAATTTTCCCACTAAATGAAAAGACAAATTAGTCGATTTACACTTTAAAATTTATTTTAGGAAACAAGGGTAAACACAGGATATCAAAATCAATTTTGATGATGTCATTCAGTCTTAGTCTGATAGTTCTTCTGCTGTTGAGATCTAATTTATTTCTTTTTCTACTAAAAGCATTCACAATAGCCGAAAATCCAGATTCCACCATCCATATGGCAGGGAAAGAAATGGCTCCAATTTTTTATGGCTACGAATTATCTGTTGACCACTAGGAAAGCTATGTGGTCCACCTGGACCACGTTGAGAATCACAGGTTTAGACTAACTTTTAAAAAATGTCAATTTCTTGGCCGAGATTTGGATTAAACCAGACTATTGTTGGTGGGATTAGCCGACCGGTTGCCATGGTGAAAAGAGAATTTTATGAGAAACGGGGTTAGCTAAGTTTGTTTTACTGTAATGGTAGCAGCTTGTACGTGTGTGTATTCTTTCTAGGTAGTGTCAAATTTTGAAATATCACTGTAAACCGTGATTTTTCTATTAAAAATCTTTTGTTTCTGTTCTTTACATTTATTTCCATGAACTGACGCGGTGTTGTGGAATGTCGAATGGTTGATGGCTGAGATTTAGAACAAAGATGTTTTGCTTTTTATTTACAAGGGGCGGTCATTAGTAATACTGACTTGAAATCGGTTTTACGGTAGCAGTTATTCAACCGAAAATTAGGTAACGTTCACTTCGGTATGCCAGTCAATATGCTAACATAACACAGTAAGCACAGAATGCGGGGCGAGGTGTAAAGAAGACCTATATAATCAGAAGTTTGATAATTTTGTTTCTGTTCCGTTGTTATGAAAATGTTCACTTTCTATCCGAAATATTTAGTCTATTAGGTCAGGGTAGTTGACGCATTACCTTAAATTATTTTATTCCCATGTGAGTCACGAATGAAGTATTTGCGGACGTGGCAAAACCTGGTCTGGTGCACAAAATGTCCTAAATTATGTTACATGTGTTTATAAAATAGACCCGGGTGTTAAAATGGGGATCGTTGTAGACTGGTCGAAATACTTGCCTTCAATTTTAGGCGGAGAATTTATATAAAGTTTAATTTTTATTATTATAAAAATGTTAAAATTGTAAATATATCATCGTCTAGGGTTTTTCTTTTTTTTTTAATACACGTTTTTTCAGGGAAGTGTATGTTTATGAAGACCAGATGGTTTGTGTAAAAATTATTATATTCTTTTAATTCCTTTTCGGATCAGCAGTTGATACCAACCAAATTATTTGTTGAATTGTCGCAGATTCATTTTTTTTTAATTCATGGAGAAAGGTTTATATTTACTAGCCAAAGAGAGGCGAGGTTTTCAAGTCCTTGTAAAATTCTGGACAGAGCCAGTATGACGCTTATTGGGAAAAGATTCCAAGGGTCACTGTTTAAATTTTTAAAAAATGAGAGAAAAGATTGTTACGCGTTCTTTGACTGTAAGGAAATGGGAGTTGGGAGACAAAATCAAAGGGAGTCCGCTTGTTGCTTTGATGAGAAAGACAAGACGCCGAAGTTGACTCGTGTCTCTTTACTTCTATTAGTCCTTCTGCCGAATTAAATGAATGTTTGGTTTTTATGGGTCTTCTGTAGGCCCCCAGTGGCCTGTAGTATTTACTAGCAGGAGCTGATTTTATTGGCTATTTTATTGGCTATTTATTAAACTGAAAATTTGAAGATTGTTTTAAACCTGGAAGGGTTTGTCATTTATTCTTTTGATTTGACATTGTTCACTTCTGCCTACTCTAACCCCCCTCCTCCTCCAGATTGATAGTATGTAATATACTTTTTAAAGTGTTTAGTCCAAATGACCTTTTTTCTCGATTTAGCGGTACGTGTTTGCTGGCTTCTTTCCGCTGTGGAGTCACTCTAGGCTGATTTGTTACTTGAATGTGGCGATTGTAATAGCGTTGTTGGTTCTTAAGCTGATACACGTCCTTTATCAACATACGATGGTTTGGTCCAATCCGATCCGATATATTCTGTTTTTCCATTGCGCAAAATGCTAAATTATTTCTCTGTACCATAGACATGTTTGATATTTGAGGTGAACTGCGGTATATAATCTAGTTGTCTTAATTCTCTAGGAAAGTATTTCTTTATTTCTGAATGTAATGAGCATGTTAATGGCTTGTGATCTGTATCAACTGTGAAATCCCTTGATAATTCTTGATAGCAAGATAGATATTTAAAAGTTTCCGAGAAAAGGTACTGTAGTTTCTCTGAGCAGGAAATTAATTTTGCCAAATGGAAAGGAATAGGTTGAGGAGCACCATTACTAACCCCCGTTGCAGCACCACTCTGACTACAGCTGCTGATGCATCTGTAGTCAGAGTCCCGCTTGACAGTGTCATCAGTCCGTCAAAAATTGTAGTTTGGTGACAATTGATAAATTTTTTTGTAGTTTGGTGAAAATTGAACTCTATCTCTCTCTCATCCTGTAGGTTGGTGATGGCATCTTTTTTTTTCTTGAATAGGAGTAACGCCTTCTTTTGAAATTGTGTATCCGAGAAAATTGAGTTTGTTAACACCGATGAGGCAATTTGCGAGGTTGATCCTTCGTAAGTCTACTAAGCACTTGTCGTAAATGTCGGTTATGTTCTTCTTTGTCTTTACTAGCTGCTAATAAGTCAGCTACTAATAAGTCAGCTGCTAATAAGTCATCCATGGAGGCGGAAACGAAGAGTAGCCCTCTTAAAACGTCGTCTATGAATCTCTGGAATGTTTCAGCGACATTGCGTAGCCCAAACGACATTTTAATGAACACAAACAGTCCTAAGGCGTGATTAACACAGTCTTGTGAATATCCTCATCAGAGACTGGTCTTTGGTAATATGCACGAACTAAGTCGGGTTTGGAAAAAATATAGTGCAACCGTGGAGAGATGTAGTGAAATCACTCAGGAACGGTAGAGGGTAACGGTCGACTGAGGTCACTGCATTTAACCGTCTAAAATCCCTGCATATCCGCCATGTTGACTCATTCGTAGGTACCAAGTATACACTTGGTCCCTACGAAGGTGAGGTCCAACAACATTTAGAAGGTCGAATGTTTCCTTGCTCCAATAAATGCTAACATTCTCGTTCGGTGAATTTTAACTTGTCCGGCTTAAGCTGCAAGCTGTGGCGTATGTAGGTTGTCCAGTGGGGTCTGTATGTGGTGCTTTGTTGAGTGTTTGCTACCGGTTGAGTGTGTTAATGGTTGTGTTAAGTCTGGGAATTGTCTGGATGTGACTGAAAATTCATTATTTAATACAGCTGTATTTATCTCTATATGAGAAAGTGACGTGAGAATTCCCAGTCTAGTTTCCTCATCAATGAAGGTCTAACTGACCATATTAACAGAGACTTTCAACGTGGTTAAAAAATTGTTGGGAGAAGAATGATACAGTGTTCGTTTCTCATCACCATTTTGGAGGGAAAGATTCCACAGGTCACCGTTTGAATAAAACAAATGAGAGAAAAGATTGTTGCGTGTGAAAATAAAATGATATTTATTTCAACGTAAGATATACAAATTTTAACTGTAATTACTTATCATGAAATGAAAGTTCTTCTCTTTGACTTTGGAAATGGGAGTTGGGAAACAAGATCAAAGGGAGTCCGCTTGTTGCTTTAATGAGAAAGACAGGACGCCGAGGTTGACTCGTGTCTCTTTACTGCTGTCAGTCCTTCTGCCGAATGAAATGGATGTTTGGTTTTTATGGTCTTCTGTAGGCCCCCAGAGGCCTGTAGTTATTTACTAGCGGGAGCTGATTTTATTGGCTATTTTTTTTTTTTTTAATTGAAAATTTTATGTCTTAAACCCGGAAGGCCGCACAAAACCCTTGTGTGGTGTCTTTAATTTTGTCATTTGCTCCTTTGATTTGATATTGTTCACTTCCGCCTCCGCTAAAATACCCCACACGCCAGATTGATACTTGAGAGAAAGTCAATAAGTAATATCCTATTCAAAGTGTTTGGGCCAAGTGACCCTTTTTCCGATGTAGCGGTTCGATGTTGCTGGTTTGTTTCCGTTTTTGGAGTGAATTTGTTACTCGGATTTACTGATTGTGATAGCGTTGTTGGCTGTGAAGAGGAGACACGGTAGAGTAGTGGATAGCGGCTTGGATTGAGGAATCGAGAGCCGAGTTCGAATTCCAGTCGGATTCATTACATTCAATTACGAAAAGTATAAATCCTCTTCTCCCCCCTAGCGATGGGTAAATAGCAGGACAGACTGGTTTCTATAGCGTTGGGTCTAGGAGAAAGTAACTCTGAATTCAAAATTGTATATAGCCCTGGCGTAGTACATACTATACAGCTAAAGAAAGGGTCGTTTGCATTAGCTGGATGATTCCGAATACAGTCGAATAATGATGATGGTTGTAAAACTGATGCATTTGTATTATCACGCTGGCTTCATCCTATCCACTGATATATTGGCCAAGTACAGGCTGTCCATAAAGTTCGTGTGAACTTTAAAAAATTTATAACTTTATTTGTATTTGCGATAGAAAGAATTTCTAAAAAGGATTAGAAAGAAGTAAATCTATATATTTTTAAGGTTTTATTGAAATTTTATTTATACAAAGAGTAATACAATTTTGCAGTTCACGGAAAACATTTACCAACTGATTTACAATAATACCTGAAATCACATTAGTTATTTTAGCTATACTTAAAACTAGGTACATTAAACTTTATAACATTTTTTTACAGATTATTTCTATAGCAAATACAAATAAAGTTATAATGTTTTAAAGTGCACACGAACTTTATGGACATCCTGTACATGTATATATATAAAAAATGTTATAAAGTTTAATGCAGCATGTACGTGTTCGATATTTGAGGTGAATTGTGATATATATTCTAATTGTCTTGGGCACCTCGAGGTGGTGTAATGGTTAACAAACTTGTCTCGATAGAACAATTACGACTGAATAGTGAGTTCGATCCTCACTGGGTACCCCATGCTTTCGGCCGTGTGCCACATCTAAGCTACGCTTGGAAAATCCCTATATTCTAATTGTCTTACTTCTCTAGGAGAATATTTTTTGCTGAATGTAATTAGTATATTAATGGCTTGTAAACTGTAAAATCTCTACCTTCTACTATGTGTTGATAATTTTTGATAGCAAAGGTAGATAACTAAAAAGTTCCCGAGAAAAGAAATTGTAGTTTCTCTGCGCGGTATGATTAATTTTGTTATTTGCTCCTTTCATTTGATCCTTCCGCCTACTCTAGAAGCGCCATTTTTTTTCTCCAATAAAAAGGGCTTCTATGAGTGGATAAAAAGAAAAAAAAATGAACCGCTGAAGAAAGAAAGCAATTAGTGATCGAGGAGGAGGTGTAGTGGTCTATTTGTTTTCTCTCCCCATGTCAAACGTCGGGGTTACCATATGTAGTGGTATGGTAATAAGAATGGACAATTGTAAATGTCTGTTTGTTGATAAGGATAGATGTTTGTTTACGGCTGCGTGAATAACATGACCACACAATTTATATTAAACGTAAAATACCAGAAAGCATGAAATACAAGAAGGAACAAAATGGTTTTAAATCATAACATCTGTATTTATTTGTGTGTTGATGTACATGCGTAGAAGTTAAAGATCTGATGGAGTTATGTCTCTTAGACTGGGGATATTTTTATCTCAACTCACAAAAGTTGAATTATAAAGCTGAGAAATGCTGAATAAACTGTAGTTTTAGAAGAAAATTTCAAAGAGAAAAGTTCTTGTTGCATGTTTGGAAATGTTCTGTATGTTTGTAATGTAGGTTGAAACAGTTTGTACGTACGTGCATGCGTGAATATGCTTTTAACGTCTGACCACTCATGGTCGAGACAAGAATCCTTCAAGGTCATGTGGGCTCGTCCACGGGCCAGGTTTACCTTCTTCGTATAATGCACTATTCCATTACATCAACTTTCATACAAGCAATGTCAGCGAGCTACTATTGGTTATTCTCCGCAAATCTAGCTCACTGATTGGTCCTTTGCGACCAATCAAGTCACCCGCACGTGCACAAGCAAATTTTAGCGCAATTCTTTTCGAAGCCGCACGACGTGATTACGACCTTATATAAACCCAAAAACACGTGTGACCGAGAGCAGAGCAGAGACTGAGAGCAGCAGAGATCGACATCAGACTCCAACATCCTCGAGAGACATCAACAGCGGCAGACAATATCGACCGCTCACTCCAAGCTTCAAAATGTGACAATTACGAACACCCGTCTCGACGAATCGAGGTTAAACTTTTCGGCAAACACTGATGTCAACGAACCTTTCAGTCAGACTTCAACATCCAGAGAGACGCCAACCAAATCCACGCAATCCAAAACCTTGATTTTCCCGCGCAAAAATCAAACTCTGACTCAACAACCATTTGGCATAACCTTTCTCTCTCTATCAAACAAAAACTTTACAAACTTCAATTATTATACTTAAAAAGTGACATTTTTCTCACTACAAAATAAGTAATAATAACTCACAACATTTCATTCAAACAACAATTAAGGGTACGCAACTTCTATTGACAAAAAAACAATTGAACGTAAACACTTACATAAAACAACAAACTGTTTAATTCTTTGAATAAATCTTATAAACACTTGCAAAAGCTTTCAAACATACTGAAAGTCGACACACGAATTTTAATACATCAGCACTTAACATCAAGTTTTCTAAACACATTTGTACATATTTAAATTGTATATAAACCACTACTGTTTTTACATTCAACTTGCCTTTGTTTTTAAACTTTGTTTTGCATGACCTGTTCAAAATTAATGAATATTGTTGAGGATTGAATCTTATCGAACACGCCAACACAAATAATTTCTTTCTGATTTAACAAATACATTCACTAATCCCCAACAGTCACATCATCGCAGAAGAGAAAAGAGAAAGCAGCAAGCTTGTGTCTGCTATTTATAATTGATATAATCACGTGACAGGATCGCAGCAAATTGGCGGGAAACTTGACTTGGTCACGCGCCGGAAAAATATTTGTACGCGGGTGGATTGCAACGCCCACTTGTGTGTTTATTTACCAATTAGAAGCTGATATTTTCTGAAAATATTTACTAAGCTGACTAGGCTCTCTGATCCACTTTTTTGCACTAAAATGTACAAAATTAGAAGAAAGTGGTAGCGGGATGCTACAGAAGCATTAATGCCCACGCTTCAAAGATGTAGGACTAGTCCAACCGAGGAGGGAGGGGGTCATAAATCAACAATGAGAAAAAAGATTCAAGGCAGATTCTGCCCCAGAACAGAAAGGTAATATTACCGAATGAACGTTCAAGTTAAAGCTAGCAAGAAAATAACCTGTGAAATCACAAAACCCCTTCGAATGGAAACGCGTCCCTTTTGAGTATTCAGTTAAAAGCAGAGGTGGGTACACTTTGTATTTTCTGACCTTTGCAAGTTTTTTTACTTCCTCAGTTTTTCTGTTTTTTCTATTTTTAAAAGGTCTAATCTTTATTATCTTTGAATTCGTGGTCTTTAAAAAAAACTGCAACACTTTTTCCTTATATCTGATGGTTATCTCCCTTTTGTAACTTCAAAAACTTTGTTATCCTGCCGTAAGAGGCGCACAAAAGGAAATTTTTGTGCAAATTTGTATTTGACCTTTTTTATTTTTTCGTAAAACTGGAAATAAATGTGTTTTTGAGATTTTGCACAGCGGTTGTCTTGTTTTGCGCTTATTATTGTGTCTTTTTGCTGTTTCTGCTAAGTTTTTTGTGTTTGGCACAAGAACTTGGATTTGGTAGGAGTAAAATGTTTATTTGTATATGCGCGACGTTTTTTGCTGAAACTTCTTTAAAATCAGTTCATTTTGTCAAACAATGATCATTGATTTGTAAGTCCAAACAATGAATTTCTCCACCAACAAGTAACTAATCTATGGTTAAATTTCAGAGATTTAGATACGAAATTGTCTTTCTCTTCAAGCTTTTTCTAGGTCTACGTCAAAACATTTTATGCAAAAATACAAAAGCAAGTGCTTCATGTGGAATATTAAATACATCAGTTTTGAAGGGGTTTTTTTGTTTGTTTTTTATTATTTTTTTTTTTTTTTGTCAGTGATTCCAATATCAATCACTGCTGGTAAGTTCGTAGCTACCCTAATCACCATAGAAGACGACATAAATTTGATACAAGAAATGAAGACAAAATTCAGCAGCCGACACACTTTGATTCCTTAACGCTTGTTTCAAATGATGTCAGTGTTCCCAAAGTCACTTTGGCAAAGTGTTTTCTTTTGGTCGAAACCTATAAGGGTTAGAAGGTTATCATTTGTGGATGAGTTGTTTATCATACGACAACAGTGTTCAAGTGTAACAATCCTGGTGTACAAGGGAGATAACGAGAGAGTAAGAATCTGGGTATATATATATATATATATATATATATATATATATATATATATATATATATATATATATATATATACTTATGTATATATCCAAATGTAGAAGCTTAACGCTTAACCACGTAGTGAAAGAAAGTATGTTTGTTTTCAATGTAGCAAGGAACGGTTTAACTGTCTAAGGTCGCCAGCTGATTGTGCAAATATCGTAGTTCGACTCTAGACATGTTACAATGACCACAGTATCAGAAAATTGACAAAATTAATTTACCGATTGTAGCGGCTCCTTATTGGTTTTTCTGGTCGTAAATTAAAACACGAGTCTCGACTGATGTTTGAGCTTGAATTTTATTTATAGCTTCAAATCACCGTGAAATACTGAAATACAAAAAGGGTTTTAAAACATAACATAAATTATTTTTACAAAAAGGGGTCTTAATAAGTCCAGTAATTTCACGGGAAAGTTAAAGAGAACATATTTACCTGTGCGCCGTAACCAGTAATAAGGGCTACTAAGTTCTAATTCTTGACAAAACAAAACTCCCTCCAATTCTTTCCACTGGTCCTTGCTTGGGCGGAAGTTGCAGTGAATTGTGGGAGTTTCTAATGGAAATGGGCCCTTACCTAATTGTTTCCCTTACACTGTCATATTAAGTCTAATTATTAAAATTAAAAAATGGATAAAGAATCCATAACTAAACTATTGGCGCATCTAAAAAGGGGGGCGACAGCTACACCGATTCTGATTTTCTATTTGTTTATATATTCATATATAAATCTGCCTTTAAAAAGGCCGCTTGCTTCCCATTGGTTCGCAGCCTTATATCCTGGTTGTGAAAGCGTTCTGATTGGTCGGTTGAACTATTTCTTTTTAGAAATGGTGAAATTTGGTCTTATTTTTATTATTTATTTCTTTTCTTACATCTTGGCTATGAAAGTTTTATGATTGTTTGGTCGATCTATGGCTTTGCTTGCCTCGCGATTTTTATTGTCCGTCTATTTTTAGATATGATGAAATTTTGGTCTTCTTGTTATATATTTATTTCTCTATCCCTACAAACCAACAACGAAATCGATTGATGTTTATAAGCGTTTATTTGTTTTTGTTTTGTTATTCACTGTAAAAAAAAAATATAACAAATTTTAAACAAAATTTCGTTGAGTCTTTAATTTTCTAAAAAAACTGATTGGTCTTATAAGCAATATCAATATTTATTTGTATTTAAACTGCGAATCAATAATAAATATAATACAGAAATAGAAACATAACGTGTGGGTTTTTCTAACATGACATTCAGGAAATATTACAAGTTCTTGTGTCTCACTCATCATGTTTGGGACGAAGTAATTTGTCGGTGTACCTTACAAGGTCATCGTTTAAAGTTGGACTGTTTCCTTTAAATTAGCCTGACTACATGACTGGAAGTGAAATCTATTCCGTATTTAATTTTATTCTCCTATTCTAATATTCTTAACTTTTTTATGTAGTAACATTTTGCTTTTATTTATTTATTGTTTGTTTTAGGCATGAAAAACGCATTTTCGGTGACAATGAGTTTTGTATCTTCTTTGCTTGTGATTCAATTACTCCTAATGATTCTTCTGTATCTCTTGAAATATTTAGATTTTTGAATGATTAATAATGGAACGGCGGCAACTATAACTAGTTTTTGAATTTTCTCATTTAGCAAGTAACTTAACTAAAGTTCAAATTCGGCATTTCTCACAACACAGAAACAAGCCGGCGTTTAACGTTTCTCAAGTTAAATATTTACTAACCGTAATCTGTTACATTAACCAGTGACTATCGAACTCACTAGTAATGGCTTGCGTGACTGAATAACTTCACATTGGTCTATGGCTAGCGTCTTTTGAGGTAGAAATGTGTAAATGATCCTGGTTTTAAGAGAGCCCGACTTTTCAATTTTTACGATAATGATGTGCATTCCGTGATTACCAAACTAAAATGTTTTTAGTTTTTTTTTGTACCGCTGGTATGTGTTAGTCACCTAGCAATGATGTACGATCATTTTACTGCTAGAGGGATTCACTCCATCACGCTAACATTCAAAAGCGTTAACATCTGCCAATATTTAACTTCGTTTCTTGCAGTGTTTTAATTTAAAAGTAATTCCGAAGCTGATGACTGCTAAACGCCAAAATGCAGCGCCTGCCTGGAGTGAAAAGAATGGTAACGATATTGATTTGCAATAGAAATTGAGGGATAATCATAATAGGTTTCTTTTGTTTCCCACTTTTCGCTGGACTCATCGGAACGTAATCTCATCGTAAATACAATAGGTTCATTCCATCTCAAATCAACCAACGGCCACAAGATGCAATGAGGCCAAATATAAAGATACTTTATTATTATTATTAAGAAGAGGAAAGCTAAAGGAATTTTTTTAATGAAAAAATTATTTTCTAATCTTTTTTAGAACCTTCGAAATTTTTACTAAAAATCTTGTTTCTTCTTGCGTCAAGGGGGGACTGTTGGGATTGCTATGAAATCAATTTGTAATCAGAAGGTTTTTTGTTGTTATAGTGGAACAATCTGGCACACCCCGACATGGATTGCTCAGTCTATAAAAGACTGACAAGCTATTAAAGAAGAAGGGAAAGTGAGACAGACAGAGAGAGCGAAGGCGACCCTTACGAACCTCCGTGACTTATCTCCTGTTTTCCTTAGTATTACGAACTCTTGCTCATTTGTACTTTACGTACAATAAACCATTGTTATTTTTTACCTGATTTCTTGTGTTATTGTAATCGTTCCACTCGGGATTACTTTGTTGTTTATATCGTATAATCCACGATATAACAGTGGCGACGAGGATTTGAAAAGAACTCACGATACAACATAACAGTGACTACGAGGATTAGAAAACAACTCACAAGACGATATAACAGCGGCGAACGTAAATTCAAAATAAACTCACCAGGTAATTTAACAGTATCGAACGAGGAGTGAATAAAGACACCCATCCAAAGATAACAGCGACGACCAAGTCAAACGTCGAATAATACGTTTTTACCAGTCGCTGGACTAGTTTATCGACTAAAGGTACAGTAGTTTTTCTTTTTTATTTTGCTGTGCCTTGAAAAAGTAATATGGAAGAGTTCTTGGAATTTTCGAAAATCATATGTTCTGCTATGCAGCAGCAACAGACACATTGGGAAGAACAAAATAAATCGATTCAAAAACAAATCAAATTATTGCAAGTACAACAATTCCAGTATCAACAACAACAACAGATACAACTGCACGAACGGCAGGAACAGCAGTTAGACTTACAAAAGCAAATTTTAAAGCAGCAAGAAGTCTTGGAAAAGATATTAACACAACAAGTCGATCAAAAGGAAGGATCAAGAATTTTCTCTGCTGAAGGGATTACTAATTCACTTTCAGAATTCCATTACAAACCTATGGAAGGTGTAACTTTTCCAGCGTACTTCAGACGGTACGAAACAATTTTTTCAAAAAGATGTCAGTTATGGTCTGACGAAGAAAAAATTATATTACAATTAAAATTAGGTGCTCAGGAAAACACCAAGTACACTAATTTCATTCTACCAAAGAAGCCGGAGGATATATCGTTCAAAGAAACTATTGAAATATTGTCTAAAATATTTGGTGAACGTGAAAGTTTATTTCTCACACGTTATAAATGTTTAAATATGGTTAAACTGGAAGAAAACGACTTTATTTCATACGCAGGAAAAGTGAATTCTCAGTGTGAATTATTTAAGATCAAAGAAATTAAAGAAGACATGTTTAAGTGTTTAATTTTTGCTCAAGGTTTAACTGCAACAAAGGATAAAGAAATTCGTTCAAGAATACTGGCAATTATGGAACAAGATACAGAAGTAACGTTACATGTCAGAAATTACTCAATATAAAACGGGACAATATAAGTATAGAGGAGAAAAATATTGCCCAAGTAAAAAGAGTTAAACAACGAGTCTACATTGAAGTAAAATACTACTGCAAAGCATGTGGTGGAATAAACCATGCTACAAGTAAGTGTTATTTTAGAAATAAAATATGTTATGAATGCGGTCGAAAAGGTCATAAAGCTACTGTTTGCAAAAAGAAAAAACACCAGAAGTCCAAAAGGATAAATACAGTTGAATCTAATAGAGATACAAATAATGAAGGAAGGAAGTATGTAGACGTTAAAATAAATGGTCGAACTATAAGCTGTCTGCTTGATACCGGAAGTGACATTTCTATAATCGACGAAGTTACATGGAAGAAAATTGGACAACCAAAACTACAAAACACTCAGAAAAGGACCAGAGGTGTTTCTGGAAGAAAGCTGAAATTCAAAGGAGAATTTTACGCGAAAATATACGTCATATCTGGAAGAAATTCAAATTTATTTGGTATTGACTGGATTGCGTTATTCAATTTATGGGAAAAACCAATTAACACGTTTTGTAGAAACTTAAATGTGTCGAATATAGAAAATAGCAAACAGACAGAAAAATTTGTTGAAGACTTAAAAGATGAATTTAAGGAAGTATTTGCTGATGGACTAGGTTGCTGTACTAAGACTGAAGTACAATTCGAGTTAAAGGATAATGCAAAACCAGTGTTTAAGCAGAAAAGAAAGGTACCATTTTCATCATTGGAAATGATAGACAAAGAATTACAAAGACTAGAAGAGATTGGAGTAATTAAAAAAGTAGATTACTCTGAGTGGGCGTCACCCACGGTGTACGTAAAAAAGAAAAATAAGAAAATAAGAGTATGCGCTGATTTTTCAACGGAGTTGAATGAGTGTCTAAAGGACCACAGCTATCCTATTCCTACGCCTAAAGAAATCTTCTCTAGGTTGAATGGAGAAAAAATTTTCTCGAAAATTGGTCTGTCCGAAGCTTATTTACAAGTCAAAGTCGAGGAAGAATGTACAAAGTATCTAACTATCAATACACATAGAGGGCTACATAACTTAAAACGTTTCCCGTTCGGGTTGAAGGTAGCCCAAGTGTGTTTCAACAAATTATGGATACGATGCTGGCTGGTCTTGAATTCGCAATGGCATACTTAGATGACATATTGATAAAGAGCCAAAATTTGGAAGAGCACATGTTCGAGAAGTATTCAAGAGAATACAGAATTACGGATTTAAAGTGGGCCTTGACAAATGTGATTTCTGCGTGAACAAAATTGAATATTTGGGCCAGATAATTGATCATAAAGGAAGAAAGCCTAACCCAAATAGAACAGAAGCTATTAGAAATATGCTTATACCGGATAATGTAACAAAATTACAATCATTGCTGGGTTTAGCAAATTATTATAGTTTATATATTCCTAAAATGCACGAGTTGAGAGCTCCGTTAAACGAGTTATTAAGGAAATGTAAGAAATGGTGCTGGACAACAGTATGTGAAGAAGCATTTAAAAAAATAAAAAAGTGCTTATCATCGGATTTAGCATTAGCACATTACGATCCGAAAAAGGAATTAATTGTAGCATCAGATGCAAGCGAATATGGTGTAGGTGCGGTACTTTTACACTAATTCGAGGACGGATCAACGAAACCGATTGCACACGCATCAAGAATTTTATAACCTGCGGAAAAAAATTATAGTCAGATAGAAAAAGAAGATCTGGCAATAATTTACGCCATTAAGAAATTTCACAGGTTTATTCATGGTAGATCGTTCGTTTTGCAAACGGACCATAAACCACTACTGTCGATTTTTGGTTCGAAAAAAGCGTACCAGCCATACTGCAAATAGATTACAGAGATGGAGTATTATTTTACTCAACTACAATTTCAAAATGCAATACTTGCAATCAAGTAAAATCGCACACGCAGATGGTCTATCTAGATTAATCCCCAAAAACTCTGAATTGCTGGAAGAAACGGTTATAGCAGCACTAAAAGAGGAAAAAGAACTAGCGGAAGTACTTGTTAACACTGTTAGAGAGCTACCAGTGACACTGGAAGAAATAAAAAAAGCAACGAAAATCGATGAATATATTACTAACATGAAGAAACATGCAAGGTGGAACGAAAAGAAGAAAAAAGGTTTAAGGGTGTCTCCATTTTCGATATGCGACGAAACGCTGATGTATGCGGATAGAGTCGTAATACCGCGTGTCCTACAAAAAAGAGTTTTGAAAAAGTTTCATACGGGTCATCCTGGAACCTCCAGAATGAAGTCGCTAATGAGAAGTCACGTTTATTGGCCTAGAATGGAACAAAATATAGAAGATATGATAAAACAATGTAAAAGTTGTCAGTTAGCAGCGAAAGCTCCACCGATAAGGACTCAACCCACGGACGTTCCGTGGACACGTATTCGTATTGACTATGCAGGACCATTAAAGGGATACTATTATCTAGTAATCGTAGATAGTTTTTCCAAATGGCCTGAGGTTTATAGGTATAAACACCCGACAGCTTCAAACACCATAAAAGCGTTAGATGAAGTATTTAGTCGTTTTGGAGTAGTAAATACAATTGTAAGCGACAATGCTACTATGTTTACCGGGAAGGAATTCAAAGATTACTGTGATTCGTTGGCAAATGAACACGTAACAACGCCGACGTACAATCCTAGATCAAACGGACAGGCAGAAAGGTTTGTCGACACATTCAAGAGAGCATTAAGAAAAAATAACGGAATCGACACTGAAGAAAAAAGCTTACAAAAGTTTTTAGCGGTATAACATCAAATCAGAATACAAACGCTAATCTATCACCTGCAGAAATTATGTTTGCAAGGAAAATACGTTCGGTGTTCCATAGGATGTTACCAAATAAGAAAAAGAAAAATTATACGAAAGTAAACACAAAATTTACAACGTATAAAGAGGGCGATAAAGTCTTCTTTAAGAACTATCGGCCAGGAAAGTGTTTGGGGAGGACGGTATAGTGTCAAAAAGAATCGGTAGAGTGATATATATTGTAAAAGGAAAAAAAATTTTTTGCAAAAGACATTAACCAAATGAGATACCGATACATTGAAACCGTGGAAAATGACAGCGAAATACCGATGGAAGTGTTATACGATGCTTTCCAAAATAGTGAATTACCGATGGAGGTAACTTTCGACTCCAAAAATCACTGATTCTCAAAAATCAAAAAATACACCAACTCGGAATGGTAGAAGAAAAAGTGATAGAAAAAGGAAGGGGACTACACGTCTATGTCCAAATCCAAAGAGAAAAAAATATTGAAAGCAAAATTCTAGGGAAGAATTTAGCTCAGGGGAAGGTGTTATAGTGGAACAACCTGGCACACCCCGACATGGATTGGTCAGTCTATAAAAGACTGACGAGCTATTGAAGTAGCAAGGAAAGTGAGAGAGACAGAGAGAGCGAAGGCGACCCTTACGAACCTCCGTGACTTATCTCCTGTTTTCCTTAGTATTACGAAACCATTGTTATTTTTTACCTGATTTCTTGTGTTATTGTAATCTTTCCACTCGGGATTACTTTGTTGTTTATATCGTATAATCCACGATATAACATTTGTTTAAGATGATAAGAGTGAAAGCATGTTCTTCATATTAATCACAACAATATTAAACATAGACGTACAAGTTGAATAAATCTCAAGGCAAAATTGAACAAGAAACAACGGTAGTTGTGAATTCAATTAGAAAACATGAAGCATTTATATACAATTAATACAATTTGAAAAAGCTTGTGTTTTGGTTATATGAAAGTTGACGAAGTGTGAATTAAGTATGTTAATGAATTACACTTCAGCAATGTTCAATTGTTGAAGAAATGTTCAAATAGAATAAGTAAGGAAAATTTATCAAAAAGTAATTTAGGTAGTAAATATGCGAGAATAAAGTAGGATATGTTTTTCTTATTCTTCCAGAGTTGTTTACCTTGGACTGTCTTTTGTTTGTCTTTTGTTGAAATTACAATTTCTATTTAGTAGTGTGAATGAATACTTTTTATGAAAGTTGTAACGGATTTAGAGAGAGAATGATGTTGGTGGTTGAGTCAGCAGTTGACGCGCGAAAAGTTTCTTAAGTCAAAATAGTCACACGCGTGGATTCGTATGGCATCTCTCTGAAGCTAAGTGACTGACTGGTGAATTGGACTGAAATTTGTCCTTTTTATTTGTTTTGGGAAACCAAAGTAGGCTCCAGTGAATTTGGCGGAAAAATAGATTTTTGACAATTGATACACATTTTGGTGTCGTCTCGACCAATAAAATGTCGAGATTTGCAATGTGAGGTGTTGATTGGTTAAAACTGATTCTGATGGAAGAGTGTATTTTTACGGGGGTGAGTAGAAAATATGGATGATTCTATAGGACCATAAACTTTTACGAGAAATGTGAGCGTCTTTTTCGTATTGATTTAGAAATTCTTGCAAAAATCAGATAATTGTTGGATTTTAAGGAAACTTTCTGGGCTTATTCAGAAATTAAATTATTTTTTAAATGTTTCTTTTTAGAAAATCTTCAAAAAATTTTTTTACAAATGTTTACCCCGAACTAATTTAATTTTATGAAATTTTGAGAAATTCTTTTTTGTATGGTTTAATGTTTAAAATTTTTAAAAAGTGCGATAAGATTATTTAATTAGAAAAAGCTTTTAATTGCTTTTATGAATATGGAAACTGTTGTCTTACGAAAAAACTTTTTTGATGAATAATGAATTTTTATAAAAAATGTTTTCATTTTTTTTTTCATTTACTTAGAATAATTTATAAACTTTTAAATGTTTTAAAATTCTGTATTAATTTGTATCGGTCAAATGATATTGTTATTAAATAAAATTTGTAATTACTAATCATAGATGGAAAAGCTTGCTACAATTCAGCGACCCCAGTATTTTGAAAAGAATTTTGTGTGTGTATAAACGTGCCAACTATTGTAAATACGGATGTCCATGCACAACCATTATCAGAAAATAAGAACGATAACTATATTGTAAATTTAAAATTTATTGTTAATTTTCTAAAATTTTATCAATAAGCGTCTTCATAAGTAAGGCTATGAAGCCGAAGTATATAAAATTCAATAAGATATTAGAATACTTAAAATATTTAAAAATTTTAGTATAACTTGGAAGTTAAAAAAATATATAAAAAAAGAAATGTTTACGTTGTATTCATCGTGTAATTTTATCACAATTATCTCCTCTTAAATAAATTAGCCAAACATCAGACTGTCGATAAATGTGTCAATACCTCATAAAAACTCTCATCTTGGTGTTCAAAATGCTTTTTTATGGTATTTATAAACTAAAAGTAATATTTGTTACAATTCAGATTAATTAAACTTTAAATCGGTTACTTTTTCTCAACTAACGTTTCAGAAAAGTATATTTTATTTTTTAAATACTTTTAGTTTTAATAAAGAGATTTTTGTTGTGTTGACAGATTTGTCAAAATGTACAATTTTATCGAGTTTATTGATAATCAGAAAAAAATAATTCCAATTAATTTAAATCCAGTTTGAAATACACCAAAGTATTTTGTTTATTGGAAATATTAAATTTAATCTATTAGTTTGGAATTTTAAAGTAAAGTAAAAACTTCAAGAACCTCAGGTATTACTTCTTTTTTTGTTAAGTACATTTACTATTGGGCCAATAACTTTATATTTATTTTAGTTCAAATTATTGGATTTTCTTATTTTTCAAAGAATTTTAATGTTCGTTTCTTCTTGAGTTGCAAATCTTCTTTTTAAGAAAATAAAAAATAAAATCTGAATAGTTGAAACTTGATACCTTAAAAAGTTGGAACCTTTACAATGAAAAAGTCAAGGTAGCATATATTCTGTGTTTTTCTAGGCTTTTATATTTTTTTTTCTTTTTATATCAAATAAAAATACAAAACATTCTGATGAATAAAAGATGTGTATTGATCAATGAGAATGACAAATGAAAATAAAAGCCACACCTAAAACGTTTCGATTATCATTCAAACTGACTGACTGACTCAGCTTATCAATAGGTAGCCAAAGTATCTGCCGGTTAATAATTCATTAGTGTGCTGTATATTTTTATTGACAAATACTTTTTTGTGTCTAAGTAAAATTTAATTATGACAGTAAAAATTATATGTTCGAAATAGCAGCGTTCTCCTTTTAAAACATTGTAATATTTTTGTTGTCGCTCAATAGTAACTTGGCTAAATTACGTCAAAATAAGGTCCAAAATCCGAGTTCTAGAGAACAAAATAAATACATAAAACTTAATGTTTTCTATTGGTTTAATTAAACATGCTTTTAAGTCCAATCAGTGGTTAAACCGCCTAAAAGAGACAAGAAAAACAGAAATAAACATGTCCTGCATGAGGCTAAAAATGCAGACTTTTCAATAGCAGGAATCATTTTGTACTGAAATGTCCGAGGAAATATTCTAGTGAAAAAAAAAACAACAAAAAAAAAGACAGAGGTCCGATCTAATTGTTGTATTCATTTGCAAATCTCCATCTTATAAATAGCCGTTGATACAGCTGGCGGCTAAACTAATCCTAACCTTTTGGCTGGGATTGGGATTCATTGGTCCCAAACCCCAGGGAGCGTTCCCCAGCCCCAGGCAGTGCCTTTCCCTCGGGAGGGGACTGAGTTTATTAATTAATATTAAGTCATCACTGCTAATCGACTTGCAACCGAAATACGATCAACATTCTGTTCTGCAGCCAAAATATCTTCTTGCTTAAAAACCACAAATATTTAGGACAATTATTTCAGACTGAATACCGACATTTTTTACAAGAGGCCTTTACAGAACACGCATGAAAAGTACAAGCAATGAAAAATAGATTGTAACATAAAGTTTCATAACAAAACATTGGTTTAATATTAGTTTCCAATATTGTTGCCATATGAGGGAGTTGGTCTCTTGCCAGGCAAACAGTTTTTCTTATTTTCAAAAGTAGCTTATGTATTTATTTTAATATTTGGTTTTATATTAGGAAAACAGAATACCGTAATTTTTTTATATTCCTTTGCCTGACTCTTGCAAACTAAACTGATTGCTGTGGTAACAAATACAATAATAATGTGTGAGATGACAATTTTGTTTAAAATAGTCTTTTATTCAAGTACGTCAACATTGGCTGTAGCAATATTCAATAGAAGGTCATACTGATGGAATTAATCCATACTAATCTTTCACCCCTCCAGCATAATCCACTTCACACCAAAAATATCTATCAACCAATCAAAACTCTAGTTTCAGCAAACGAAGTTTCCTATTAGTTAAAAGCCTTAGAACTGTAGCAAATTGACGTCAAAATGCCTTTTCGCGCGCAAGCCTCTGGAGCCTATTCTTTTTGCCCAGAAATCTATAAATAGGAAATTCTTGATCACTTCAAACAGTCAGACTTTCATTCCTAGAGAGATGCCAAACTGATCCACGCAAGTCAAAACTCTGACCAACCACACCTTTGCCGGGCAAAATACCTCTGACTCAACAAAACACAAGCTCGCTCTATCTCTCTCAGGAACGCTATCTAAACATCATTTACAATACTTTAAAAAGTAACATTTTACTCACTACTTAATAAGTATTAGTAAACAAACAATCAAATTCTCACGCAACTAAAGGTACGCAACTCCTACCAATTCTGAACAATAATACAAACAAATTTACGTACACACACTAATAATTGAACTAGCACAAAGTACAATTTCGTGCGTAACTGGACACTTAGTTTAATTTTGTGAACAAATCTAAGTAACAATTGCAAACACATTGAAACATTCACAGTAATATTCTACACAACCAAATACATCTATTCTCATTTATCCATCAAAGTTCAACTCCATTGTATTCGTGAATTGTATATAAACCAATGTTATTGTTGTACATTTAATGTTTGTCTTTGCTTTCAATCTTCTTGCATGATTTGTTTCTAATATTTTTCTTTAATTGTTGTGGACGAATGTTTTAGAACACCAACACTAAAAATCCTTCTGATCACTTTAAAATACATTTGCCAGTCTGCAACAATACTATTACAATAATTTTTTATTTTTCAGGGAATTCCTGATAATATATCCGCATGCAAATGATCAACATGAAGAACGGTGCATACTACATTTGGCCTGAATAACTAAAAATAATTCTAACAATATTAATTTCAGTTTTCAACCAGAATACACCATTCCTAACTTTGAAAATGTCATTAGTTCATAGTTCGTCTAAGACTTGATAGATCACCATAATGGAAAGGTTGCTTCAGATAAATTTGATTAACATCCCAATGTAAGCATTGCCGTATTTGTAATATGGTAACACTTTGTTCATGGATAAATATAGACAAGGATATTCAAATAGGTTTGGTTAAATATGATGTGGATTAGTTTTCGTTGGGATCCTTTAAAGTTCACGGATTAATTTCTTGGTAGCTTTAAGCCAATTTAACTCCCCTGAAGATGTTCTCAGATGAGATTGAAAGTACTTTGGGAAATAAAAACTATTTGAAAAAAAATCTTGATATTTTTCTTAATCAATTTTCTAAGGCTACCAAGAAATTAATCCGTGAACTTGAAAGGATCACAACAAAAACTAATTGACATAATATCTCTAAATTATTTAACTAAACCTGTTTGAATGAAAATATGCTACCTTAATATACACAATATATGAGCCCTACTTTAAAATTAATGCTGTGAACGTTTGAATTTATATTTGATTCGTTCTCATTTCATTTGGATATTTGCACCTCATAAGGTCAAGCTCTTTTACAGTTAATTTAATACGCGAACATGGATAGAATTGATTTTAGAATTTCGCTAAAAAAAACATTCTTATCGCAAATAAATGGGAATATTTCGATAAATTGATCCTAAAGACCGAAGATTTAGGACGAAGGATAAGATGGGAAGCCTACTTCTTTCTTAAGGACCGGGGCGAAATGAATACAACAAATACATATGGATTTCAGAATTTAAAAACTCAACCTCTCATTGATCGTTTACACGGCTTTGAGATGTGAATCTCTTAAATATTATTAACAACATTACTTTTCATAAACACAAAAACCAAATTCAGAAACACTTGGATACATTGGTTAACGATATTAATAAATCCGATCGAATTTTCGTAAAATCTGACAAAACTTCGAACTTTTATAAATTTCATCCTAAGGATTATATGGCATTGATTAGAAATAATTTAACCAAGAGTTATTAAAAATAAATATTAATAATTTTGATTATGCTGATCATATCAACACTTCTTCGAAATACATTACGGATAAACTAAAAAATCAGTAATAGGTTTGGTAAACTTTGTACAAAGGAATCCTATGGACTACTTAAAGATCACAAACCGGAGTTCCGGAACAAAATCCCTACAAGAATTATAATTCTGACCAGATCGGAAGGATAAGCAAAGTTATCCTTGAACGCGTTAATAAATAGATTAAAAATCACCCTGGACTTATTTAATGGATCGGCACCACTGAAGTTATTAACTCGTTTAAAAACATCGCTAAGTAAAACATCTATACTTTCATCCAGTTCGATATATATCCAAGGACCTCTTTTAAATGGCATTGGAATTTGCTAAAGTTTATACAACATTTCGAGTGAAGAAATAAACATCATTATGAATTGTAGGAAATCTGTCCTCATTCACAAAAAAACAGTGTATAAAAAATTCTGACGATAACTTTGACATTTGTATGGGATCGTTGGATTCTACGGAATCTTCTGATTTGGTTAGATTATTTATTTTGTATAATCTAACTGCTTATGAAGAGATTAGATAGTATATGGTTGTATAGGGATAATGGTCTCATGAGTGTAAAAAACTCTACGACAAATAAAGTTGATAAACTTATGAAAATGATTTATAGGGAATTTAAGAGTTTAGGTCTTAACGTGAAAATAAGTACTAATATCAAACAAGTTGATTTTCTAAATGTAACATTAAATTTAGTCTATGAAAATTTTAAGCCTTATATGAAGAACAATGCCAACCGAATCTGTATCCTTCCTAATTCTAATCACTCACCGTCTGTAATCCGACATATTCCTTCCTCTGTAGAATGTCGGATTAGGCAATACTCTTCTAACAAAGAGGTATTTGAGAAACAGAACAGTGTATAATAAAGTTCTTAGGGATTAGTGTGTATAAATCCTCTGAAATTCAGTTTATTGAATATAATGGTAGTTCTAAGAAAGAAGGAGTAGCAGGAAGATCAACTGGTACACACGTCCATTTAACCAATTAGTACAAAGTTAGGACATAAGTTTCTAAATTTAATTGACAAACATTTTCCGAAAAGCAATTCCCCTAGTAAAATTTTTAATAAGAATACATTAAAACTTAGCTATAGTTGTACTAATAATCTTGAAAAAATAATAAAGTTGCACAACAATAAAACACTTAACCAATTTAACAATTATAACCACAATGCAAGTACTAATTCTAATATAGTTAAGGATAGTAACCAATGTGATTGTAGGAATCTTAACCAATGCCCATTGTCTAACAAATGCTTTACTAAATCCCTCGTGTATATGTGTTCTATTTCCTCAATAGAAAATCCGAGGATTGAAAAATTTTATATTGGCAGTACAAAGAACGCTTTCAAAGATCGTTGGTATAAGCATCTATCTTCTTTTACTAATGCTACTTATAGAAGTCATCTGATCCTTTGAACTATTAATCTTCTTCTTCTTTGGTAAAGTATTTGATGTTCTAATCAACTTTGGATCAGTTAAGCATATTAGCTTGTAGGGTCTTCTTACAAACAATATGGCTTTTGCTTTTCTAGGTCAACTTTCGATGTATTGACAGCTATTGCTGAAAGAGTCTGTCAAGTTTTAGTTAAAAGAGGTGAAGCTTGAATTGCTACTTTAGATATCTCAAAGGTGTTTGACAATGTGTGGAAATGCTGCTCTTTTTCATAAGCTGAAGGGTTATGATGTTTCTTGGATGATCCTGTTTTTGATTTCATTCAATCTTTCTTATGAACTTGCATAAGGAGAGTTATCTTGAACAGACACTCTCCTAGATCTTTCTATAGAAATATAGGTGACTCCCAGCGCTCTATTCTTAGAATTGTTTTCATCAACGACCTTCCTGATGACATTAAGTATCTATGCTGATGACAATTATTTACTACTTTCTTAATAGTAACTGATAGTTTTGATAAAATCAAATTGGTTGCTAATCTTGAAAATGACTTTCAGTCTGTTGTTAACTGAATTAAGCAATGGCTTGCTAATTTAAATGCTTCCAAAACTAAACTACTCTCTATTAATCTTTCTTTCTCTCCAATCAGAATGGCTGATGCTAACCACCACGAGAGCAACTCGCTGCACCTTCTCAGTCTCCCGTTTTCCATTAACATCAAGTGGAATTATATTGAATCAATTGCTACGTCTACTGCTGCTGGCAAAGTCGATTCACTATGTGCTTGATAATTTTTCTTGCCAGAATCTATCTTGCACATTTATAAATCTACCATTCATCCATACATTGAATATTGCTGTCACATCTAGTCTCGTCCTTCTGATTATATATATATAAATTAATCTGAGTCATCAGTGCTCTGCGTTTTTGGTAATCAGCTGTAATGACAAATGACTCCTGCTAACTCCTAATCATATATGGTAGTTAAGAATACATGTAAAATACATAGCTTAGAGTTTGCATGACAATAGCAGCATACATAATGAATTCAAGGAAAAATGTTGTTTTCCTCAATGACAACACATGATTACATAGAGCAAGAAGACAGGAAACATTTTGGGCCACTCACCTGGTCTGTTCTATTCACCCCACTTGATTCAAATGACCTTAAACCAACTCAGATGATTATTACATCTTTCAATCACTGTATCAATGCTTTCATAAAAAAATTCTCTAATGAAAACCAAATTCTTTTTTTTTCCAAGAATAAAATTAAGCAAAATCCTGTTTATTGACTTTCAGTAGTTTTTCACAAAAAAAAAAAAAAAACATTATTTCCATGTCAATTTAAAAGATTAACTCTTTGTAATTGCATTTTCCTTGACTGAAATGATTTCAATACAAACACTAGGAGCCAAAATCACTAATGGAATCCATATTTAATTTAAAAAAACAATTTAAGGAACAGATTGTAAACAAGTTGCCACATTATTTTAGCAATGACTTTTAAAAATTTGTTTTTTGCATATAGAGATTAAACAGTAGAATAAATTTGAAGTAATTCATATCTTCAGCATCTGTGACTGATTGACATTTTAATTTTGCTAGTGCGTGTAATTATATATGTGCGCACACACATGGTTGATGCAAAAATAATTATGGTTTTAATATTTTAAACGGATATTTATTATGAATTAAACTCTTATTTAACTGTTTCTGCAAATAAATCATTTGAAAGCACAATTTTTACTCTCCCACTTTATGTTAATACTTTGCTTTTCACTGTTCTCGATTTTCGGCTTCCAAATTAAAGAAGAAAAATTAAACTTCAATTGATTTTATTGTCCGAGTTCAAAACGGCCATGAAAAAAAGTGCAAAGTGCATGCAATATCAACCAGGCATCTTGGCAAGGGAATTGTCAATGAAACTTGTAGATATCCTTCTGCAGCTGATGACAACCAACTGGTGGCCATTATTGAAGTAAATCTCACATGAAACAACTCTCAAGAAATTTGACATTTGCACCATTATACAATCAATAATGTGGCAAGCTGAGAGAGAGAGAGAGAGAGAGATATGTTTTTTAATGTTAGGGTCCCACAGATCTGTGTGAAAAAAATTTGGACTTTTCGAGGATTATGTTAAGAAATCTCAAGGACTGAAACTGGTGTGCATGCACACATACACAAAATGAATGGTCATCAATTTCAAAAACACTGATTTATCTTTTAATAGATTGACACATGAGATGTTCAAAGAAAAGCTACAACTGGTTCCAATAATCCATGTCACATGGATCAGTTGAAAGCAGTGTCAAAATCCAAGTGTTGAAGGCTAAAACACAACTGAATGCAGACCTGGTTATGTTACACATTTTGTGTAGCATTCTACACCGTTTGAAGTTCTACATTTGAACATTTTGAATGACACTTTAATTCTTACTGCTACACATTTCAGCTATCGAAAAGATTCCTCATGGTTTGTGAAGGTCCTAAAAATTCTTGACTGCTGCACATTTTCTGTGAAGTTAAAGTATAATGATTTTAATGAACAGAACTACAAATAGAAATTTTCACAGAAAAACATTTTTGCTTGCCATATTACTCGACTTTTGCTGCACATGGCACAGAACAGTGATGTTACTATTTTTTTAGTTCATCTAGTTTAGCATTCAGCTCCAATTTGGATATCTCTAGGGATTTATCCTTTGTTTTTTTGATCTTCAGTTCTTCAATTTCCATAACCATGGATGTTCCATCTTTGTCCAGCTACTTCTTCCTGCCTTTTTTTCTTCTCAGCCCCAAGGTATTGGTTATGCTGTTCTGGCATTGGAAGCAATGAAGAGAAGAGCCTTCGTCATGGGAATATTCCCAGCACCTCCAACTGTCTGTGATAATGCACCATGTGAGCAGAGTCTGCCATTTTATATTGTCAGTAGAAATTTCCTTATTGACTGAGAAACCTTTCTCCACTGAGGCCTGTTCATGAGAGAGTACCAGTGATCTACAAACAACTTTCCAGTTTCTAATATTCCTTGTTAAACATGCTTGCTGAAATTCTTGAAAGCAATATTTCCAGCAGCCTCCTCTTTGAACTGACTGATGATGTCATCACAATCAGACTTGCTGACTTGTTTTCTGGCCATGTGAGAAAGACATCTTTTCAGACAGTCTTCTGTGGCAATTTTTTTTTTCACAAATGCATCCAGGGTTCAGCCGTGCAAGTGACTTTACAAGAGGCTATCTAAGGGGAAACACTGCCATTTCTCAATGATGGTGATGAACATTGCATTTAGAATTGCAACAAAGACAAACAGATCTTTTGTCGAAACATTTCTTTTTCGATAAATTTTGCCTAGCCCTATCTGCTTGAAATCCGTACTCCTTTCCAGCATCTTTATGCAGGTTTAGGTTTGACAAAATTTACAAATTCATTCAGTTTGGAAAATTTAATTATCTTTTACTGTGCTCCTTTACAAATCTTAACAGTTTCATTGATCATGCAAAAAAAAAAGAAAAAAGAAAAAAGGAAGCAATGATTTATCGCTCTAATATTTTATCAGAAACGATTCAATGTCTTTCAAAACGGACGCAAAAATCTGCAATTTCACTGGAAATAAAATGCCATTCACGTCTGACAGCACTGCAGAGAAGTACATGGTCTGGGAACATTTTTTCTGTTTTTTTAATTAAGTTCACAAATTTGATGACATTTAGGCAAATATCTAGGAGTCATTCACATGTTCGTATATTTTCTAGCAATCTATGGCAGAAATACAAAAATAAAGTGATAGGGTTGCCAGATTGAACTTTTAAAGCCAAGCAATAAAAGCCAAATAAATTTTAATATATTTCGTCATTTTTTCACACTTACAACAAAAGCTAGGGATACAGGTCATAAAACTTTAAAAATAACATTGTTTTTATTTTTCTATCCTAAGACACAAAGGTGCATTTTCTATCATCTTTCCTGGCTACATTTTGAGCCAAATTTTATTCTCAAATTTGTTATCTATTTTTTCAACATGAACTCACCCACCACTGACTGGAGATTAAATGAATATTTTACTTTTGAAATTTATATGTGAATAAAATTTCTTCACGTATACAAATTTTTAAAAAACACTGAGAAATTTTTCGAGATGCTCCTAAAACATTTTATTACTGTAAAATAATTTATTTTCCCTTCAACTACAAATTCAAATGTCTTTTATCTTTGCTTTTCCTCTTTTCTTGTTGAGCAAGAAGACATGCTTTCATATTCTTTCTCATCACCTAGATGAGAAAATACAGAAGTAACTATGAGGTCATGAACTCATTCTAATCAAGGAAACAAACCACCGTTTGCAATAACTGCCAACTAAAAAACATTTTTCTTAAAGGACAATTTAAGCTTGTAAAAAAGCCAGATTTCTGGGATTTGGCATTTTGACTTCCATGAATTGAGAAAAAGGATCTGTGGGCAGCCCAATTTAAAAAATTCCAGAGCTTTTCAAGGAGCTTTTGGGCTATTGCTGTTTTTCCATGTCTTTTCAAGCCCTGGAAAATTGACATGGCCTTTTCCAGGTTTCCAGGACCTGTATGAACTCTGAATGCTGCTAGTAATAAAAAAAATAAATATATTCTTTTGCATTAAATAAAACAATTTATTTACACAAAAGATAATTTAGTTTTCCACAAGAATTTATGATATATTACATATAAAGTTTCTCAAATTGATAAATGTTATCTATTATGAAGCCTTTTTTATCCTGCAGTGAAGAGTAACAGGTTAGAAAGAACTTTGGAAAGAGGAGGAGAGATGTAACCAGGAGGAGGAGGAGGACTGATCCAACAAAGAAGATAAATTCAAAACAAGCAAAAGTAATGCAACAAGGAGAGTAACAGAATTGAAAAATACTCAGTCAAAAGAAGTAACAAATATTTGCTTTATTGAACTTTAAAAATTTATAAATTCTTCAGTGTTTGAACAGATATTTCATTCACTCCAATCTTAACTCTTTCATATTATTTATGAATAATTACCAATAAAGTTACCTTGACATTATCTTCTTTTCTTAATGCTAATAATTTGTTTGTCTCAAAAAGGATTTCTATAAAATATGGTTTTATTTTGCATTAATTTCACTCAACAAAATCTTTTTGCATATTGTTAAATAACAGTATAAAGAAATTGCAATAAACTGTTAGCGAGAAAATCTGATGTCATTATTGTGGAAGGAGAAATTTCAAATATGACTAGATAGCAAATGGTGAAAAGAAAGAGTCCATAGCAAAAGCTTTAAATTCCTGGTGCCAGGAATGATTAAAAAAGATCTATCTAAATATTTCTAACATAAAGTCAATTCTATTTCAGTTAAAAAATCTCAAACTTTTAAAATTAAATTACATTTGAAGCCATAACAGACAAAGGAAAAATATTTTTCAAATGTAAAAATGACAAAAATAATGAAAGATGTATTGTGTCAATAAATAATTATTTATTTATGTAAGATTATCTGAAATGTTACAAAACATATATCACGCTATGCAAATTGGTAAAAAATGTTCTACATCTGTGTCTAGATTCTAACCTAGTCACTACTACCTTGAACAGCTGGACACTAACATTTTTGCTACCATTAGTAATTGCTATATAAAAGGACTTGTGCTTTACTTTAGCAAATAAAATTAAATTTATTAAACCCTATAGAATGACAGTCATGTGCGTTTTGGCAATGGTTTTGTTCCTCCAAATTATATGTGAAAGGTAATATACGACTTGCCCCAAAGCACATCTCTTATGTGGCAGTAAACGCATTAACCAATAACAATAAATTCACTAATATAGTAAATTCTCCAAACTTTTGTTCAAAGCCTTACTTCGTTGTGAATCAAAAGGATTTAATTTTTTTCTTTTTAGTCATTTTTATAGATTAATAATGAAATGAATGACAATATGGCCATATTTCTAACATCTTTTGTAGAAAAAGATGAAAATAACAATAGGAACAATGTAGTCATGGCTGACAAGTTGTTAGCTCACTATTCCAGTTTCTAAATCATGGCTGGTAAAGGAAGTTTTCATTATAATACTATGTCTTCTAGATGTATAATCTTATGCAGGTCAACTTAGTAGAAAATGTTTTGTTTTTAAATGTTAAATTCTTCAGAGTTCTGTTCAAGTCTAAATAAGTGAAAAGAGTAAATTAAACCCTGTTTTTATTCAACAGTTATTGATATATAGAGTTTAAGTAACCTCCTTACTAATATAATTTCATATCAACAAAAATTGAATTTTTCACTTTATTAACATTTTAGTCTTGAAATTTGAACATTTCAAGACTAAAATCATTTTAATAGAAAATGATAATAAACATTGTAATCATTAAATCTGAATGAAACCAAGACTGAAAATGTGAAAATAAAATGGCAGCCAAGGTAACAATAAAGTTAAAGTTATTTAAAAAAATAAAAACTAATAAAAATGACCTCAATATTTTTATCCTCTTGACAGGGTCTGTTTTTTTTTTATCATTTTATAGTCAAATAATTTTGTTACATTTTTGTTGCAGAAAATGAAAGAGGGAAATAAATAAAAAGGAATGCATATGCTTTCAAACAGCTGTATCAATCGGTTTTTCTTCTGAATACAAAAAAGGGAGGGGGGGGGAATACCTTCAAGACTAAAGTCTGCAATCACAAAATATTTTACATCAATCTACACAGAAAGTTAGTCTTGAAGAATCTGTCAATATATCCAAGACATGTGTGAAATATCACTGACAACAGATACTTTTTCTTTCTAAGACAGGACATCCAAAAATAGAATATATAAGGGGGTGGGAGTGGGGGGTTGGTTGACATTTACAATCACATCATGCTCTGAATCTTATGTCCATTGATACAGAAAAGTTGTAAGGAATACAGAATACCAGTTTTAAATCCCTGAATTGTCTCTTTGTGATTTACTGGTGAATGACATGTAGGACAGCAGACAAAAGATAACAGAGTATTGAGACACTCAATATTAACAGTAATCCCTCCACGATCTTTAGCAATCAGTTCCAATGGGGTAAGGACACTATCAGTACCAGCATTGAGACCAGTAATCATAGTGGAAGCACCATCACAGTTCTGCGGAAGGATATCAAAAGGAAGGAGTGTCGAACCTGCTTGTGCATGCTGCTGCTGCTGCTGAAGCTGCTGCTGTTGATGTAGTGTAATTCTGTTTAGAGTTTGTTGTTGTTGTTGTTGCTGCTGGAGGAGCTGATGTTTCAGTGTTGAGAAGCTGGGCAAACTCATCTCCGTTTGGTTTGCATTCTCTGATACAGTCTGCAGGTTGGTTGTCACTGGGCTGCTAGTTAATGGCGGAGCAGGGCTGCTGAAATTGTTCAGTGCGGCCACAGATACAGCATTCTGTGAAGTTGCTGCAGAAACTGATGGTGGATCTACAAAGTTGTCTTCATCAGTCTCTTCTTTTACTGTGGCTGTACTAATGGGATTGTTCTTCAAGGAAAAAGAGTGAAGCACGTGCTGTAGAGAAACAAAGAATAGAAACACATATGAGTAGAGGAGAAAACAACAACAACACAGAAACTTTACATTTAGTTTTATTGCAGCTTTAACAAATGAAACACTCATTTCATGAGCGAGAAGAATGTCCTGCCCACTTTACATTTTTTAGAAGATACAACAAAGCCCTACTTGAAATAGATATTTGAATAATCCACCATCTCTACTCAGACCAAATCACCTGCACGCAGAGTGGGAGAGCAAGGCCAGTGAATAAACAAAAATAGAAAATGGAGTAAGACAAGTATTCCATTTTCTCATTGCATTTATTTAGCCTTTACAGCAAGATGATCAGATTTATTATAGGTTAACATACACTTGACAACATCAGATATCCAAATGATAGTGTCAATGGTGGACTCAGTAGGAAAACTGAAAAAGCTCCTACACAAAGTAGTAAAGGAAAGCGAGAAGAAAGGACTATTAATTTTAAGACAGAATGCATGACTGCCAGCAAAATAAGCAAAACTGCGGATGTGAGCTAAGTATTGGGTTTGTCAAAATCAAGCTGGTACAGAAATTCAATAATCTGGATAGTGTACTGACAGATGACAGAAATCTAAAGGTGAATAGGAATATCAAAAGATGTTTTCCAGAAACTAAGCAAATTATTAAGAGATAGAAAAATTTTGTTAGATACAAAGAAAAGAGAGTGTTGAACTGCTATGTAACATCTAATATTGAATATAACAGTGAATGGTGGTCAATCTCTTCAGATAAAAAAAACGAGATTCAAAATGACAGACATGGATTGATGTAACATGGCTCTACTGACAAATGCTAAGAATACTATAAATAGAACCTGTATGCAATGAGGAAGTTTTAAAGAAAATAGGAATTACAAGAAATTTTATATTTGACAATTGAGATTTCTAGGATGCATAATGAGGAAAGAGAGCCTGGAAAATCTAAGACTCACAAGGCGATAACAGAAGCAGGAGGAAACCGTGAGTAACCTACTTGATAAATTTGTTTGAATGGATGTCTGGACATGGACACAAAGGAACAATAGCGAATTTTATACAGTGTTTTTTTTTGTTTTTTTTTTAAACTTAGCATGGGCAAAACAAATTCAGATTTGGATGAAAAAAGACCCCAGAATGACAACAAAATCCACAAAAATTTTTCATTTGTGCTTAGTTTAATTTGCAACGTATATAAAGGTAGATAGAAAAATGCAAATTTAGATAAGATAGCAAGGATCATAACTCACTGTCTGGGGCTCTCAATCAGGCTTAAAATAAAATAACATTAGTTGATTGGACAAATTTACATACTAAAAATCTTATTAGAAATCATTTGAACAATGAAAAAGTAATTTTTGATTAAATAAAAAAATAACTGCATATTTTCACCTGAAAATATTTTCTACATTAACTTCAATGATACAGCTTTAATCTTCACAAAATTATATTATTTAAAACCAATATTTTTTAATGATAGATTTTTCCCCATGGAATCAACAGGAAAGCTTAAATAGTAACAAACCTCAAATGGTGATCTTAATTTTTTGAAAAAAATAAATTAAAAAAGCATCTTTTAAATATAACCCTAACAAAAGATTTTTTTTTTTTTACATGGACACTAAACTATTTGCTTGAAAATAGAGTAACTTTTAATAAACACGTCATTTTAATCTAGAAAAACTGTCTTTAATTTAAATCTGGCTTGATTTTGGTTTGCCTGATTTCACATAACTTTACCTCTTTCTTAGCTCTCCATTTGTGATAGGAAATTTTCCTATACATTGCCTGTCGTAATGTCACTGGGGAACAGTTACTCTCTTGGGTCTTTTGGACCCACACTGAAATAGAAAAAACAAAGAATTGAGGAAAGGGTAGGATTAAAAAGAAAAGAGCATAAAAATGTTATATTTTGGCAATTAAATTTTATCAAAGTATCAAACATCAATGACAAAAATATTTAATATGCAGAAAAAAGATTCTAGTGTTAATTCAATAGATTATGTTTTAAAGTTATTTGTAAGAAAATCAGATCAGTCAGTTATTCTATCATCATTTATTCAATCAAGAGAATCTGCAGTTGCTAAAGAAAAGTTTACATAAAAAACTTCAATCACTCTAACAGAAAACAACAGGAAATATGTTGCATGATCTTGGATGTAAATTTGCTGTAGAGGATTATGAAATTAGTGCACTTTCAATACATTTTCAGCTTAATAACTTGTGTTACCTCAAGTATTTTTTAAGGTCACTGTTACTTTGATAAGAAGATGCCACCCTTTGAAACAGTAATGAGGAACTCTTGTTAAATTTTGGTAGTCAAAAAGATATTCTATCCTAAATGCATGGTTTGACCATCCTAATAAAATAACCCAGATAAAATAATCAAAAAGATTGGCTTCAGTATATTGGACTTTTGGCTAAGTTAATTTGTGACAAATGTAAGAATGTACTACTTCTACTTTGCATCTGATCACAGATTATTTGTAACTAAACTGACAACACCATCCAACAAAACAGCTCTCTTCCACTCATATAAATCACAAAAGACACACAAGTATAACATCCAAGCCCATAAAAATGAAAATAGAAGAGGAGCATTCTGTGATAAACTAAAGTTCATACTGGTGCAATGCCCCTAAAACTTGAAAAAGAAAAACAAAACAGAGGAATCAAATAATGTAAATGTATCTGCTTCAGCTAATGAAGACAATATCTAAACAGAAAGAGGAGCCCTTCCTGTGAGGCAACAATCCTCACAAATAGAATAGGAAAAAAAAATGAAAGGAGGAATGAATAAAAAAAAAAAAAAATGGAATAATAAAGCATTCCTTAACATTAAGGCTGAAATAGAAGAATAACCTCTTGCTGAATATAAAAACAAATTTCTCAGTTTCATGAAGGAAGTTTGGAATCAGAAGTTCATCCCAAAGCAGAAGGTGTGTATCATGCCATAATGCACTGGAAACAAAAAAAAAATAGTCCTCAAGATCCTCACATATATGAAGATACCTCAATTAGATCCATTATGGCAAAATGTACTAACGAACATTATATTAACTAAGCTCTCCACAGTCTATGAAAATTCCTCTGAACATAGTCCACTGAATGTCTAGATGTGATAGAGGAATTATATCAGTGCACAAAGTCATACATATCTGAAGATCCCAATATTGAAGCATTTCAAACCTCATCATCAGGAGTATGACAAGGTGGAAATGAGAGCCCCAGTCTATTTAATCTCATTCCAGACTATACTTTGCACATATACAAGCACAGATATAAAGAGATGGGCACTGATCATTTAAGCATCCCATACTATATCCCAAATGAATCATCGAATAGAAAACAATCTTACTTTTCAATCTCAAAGCCAAAGTACAAATGATGAGGGAGGCTGTTCTGATAATATGAGTATTCAGAATTGGGATAAAAATGAACTTGAGCAAAAGAAAAAAAAAAAAATGAAATTGCAATGAAAGCAATGATGGCATATACACTGAATCCATCATAAAAATTCAGGATATGAAATTAATAAATACTAAACACTTCAAATACCTCAGTATATATAGATAGTTATAAGAAATTTAGTATAAGAGATAAAGAAATTGAACAAGTCATATTTTAAAATAGTCTCATCAGATTGAGACTTTCATATCTTAGATTGGTGATTAAAGGTGGCTTCAAGCAAATGAAGTTTGTCGGTCTTAGCAAGGATCATCCCTCTTCAAACCTTGTGGACTGGCACAAGAAATCACAAAGAAATGTACCAGTTAACATACCACATCATATGTGGACTTTCAACAGCAGCAACAACTAAAATGGATAGCACATCTACCTTGATCAGAGAATAGTGACATAATCAGGATTTTACTTCAAACAAAAGACAAGGAAGGAAGTCTACCCCCCAATCAATGCTGGAAACAATTACCAGACTTGAGAAAACTATTTTCCTAAAATATTGTTTTCATAGGATTTTATAAATTTCAACCAGTAGTAGCACTGGCTGCTTGGTCAATGAATGCTAAATTTTTCCTTACAAGGAAATGGCTAATATTACCATTACCATTCTTTAAGTTGAAATAAGGATCAGATCTATAATAATGAACAATGAATGCATTGAATATCCTGTTTTGTAAAAGATCCCTGTTATGTTCACAATCTTTTATTTAAAGGTTTAAAAACCTTACAAATGTATTTCATGTAACATTTTTTCAGGTTATTTTGGCTTTTGTTGATTAAATCTTTCATTGAATTTAAAGTAGTTGTAACAAAATTTATACTAAGATTGAATAAATTCTTTGGAATTATAGTCATTATGGAGTTGATAGTAATATGAGTATATATTGGTTCTTTAGGTAAAATGTTTTGGAAAGGAACAATATTTAGAAATTCCAAGCAAAGATATGTTAATACACGACCAAGAGGCAATTGACAGTTCAAGCTTTTGCTTATAAAAGTTATAAAAAAATAATACTGGTTTGTAATTAGTCAGAAAAGCATAATTCTGTCTCTCAGTTGGGTAAGGTTAATTTTGATTTTATTAAAAATTTGTTTAGATTTAAGCAAAATATGATAGGAATACCTGCTCTGTTTTTGATTAAATCATAAACTTGTATATTTTAGGGTGATATTCAATCGTGACCGGGTTTTGTTCTCGTTAATTAACTAATTGATTTGTTAAATTTTAGTCTCAGAAATTATTTTATGTTTAATTTTTTTAATAGAGATTTGTAGCATTAAGTCTTTATTTTTTCATTGTAAGTATCCATACTTTTATGTTTTGTATAGTAACGTTAATTCGTTGTCTGTTCCTAATGAAACAGTGATTTTATTCCTTGTGTGAAACTTTTGTTGAAATCTTTTATCATTTTGCTTTGTGGTTCTTAAGTATTTTCTATTTATTATGTTTATCTTTTTAAGTAGAGTTGCAACAAACTTTAGTCTGAAACTGAAACAGTTCTATATTGGATAATGTTATGACTGACAACTTTGGTCAGAGGTTTTTGTTGGTCAATATCTTTCCCTTTACTGCTATTTGAACACAGGAGTCACAGTTTATGTAAATCTGATTATTATTTATTTAGCAAAATGTTCATCCTAATTGGTCTCCTACAAATTAAAATGGAATAGTCTTGTGGCAGAGTTAGAGTCCAGTTTTTCTTGCTTTTTCAAAGGTTATTACCTCATTTTTTCAGTTCTGTAAAGGATTTTAGAAAATCATAAATGTATACAAGAAATATGCTGAGATGTTCTGAATATTGAAAACTGATTATAAAATTCAAAATTCAAGTCTTTTCTTTTGATATTGGAACAGCTTATGAAATAGTAAAAAGAGAAAAACAAGAGAATTTATTATTTTTTTTTTTTACTTACTGACAATAGCTTTAGTGAGTAAAGGATCAAGCATTCTGCCACATCCTCGCTCAGACAATGTACCTCCTTTCATCTGATCTTTACTAAAGAAAAAGTTCATTAAAATTCGGACCATGGCTTGACCATCGTTCTTCTTGCGAATCACTTCAAAATACTGATCTGAATGGATATACACCCCAAGTCCAATATGCACCATCTGAAAATAAAGAATCAAACAAGTGCTTATACCAATCTGATTATAATCTTTTAAATGGATCATCAGTAAGATTAACTCAGAGATAATCTTTTGGGATGATTCTTAAAAAACACCTTTCCAAATAATACTAAACTTTTGATCATTTTGAAGCATTGTAGTCATTCCAACCTCTGATTACTCATTCACACATTTTGCAGTAAACATTTTTTCAAGAGGAATATCACAGATAACAATTTTTATGTTGCCAAATGCTTTTCTAGATGCATCTACAAGCCTCACATATCTGACATTGCAGGCAGCATTATAGATTTTATGATCTATGCAAGTTTAAACAACTATTCTCTTACAGTGAAATGGAATTATTTCACAATAGCTAATTTCAAATAAATTAGTTATAAATGTGATTTCAATCGTGACTTAACTACGAACCCATTACATTGATTCTCTTTCAAAATCTTTTGAAAACATGACTATAAAGTAATCAGTTCATTTATGTAATATGTGTTTATCTAAATATGCACAAATACAGATATTTCAATGAGCCATCCTGTTACTGTCAATGCTACATAAGTGCTTTGACAAACGAAACCAAAAAAAATCTACAGAGGGGTCAAGTGAATGTGAATTTCATTTCCTAACCAATTAGTCAAACCAAATAGTCACAACATTCAAACCAAGTAAAATAATATTTTATATGAACCATTTATAAAAATAAAAAAATAAAATAAACTATTCATTATGAAAATTATCCATGTATCCTCTTGCAATTTGCCATCAATATTTTGCTTGCACCAACATCCACATTTATTTTCGTATATGAAAACCATTTTTTTTTTTTTATTTCAGCTTATCTTGAGTGAAATGGATTGCCAGTGTTTTTGTTTTTGTTTAGCATAATTAGCAAAACATCAATTTTCTCAATTTCTATAAAGTGGAATGTTTTTTGCTATTAAAATCATTTCATTTTCTAACCAGAAGATGGTTTCACAATAGTGCATTTTAGTTTGTAGATGGCTAATTAAAAACTTAAAGGACAACATGCATACTAATATTCAAATCCGGATAATTTTGATCATTATAATTCAATAGATCAAAGGACTTTGAAAAATTATCTTCTCCTTTAATAGTTTTTTTTTTTCTTTCATGAACATTGAAAAATGTAAATCAAATGCCTCAGTTTTTCATTGCAACACTCACTCTATATGCATTAAATACTCAATAATCTTGCAATCACAAAGTTAAATATACAAGGTTACATGATTCATTAGACTCAATATTTATAATGGCAACTAAATCAAGAAATTTCACAAGTGTGCAAATAATTATCTATTTAATTTCAAAGATATTAGTTAACAATGGAAAAACTTGAAAATTGCATGCAAAATTAAGTCTAACTTATAGAAATATTTTAGATAAGTGAACTGTTTTTCCCATGTATTTAATAATTGCAGACTAGAAAGAAATATCTATATCATATAGTAAAGAAAATAACCTGGTATTTCTGAGCTTCTTCTGGAGACACCAATCCTGCATTAGGTCGGCCATATTGGAGGACTTCCATGTGACTTCTGAAAGGATAATAAAATCCAAAATGGACATTCATTTACTGTTTTCTTTTCAGTGGGAAAGAGGAGTTAATTGGTAGAGTTAGGATTGAACTCTACCAGAAAGATTCCTTGACCTGACATCAAACTGTCTATCATGAGGTGAGGCCATGTCAAGACCATGATCACTAGTGAAAGGAAAGAGCACAAGGTATTTTCAATTCATTGCCTTTTCTAAACGTGTTACGGCAAAAGTGATGGAAAATGTCTTGACTGGAATTCAAACTTGGTATGATGATTCTGTTTTACAAGTTGATAACCATTAGGCCACTTCACACTTTCAAAACCAAACTAAAATTCACAAAAAAAAATATGGATCAGTTTCATCAAAGTATTCAATAAAGGACTGCATAAAATATTAAAACTCATTTAATCAATCATAATATATCAAAGTATAAACTACAATTACTTTTATTTCAGAATAACGATTCTCATATTCCCAAAAGAAATAACCAAAACGATGGCTTTCTCATGGCAATTTCTAAAATTTTTAGGAAAATTTACTGATTTCTAATGAAAAATACAGTATGTTTATAGAATTAAAATGACTATTAATGCTGTTAAAAGTTTTACATAAAATGTATTTAGTATATAAAAGTAAGGTAATAATCCTTTGAAATAATGACCATAACATTTTTACAAATTTTCAAGTAATTTGAATAATTTTACTAATTTTTAGATCGGTTACTTTTAAACTTAGATCAAATCCCATGAAGTTGTACAATTTAAATATAAAAAAAGAAATTTGGGAACATAATAAAAATCAAAATATAATTTTAAAGTCAGCCTTTGACAATGTTTTAGGTGGAGTTTGGACAAACATCTATGTCTATATTAAGTTCTTTCTATATAAATAACTTAGGAAGAAATAATAAGAATGAATACAAATAATAGAGTATCATTAACTTTTGCATTTCAAACTATTTCTACATACCAATAACTGATTTATCTCCCTTACATATTTGGAATTAGCATTCAGATTGTTCGGGACAGTAACATAAAATAAAACAAAAAATAGCATGAAGATACAAAAACAAAGTGAAGGATTATTCCTATTTTAGATGAAGGAATGTATGTGGAGGGAAAATGTTCCCAGTAATTAAATTTTTTTTTTATGAAGTTATTTGCCAAAAATACCGTCCTTATCATATTGAAATATATCCATACATTTTCTTCATGGAGATTAAATTATACTTCTGTTGTTACTTACAGACAAAAATTATTTTGGAAGTTTTTTTTTTTTTGAATGCTCGACTTTTCAAAAATAAAAATAATTCAATTCAGTGTCTGGTATACAAATATTGTTTGAAATGCTAAACTTAACATTTAACAGGATCTTTGTCTGAATCTCTTTACTTTCAGACTTTTGTCCTCATCTTGGTTGTTGTTATCACAATATTTCGGACAGTGTATCCCTCTAGCCTTCCTCGAGTGTATATCAATCTGAGTAACCTACACAGAATTCTGAACTGAACCCTTTATTTAATCTCTATGACCATATTCTCATTCGACTGCTCCTGTCTAGGGATATCATCTATAGTTCTTATTTTATTTAGTATTCTTCAGTTATTGCTTGCACATTTCCACTGATCCAGGGATTGAACTTACAACCACTGTCACCAAATTCAATGCTTTTACCCACTAGGTCACTGTCTCATAGTAAACTTAGAGCCTTAAATTTAACCTGATTGCTGATACTGCAGTTGAAGGCTTGCTGTCATTTGTCTTTCTTTATTAGCTGCTCCCATACTGTATTTATTTCTATGCCAGGCCTACTAAGGAGATCCTCATAGCCTAGTATATGCACTGATTCTTTCAAACTTCTAACTCTCCAGTGTTCTTCCCTTTCACTCCATACATGAACAGCCATGCCTGGTTTCATTGTCTCCTCTCACTATGGCTTTTTAATGTTCTTCCAGTCTTACTTTTAGGAGGCGGCTTGTTTCACTTTTGTATTCTCTGCCACAACTGCAAGAAATCACGTACATGCAATTCTTGGTCATATTTTCCCCAGATCGATATACACCCGAGAAAGGCCAGAGGGCATAACATCCAAAATGTTGTGATAACAACAACAGAGAAAAAAAGAAAATAGAGAGATGAAGAAAACAGAATATAGTGTAAATAAAATTGAAATTTTGAAGGGATGATTTCTAAAGACATTAATGAAGAAATAGAACTGAATAAGTGTCAGACAACAAATCATGTGTCTTTTTTAAGGATTATGTCATGTATAGCTTCCCACAGGTAGAAATTGGGAATGCTCTATACACTAAAAATTATTTTTTTAAATTCTTTTAAAAATATATTGGCTCAAACAACTGCAGTGAGCTTTTCAATTTTTGATTCGTAAAATTAATTTTCACTTAACTATATCACCAAACCGCCCCCTTGAAAGCAATGAAGAATTTTAAACATTTTTTTAATATTGTAAATTGTTTAGTTAAAATTAAAAAAAAAAAAAAAAAAATGATAACAATTCTTGTAAAAATTAATTATTCACCAAAAAATTATATTCTTAAGAAAATAGTGTCCTTAAATCTTATTTATCAAAGCAGTTAAAAGCTTTTCTAATTAAATAATGTCATAGTTTTATTGCATTTTTTATTTTGCAATTCAGACCAAATTTTCGATGAAAGGGCAAAATGTTTTACAAAAAAAAAATTGATGATTTACTTTCTTCAAGTTCTGCTTTTAACTAAAAAAAAAAAAAAAACAAACCCCGCCTTAAAAATTTAATTTCTTGAAATTTCATGAAATTAAGTAAGTGGGTGGTAACATATGTAAAAAAAAAATACTTTCATTCATTTCTGAATATATCCTGAATCCAACAATTATTTGATTTTTTTAAAGAATTTCCAAATTAATGTGTTTTTCACCGGCAAAAGTGAAAAAAAAAAAAATAAATAAAAAAAAAATAGATTTTTTACCAAAATTTCAAACGTGCTACAAAGGAGTTTAAAATTTCAAAATTAAATAATACTTTGGTCTGTCCTCTTAATAATAACAAATATCTTAATGACAAAACTTTGTTTTTATTGAGTTTGGGGCCTTTTTTCATCATGCTATATTATTTTTTATGCCACCAAGTGGGAGGAACCTACTATAAGGCCTCACACAATTTACAAGTAAAAGATTCTAAACAACTTGTAACCTTGTTTTATGAATATGAAAAGTTTTTTCATATTTTATTTATATTTTGTAATCTAAACCAGTTGTATGAATAAACAGTAAATTGCCAAGATGACTGAATCAAGTCAATATAGTGAATCAACCTCTAGGGGCTGCTCCTCTAAAAAAAAAAAAAAAAAAAAAAAAAAAGAGAAAATGACCCCAGTATCTAAAATTTGTGCTAAGGCCAGAGTAAAACAATTTCTTGATAACTTTTATGCAGAAGAAAATGTTATTTTGCAAATTCTGTCTTCATAGTGTTGACATTTGGTTGACACAATCAAAGATCACATCAACTCAAAAACTCATTTGACAAAAAAAGTCAGCTCAACTGAAACAGAAGACAATCACAACTTTGTTGAAGAGTTAAGAGGTATGAGATGATTTTGTCCTTGATTTTTTTGAAAATGTACACATTGTCCGACATTTCCCTATACAAAATTGACAAAATTAGGCCATTCATATTGAAACATTGTAAAGAAGGTGGTGCTATTCCAAGTGTCAACAGTGTTAGGTAATTTCATCTACCAAAATTGGTTGCTTGTTACTCTGCTGCCCTGAAAGCCAAGCTTGCTAATCAATCAGAACAGATGAAACAACTGTCAGGACAACAGCATTTTGAATGTAATTGCAAATATTGCATTTGACGATATTATTGCCTTTGTAACAGATTCTGCAGCCTATTGCAAAAAAGCTCATAAAGAAGTGTTGTCAAATGTCTTTGTTAACAGTTGCCATGTGTTGTGCTTAGGAGATATTTTAAATCTTGTTGGTGAAGTATTTTCATGCTGGTCAGCATTTGATAATGTTACTCAGCTCACTACTTTCATCAAGTCAGCTTTTTTTAAAAAGCCTAGTAGAAAAAGTGATACTTAAATGGCTTGAAGGTTCCTTGCTTAAGGAACAAGTGAAACTACTCTCTGTACCAATGGCAACCAGATGAAATTCCTGGTTTAATGTGATCAAATATCACTCATCCTTTGTATTGTTGTATGAAGGATTCTTTAAGCAAGTAAAGAGCTATGGACTTGCTATAGATAGGATTCTAGAATTAGTAGATGATGGTCAACTACATCATGCCTCTTACTATAATTTGTGCCTAAATTTGCATTTTATAAATAAGAACTGCACTCATTTAATAACAGCTTTGACAAACTTAGAAGAAACTAAGTCTCTGCTTGCATGTGTTGTATATAGGTACCTTCATGAGATTGCCAGAAAATGAGCCATAGCATGATAAAAATGGCCTTAAACTTGACGAAAATAATTTTTATTTGTCTGTTTATACTATAATCAAGAGGAAAGATCAAAGTATTTTTTGATTATTTTTTAAATTTTTTTTATCATTTCGAGCACGTCCAAATTTGTCGTTTAAAATCATGTTTTTTGTTTTTTTCGATTGTCAGCCATTTTTTTTAATTTTTAAAATTTTATAAAAAAAGTTAATTTTTCCGTTTAAAATTCTGCCAAGAAATAGTTACACTTTTTAAAAAAATTTATTTTTACAAAATTTAAATGTTTATTTAACATATTTTGAAAGAAAACATTACTTACTTTACGCGCTGAAAAGTGTACTTAAAAAAAAAAAAGACAGCGGGTTTGAACAGAAGTGACACATTCGATGTTTTGATTGATGCTGTCATCAAGTATTGACAGCTTACGCGACCTAATTTTTATTGAACCATTAGGCCACTAATCATTATTACGTAACCAGTTATTAAGGGAAAATTACAGCGTTTTAATTTTTAATTGTTTCTTAGCGTTCCATCTTTACTTGTATGATGCTTTATGAAAATAAAGCTTTCCATCTTTACGTGTACGATGCTTTATGAAAATTTTTTAACTAAGACTGTTGACAGAAAAAATTTCATAAGGTGCATACAAATTAATATAATTTAATTACAGTGTAACTCAGATATGAGACCCGGGTATAAGAGAAACACAGATATAAGAGAGATTTTATGTGGTCCCAAATTAGAGCCATACTTACCTAAACAAAATAGATCAAACCCGGATATAAGAGAAACCTGGATATAAGAGACTTCGTCTCCGGGCCCTGACAACTCTCTTATGTCAGGGCTCTCTTATGTCAGGGTTACACTGTAATTACTTTAATTAGGTATCTTTCTTATGAAAGGCTAAGTGTAGAATATAAATATATACATTTGTTATATTTTATTTCATGGTATTATTTGTATTTCCCTTCATTTTATTAATTTTGAAATGAGAAGGCTAACTGACAGTGGAGAACAACATTTAGTCATGCAAACCACGTGGCTTTCTTTTGTTTTCATGATGTTTCGTTTCCGGTCTTCAGTATATTTGAATTTAAGCTATTTTTGGACACAAAAAAAAACGTTATATTAGATTTTTACCTAAAGGCAACTTTCTGATTGTAACCAGGATTATTTTATAATCTGTAAATGATATTTATCTACTTAATAATACCATTGACTAACTGAAAATCAATTTTAAAATATTTAACAACTTTAAGCAATAAACATAAATTTAACAATAAGAAATAACAAATAATTGTTGTAAAAATTTATTTTTCATCGAAAATGTTTTTTGCTTTCAGGAAATATTATCCATAGTCCTACAAATAAGTAAAAGCAGCTAAAAGTTTTTGAAATTAAATAATATCTTTGTTTTATTGAGTTTTGTATGTTACAATTCAGAGCTGATTTTAAGGTAGACGGGTCCGAAATAAAAAAAAAAGTAAATATGATTTGCTTTGGACAAAGCCTTGTGTTTTTAACTAATTAATCGCTAAATCATAGCACTTAGAATTTCATGAAATTTCATGAAATTACTTGTGGGGGGGTGTAATAAATAAAATAAAAAATTACCATGACTTAAAAAAAAAAACAAACATATTTATAATAATTTCCATCATTTGTGAATAGTTTCTGAAAGTTTCATGAAAATCCAACGATTATTTTTATTTTTACAAGATTTTCAAAATTAACGGCTCCCATTAAAAAGAAAATTAAAAAAAAAATACACGCTCTCATGAAGGTACCTAGTTGTATATAACATGATGGAGAATGTAAAATAGTATTTGCATATTGGTACATCAAAATCAACATTTGTCATAGAAACTGATCGTCTTCTGTCTGAACTAGAAAACACAGAGGAGAGAGTTATCTTAAATTTCCAAGATTTTTTTCAGCACATCTTTTTCAAAACTGATTAAATATCTGGATACCCACCCTGTGTATAACTTTTACAAGGCAGCTCACCTGTTTGATCCTAGACAGCTACCCTCTATAGGCCAGGATTTAGACAGTTTTGCAGCCATCAAGGACTTGCAATATCTTTCTACTGATCTTCTTGAAGAATTCCAAATGTATGTGAATTACCAAGATGATTTACCAAATCCTTTTAATATCCCATCATTTTGGAATGCAAATAAAAGCAAAATGATTAAGGTCTCCACATTCACCCAGATATATGCTCAACGTCAAATACCTCGCTTTCACTGTTGATAAGCAAGGTCGTCAGTCAGATGAGCCAATACTGCTGCTAACAAATCAATGCCACCACCCTATGATCTGCCTTCTTTGGACTGATCAGTTATAACTGTGTGTGTGTGTGTGTGTGTTTTTGTGTTCCTAGCCTCATAGCACCACATCAGAGACTCTCTCACTCTACTACTTATCAAGAATGCAAAATGACAATGGTCTGACAAGTGTCAACAGATTTGAGTGCGTGAAAGAGTCGCTCATTTTGGATTTACTCCTCACACATTTGGACCCATCCTTATCAACAGTTGTGGCACCAGATACATCAAAATCAGAAATCAATGTTGTCATCTCTCACAGTTTCCCCTAAATGAACTGGATAAGGTGATCTCACACACTACTTGTACTCTTACACAGGCCAAATTACATAATTACAGTCAGATAGAAAAGGAGGTATTGTCACCAATCTTGGTACTCAAAAAGTTTCACAAGATGCTATATAGTCAATGTTTCACTTTGCTGACTGACCACAAACTGCTACTTATTGTATCTAGATAAAAAAAAACCTCATCTGCAATGCTGGACAACCACACTTTGGGTGCATGATTTCATATCTACTATCAATGAACGATGACCCTTATTCAAGCTGATGTCCTATTGCACCTAATCAATAACCAACAGCTTCCAGATGAGGACACAGTGATCTCTGCAATTTGTATAGAACCAGTCACCAAAGAATGTTGTTGAATGCTATGCAGGCACTACTAGTCAGAGAGATTGAGGGAAATGCAAAATGGTGAAGACTTCCAGTCGGTTATCTATTTGTGCGCAACTTGGCCAGAAACCAACCAAGGAGAGTTGAGGTATTTTTTTTCAATTGCTCCGAGTCTCTTTCTATGATCAATGGATACCACAGTGTCAGTTATTTCCCTTTAACTCAACTTTCCAAGTTTTTGTTCACCTATGCTGTAGTCAGGTATTGAACTCACAACTCTTTGGGTCAAGTCATTGGATTACTTCAATGCTTTTATCCAAGAGGCCATGTTAAAGAGAAATAACTTTTATCCACTTTCCAGTGTTAAAGAGAAATAACTGATACTGAGATATCCAGAAATGGCATGGAACATGGCACATGGAAACAGAACAATCTACCCTGGTGGACGAAATAAAAGGTTTGGTTAGAAATTCCAATCACCTGAAGAAGGTTGGAGTGTACAATGGCTAAAACATGAATATGGCAACAAAGATGAGGGCAACAGTCTGAACAATGTAAATAATTAAAATAATTCATTTCAGGAATATAAACAGATGCTTAATTAGATTTTGTTCTCATATGTCAACACATTCAAAGTTCGAACAATTGTCATCTTACAATCTGGCTCCTACTTTCAAAAGTTTGCATTATAAATAGATTAAAATATGGAAACCCAACTTTTTTTTAACTAATTGTTCACTCAATACTAGACTTATTAGCCACTCGTGGTAGAAGGTTACCGATTGAGATTTGATGCATGTAAGAGGGGGATGAGATAAGAAAACTTAAACATGTTAAGACTGTAATGATTGAGAAAGTATCTTTTTAGTAGACCGTTCCATGAAGCAGCAGTTGTTGGGAAGAAGTTTGTCCAAATTGACTTTCTTTTTATTAACAGAATATGAAGGGAATGGGGATGATTCATTCCAGTGGCACATATGACAGGTTTTAGACATGAAAGTTGGGGGCTGATGAAACAAAGCAATGTAGCCCATCAGAAGATCTGTCACGAAAATAGCAATAGAGTAGCAAGAGACTTGCAATGTTTCATCTGTGGGATAGCAGTTATAGTGTGAAAAATAACTCATCACCTCCAAAGACACTTCTGAACTCTAACATTGGAAAGAGAGGAGTAAGCAGCTCCATCCCCAATATGGCAACAGTACTTTATTTGGGGTCTTATCTGGCTCTTGTAAAGACAGTGTATAGCAGGTGGAGTCAAGTACTTATTGGAATAGTACAAAGAACTGAAAATTTAGCGATGGTTCATATACATGTTCCACTGGAGATCTGGGCTGAACTTGAGTCCCAATAGGCATTCAAAGCAAGCAGCCTCCTTCAGAGAACACCCATCCATCATGATTGGGGAAAGTTTAGAGTCTGCTTGGTGATGACGGAACATTACTAGTTTGGTTTTGGAGCTATTGAATGTTACAAGCCAATCTCCCCACACTGCTCCCATTGAGCCACCAGAGCTAGGTCAGAAGGGAGATTAGCTGTCAGCCTCTAGTCATCTCTATTTTTGGAGGTACACCTATATACTGTGGTATCATCTGCATAGATATTTACTAGAGATCTCTGAGCATTAATATAAAGTGGGTAGGACCAAGAAGGCAGCCTTGAAGAATGCCTGCCTTGATCACCCAGGCTTCTAAAGATTGACCATTAACAACCTGTTAGAAATGAGAAAACTTTATGTAGGAAGCATCTATGCCACACTTTGTCAAAGGCCTTTGATATATCTAAGGCAATTGCTCTGGTGGACTTTATGTAAGTATTTTCCAGGTCTGTTACAAGTCTTTAACTAAGTGATATTTTCATCTGTACTGTACTTCTAACATTATTATAATGACAACAAAAACTTTATTAAACACACAAAAATATCAGATTAATCAAAACTTTCAAGAGATTTTGGTGGCCCTTAAAAAGGGTTGTGTTTTATATATATATATGGGTCATTCCATGTCAAAACACCAGCAAAAAGTTGAAATCTGCACCCACCGACACCAAATTACTTGAAATTTGGCACAAATGTTCCCCTTCATGAGTTAGGAAAGTCTGCCAAATTATTTTGTGCTAGACTTTACCGTTCCAATTTCAAGGGGTGGGGTGGGGGTATAATTTTCCTATTTTGCCTATAAATTAAGGCTGCGCAACCTCGCCGAATTTCATTGTTTTTTTTTTAAATTAAAGAAAAATACTTCCACACCTTCAATATTTCTGAAATTTGACATGTAGGGCAAATAAGAAGTGTAGAATCTGAATATTTAACTATTTCAAGCCTACACTTGATAGAAAATTTTATTTTGCTCAACCAAATACATGACCCCAAAATCAACAACTTTTCATCTATGTAGCTTACGGTCAGTCTATCGAAAATACGTCCTCTTCAATTTTCATATTTTTTGTCTAACATCTACAATGCTGCTCAAGTTCACCAAAAACGTTTGTGAGTGTTTTAAGTCTACTTTAGAAGATATGACCCTGCCAAGTTTAGAGTTTTTTCCTAAATATGTGCAGGATTTATGAGAAAGATTATAATTAAAGACAATCATCCTAATGCTCCAGGCAGGAAAGACTCATCTTGTGCAACCTAAATGAGCTCTTCAGAGCATTCAAGGAACAGAACCCAACAGTACCTTTGGGATTTTCAAAATTTTGTAGTCTAAGGCTGAAATCGTGTGTCCTTGCTGGTAGTGCAGGTACACATCTTGTATGTGTATGCACTATCCACCAAAATATGAATTACTGGAACCACTGAATGTATCATATAAAGATCTTTGGAAATATATTGTCTGTAATACCAGTAGCAGAGAGTGTATGATTCATAGGTGCCCAAATTGTCCTAAATCATCAGGGCAGCTTGAATAATTTCTTGATGACACCATGGAAGGATATATTGATAATGCTGAATCAATAGAGTTCTCCCAATGGACAACAACTGACCGATCGACTTTGACAACACAAAAAGAATCCTGTCAAGCTTACATTGATTTAGTTGTTTTGCAACTGAATAAATTAGCACCCCATTCTTACTTGGCTAAATCACAATCAAGGTACTTAAAGCAAAGAAAAGAGGAGATTAATGATAGTGAAATTTTGTTCCTGGGAGATTTTGCCGAAAACTACAAATTTATAGTTCAAGATGAGATCCAGAGTTATCATTGGAATACTTCACAATGTACTTTACATCCAGTGGTACTCTACTTTAAGCTTGAAAATGCAATGCAAAGTGAATGTTTCTGCATTATGTCGAGTTACTGATGGTTGTGCAGCGCAATACGAGAATTATAAGAACTTTGCCAATTTGTGCAACCATCAGAAAGATTTTGGGCTCAATGCAAGATGGAATTTCTTTGCAACAAGTCATGGTAAACAACTGTGTGATAGCATAGGTGGGACAATGAAAAGGATAGTTTCAAAAGAAAGTCCCCAAAGACCAACTACCAAATAAATCCTTTCCACAGAATCTATGCTTGAATATTGTAAATATGCAATTGAAGGTATCAAATTCATTCTGGTTGAAAAGGAAGAAGTTGAGGAAGTGAGGAGGAGTCTCACCATGAGATTCGAAAATGCATCCACAGGACCAAGAAGTTTTCATCAATTTATTCCACTCACCAGAGATAAAATAGCTATGAAACAATGTAGCGAAGATGAAAACAATGACCTAATATATGACTTTTCTATTGGGGCTGAAAAAAAAAAAAAACAGTAAATTCTTTTGTTTCAGAATATGTTTGTTGCAAGTGCGACAATAAAATTTGGATTGGCATGGTCCTGGAAATTGATATGGAGAATAAGGACTTGCTGATTAAGTTCATGCACCCAGCTCTTCCATCACATACATGTTATTGGAAAGAAGATTTTAAGGATATATGTTTTGTACTATTAATAAATGTTCTGTGCACTGTTGATGTTCCTACAACAGCAAATGCTAAAGTTTATCATTTGTGCAAGATGGATAAATTATCTTTGCAAAAAATTATATCCAAAACAATTGTCTATATGCACAACAAAATTTAGTGCATAGTCTAGTTTAAAATGTAATCTTTTAAAGACTCTTTGTATATACATTTTTATTATAATTTTCTTCTGAATGAAACAAAATTCAAATATTTATCTTTCATGAAAATAATTTTGAAAAATTATTTAAAAAATAAAAATTTTAAAAAGTAATGAAAGCATTTCCTTCAACTATATAAATATGTTAAGTGCCAACTACAAATATTATTTTTTAAAGATACACATTTATCTTATGACTTTTTTGAGAATGAAAAAAATTAAAATATTTTTTCTTTCATGAAAATAATTTACCAAAATAAAATTAAAAGAAACACAAACAGGAAGAATTTCTTTTAACTTCATTTGTTAAGTGCCATTTACAAATTTTCTATGCACTGTTGATTATCATACATGAGGCAATGTTTACCATTTTTTAAAGGCAATCTATCTGTACAAAAAGTAATATCTGCAAAATATATTTAAATAATTTTTTCTTTTTAAATTAATAAAAACAATATTATTGAATAGTTTAAGAAGTTACTTCGCACAATATCAACATTTTAGAGGTCATGGAGCATGAGAATGATTGTCTTTAATTATAATCTTTCTCAGAAATCCTGCACATACATAGGAAAAAACTCTAAACTTGGCAGGGTCATATCTACTAAAGTTGACTTAAAACACTCACAAGATGTTTTGGTGAACTTGAGCAGCATTGTAGATGTTAGGCAAAAAATATTATGAAAATTGAAGAGGACGTATTTTCAATAGACTGACCGTAAGCTACATAGATGAAAAGTTGTTGATTTTGGGGTTATGTATTTGGATGAGCAAAATAAAATTTCCTATCAAGTGTAGGCTTGAAATAGTTAAATATTTGAATTCTACACTTCTTATTTGCCCTACATGCCAAATTTCAGAAATATTGAAGGTATGGAAGTATTTTTCTGTAATTTTTAAAAAATACTGAAATTTGGCGAGGTTGTGCGGCCTTAATTTAGAGGCAAAATAGGAAAATTATACACCCCCCCCCCTAAAATAGGAAGGGTAAAATCTAGCACAAAATAATTTGGCACACTTTCCTAACTCATGAAAGGGAACATTTGTGCCAAATTTCAAGTAATTCGGTGTCGGCGGTGGGTGTAATGCCCTGGTGAATTGACATAGAATGACCCATATATATATATATATATATATATATATATATATATATATATATATATATATATTCAGTTGTATGGATACGAGTTTGTAACTCTGGATTTAACACTTTTGCAATCATCAGACAAACTGGTTTATTTTTTTAAATTGGATCTATTTATGATTGTTTGTTTTTGACCCAGACCAATAGGAGTGTACATGTGCATACATGTGTGCATATGTGTGTAAGGAAGTGTAAGTTTGTTTGTCTGACAGTGCAAGTAGATGATCTGAAAAGCATCAAGAACACCCCTGCTTCTTGTTGAAAGGACATTGCTACATATAATAATCACTAGTCTTCACACCAAAATAGAATTGCAATTGTGTATGCATGCATGTTTGAATGCATGGATGTGTATCTGCACTAACCTTGGATTGTTTATATGGGCGTGTTTGTGTTAACTAAAATGTGTACACCTGTATGTATGTGTGTCTATGTGTAAAAGAATGTCATCCCAAACAAACACAGAAGAAAATCCCCCCCCCACCAAACCTAATCAAACAAACAAGCATAAATAGATCCAATTTTAAAAATTAAACCAGTTTGTCTGATGAACACAAAAGTGTGAAATTCAGGGTCACAAACTCATAGCCATACAACTGAATATGTTAGCTGTATCACTGATATTGAGCACTTTCCACTAAGTACTGCAAATAAATATATATATATATATATATATATATAAGAGTGTGCAGCTTATATTTTATATCATAAAGAAACAATTTATACAAAGAATTAAATAGAAACGTTAATGTGATTAATGGCAAAATCACTTCGCTAACAAGACTTAACGGGACATTAACTTACTATCAATTCCTTGAATAATATCCTAATTATGACATCAGATCCCCAGCACAGTAATAATCAGAATCTTAAATTGTGTGGAAAACTACTAATACATTTTTACTCTACTAATTGGACTATACTGAGTCCATTTCACTTTAAAGATAAATATAACAAGAAAATTTTGTGGATTTATAAATTTTCAAAATTCAAACAAAATTCTCACTTGATCAATATGTACAAGAACTCTAGCGTTGTGGCATCACACACTCTAAAACATATTTTCAACTGTCAATAAATAGCAAAATCTAAAAAAAACATCTTTCAGGTTACACATATTTTGTCTTAGTGTTTTCCTATGTATGGGAAAATTGCACCCTGAAGATGACAATTTTAAATTGTTGAAAGTACTTGGCATGTGTCTTCCATCTGACAACAACTCTAATATAAGGATCTTAATGCCTCATAAATTCTGTTAGCAAAGTTATTTCGTCATTAATCGCATTAACATTGCTATTTAATTTTTTGTATAAATTATTTCTTTATGATAAATATACATATATATTAATAAATACACGTATATGTATACCTATGTTATAGTGTGCGACTTAAATTTTGCTGGTTTTCCAGCTCATCAGCACAAGGTATATTTTATGTTTTTATAAAAATACAGATGTCATATGGGAGGCACACTGCTTATTATCCAAAAATAGAAAAAAGATATTGCAGAAGATGCAGGAAATGAAGTGCAGATAGTGTTCATTTAAAAAATGAAAAAAAAAAGGGGGGGATTAAAAAAAAATTAAATTAAATAAATAAGGGAAAAAAAAAATAGAAATTAAATATTTAAAATTATTACTGGAGACGCTGCTCTGTTTCTGATAACGCTTGCCAGGTCAAAGGGAGATAAACGGTGGGAAACCTAAAGCTTAAAAGAAAAAATTAAAATTTAACAAAAATTTAATAAAAAAAAAAAGGACTTTAGCCTGGCTTCCAGTATTTTAAGAGAAACAATTTTCTGTGCTTACAGGCTATCATTAGTTCATTCTGTTTATTAAGCAGACTATCATTGTTATTATTATTATTATTATTGAGGATGAATTTTTTCTAATAGGCAGAGGTTGCAATGCCTCCACCCCTCTACCAGAAAATGTGTTCCTTCCTCAAAATTAATATTTTAAAAATCCATAATTCAGATATTAGAATGTAAATAAAATCCTCATTATAATCAGGATGTAATTGTAAAATTAATTTATATAGGTAAACCTATCATCTGGTTCAAACTCCTCCCTGGTCTGTTGAAGAGAAATAGAGATTTATCATTTGCTTCCTGTTTAGAATTGGGTTTCCGGTTCCTTCTAAATTCTATATCAACTCTATACTTTAGGTATCTCCACTAATTTGCTAAAAAAGAGCGCTCTGATGAAAAAAAAAGGCTCTGAACTTGATGAAGACTATTTTTTTAATGTTTATGTTATTATTAAGAGGAAAGACCAAAGTATTTTTTGAATATTTTTTTTTACATTTGTAAATAAAACTTAAATTCTCCGTTTAAAAATCTTGTAAAAATCAATTATACCCTTTTCTAAGTGTTATTTGAGGAAAATTTAAAGTTTACTTAAATGTAAATGGAAACAAACATTACTTAATTTTTTAGCAGAAAAAAATTTGTTGAAAATAAGAGAAGCATGACTAACCATGGTGATTTGTTTTGGAGGTGTGAAGTGACGTTTATGTTGATGTATCAGGCAGAAGGACTGAAATGACAATATTTTCGAATTTTAAGTGAACCAGCTTATCTCTAACTATATACAGTATTTTTTAGGTACATTTTAACGAAGATATATCCAAAGCCTGCAGTTTCCGACCCTAAAATTGAAACTAAAAAAGAAAATAATTAATAATTGCATTATGTTTTTCACTGAACAACAATATATTAATTAAATTTAAAAAATCAAATTAAAATAGGATGTAAAAAAGAAAATGTGACGATGATGGTCAACATCATCGTCACATTTTCAAAGTTTTTAATTTTCTTTTTTACATACTCAAAAACAGTGTAAATTGTTTTAAAACACATGTGTGTTACAAATTATAAGTTTTGAAATTTATAATCTGTAAAACTAGATCTACTTAACAGCATTCCCTAAAAGACATGGATTGAAACTTAATTTTAAAATATTTAACTTTATCACATTTTGTATTTATTGATAAAAAAAAAATTAAAAAATTCTTGTAATAATTCACTTTTCATTGGAAATATATTTTGGCTTCAGACAATATTGTCTTTAACATATATTATTCATGATAAAATCCATTAAAAGCTTTTCTAATTAACTAATATCTTAGTTTTATTGGGTTTTGTAAATTACAATTCAGAGCTGAATTTTTTTTGGGTATGTGTATTTCGATTTTATTTTATCAAAAAAAAAAAATTCGACGATTTATATAAATTTTAAAAGTCTTCCGCTCTATGTAATATAATCACTAAAAAAATTTCTTTAGTTTTCATAAAATTAAGTGGGGGAGGGGGTAACATACGTAAAAAAAAATATTTTTACTATGACTTTCAAAAACAAAAGAAAAAAAATGTTTTTAAAGACATTTCATTCATTTTTGTAAACAAGTCCTGAAAGTTTCATTAAAAGCAGGAAAAAAAAGGCGCTAAAACACTAATGGTAAAAAAATATATTACGTAGTCGCTGACTTAAAAAAAAGATTTTTAACCAAAATTTCGAACGTGCAAGAAAGGATTTTTTAAAAATTAGTAAAAAATACTTTGGTCTTTCCTCTTAGTCTTCTTAATAACAACAAACATTTTGACGATAAAACTTTGTTTTCCTAACTTAAGTTTGGGTCCTTTTTTTCATCATGCTAGTATTTTTTTTCAGCAACAAAGCAGAGGTGCCTCCTTACAAATTCATATTTTATTATAAATAATAAATATACAAAAAGTAAACTGTTGTCATTTGCTTAAAAACTTTAAAAAAAAAAAAATGTGCTTCATTTTCTTCCCTGGGGAGGTGTGTAGAACAAAAAAAAGCAGAAGAAAGGTAATTCATGATGAATGAATTGATTAGGTGAAGGGGGGGGGGACGACAAACTTATTATATGTGAGAGAAGATGGGTAACAACAATGATGATGATGAACTGATTATGAGGGGAAGCGATGATGATGAACTGATTATGTGTGTGTGGGGGGTGCGATGATGATGATGAACTGATTAAAACGAGAGAGAGGATTAATGATGACTGGGTCGATAAAGGAAAGCATCATCATCCGAGTCACGTTTTGCAAAACATGATTAAATTTAAAAGTAACGGCAGCAAAGGTAAACAGAAACTACAAAATCTAAATTTTAAAAAATGTCTTCACCTCGAGTGGGTGCTTCAAATTCTTTACCTTTCAATATAAGACATTTTTGCCACAAACAGTAAAAAAAACTTTCAATTTTAAAATAACAAAAAAATCTAAAAAACAAATTATTTTTTTTACCTGATGCGAGTCCGACAATAACACAAACTCCAAATTAAATTTTTTTTATATAAGTGACTAAAAATCATTCAATTTTTATTACATATATATAAAAAAATGTTAACTTTTTTATGACAACTTTCCTAATAATAATTAAATTATAATTAAAAAAGTGAATTTGATCCAAGCCGCCAAAATTCAAAATGAAAATGAACTTGTAACTTACTTAAACTTAATGAAGGAGATTTATTTTACATTAATTACATCTACATCAATTTTAGGATTAAATGTTCTATTTTAATGGATTTATTAATTTCTAACATTTCTTTCAATTTTTTAACCATTAAAAACAAAACAAAACGAAAATAACTTTTTTCTATCAATAAATCATTTTTTTTTACATCAATCATCCGTCAGTGTTTACAAAAATGATTTTGTTTCTAACATTTTCAAATTTTCATCAAACCCCATTATCATTTTGATAATAATTATCACCGTGAAGAAAAACTGCTGATCAAATTAAAATTAATAACAATAGGAAAGGTTTCATTTTTTCTTAACAATATCAACAATCAACATATTTTCAACTTGGCAAAAATTAAAATGGCGTCTTGTCAAACGAACTTTTGTCGGATCTGCAGCCAGAAATAAATGAAGAAATTAAACAGAAAATTTTCAAAAAGTGAACCTTAAATATTTACAGGTAGAAGAAACGGGGTTCTTTTGTTTATTGATACTATTTAATCAATTTCCACTTAAGCTCAAATAAAAATAACGAAATAAACACTAGCGATAATAAGATGAAAACTCAGTGATCAATTTTGAATTAAAAGTAAGTTATAAATTGACCCCCCTACTTTTAGACCAGTTGACTTTGAAGGACCTGGTTTGTTTGTAGTAAATGATCATTCGATTATAATTTAAATCGACTTACCTGTTTTTTCTATCCTGTCGGGCAAACATTTCCAGACAGAGAAGTTTGTGAAATTCGTAAACAGTTAATGACCATTATTTATTTTCTCTTGTGTTGACTTGAAGTACCAAGTCACTTGTGTTGGCGCTAACAATAAAGTTATCGACTACTTGCGCCTGGCAGACTGGAAGGAGAGACGACGCTTCAATTATCATTAGTTATGTCTTTCTCCTGTTTGCTTTTGATGACAATTTGAATTTTTTAACCTCTCATCGTTATTATAAATTACAACTTTTACATCAATTATCAAGTATTGTTTTACACATCAGCCAGAAAAACTGAAGACACTTCAAATGTGTATAATAAACAAAAATGCAATTACATTCTTAAACCATAGGCAAATCCAATTTAGATATTCTTCATTAATTTAAGGCAATTTTTAGAAAGTTTTGATAGTGAGATGCAATAAAACAAAAAAAAAGTCTTGAAACAATGCATTGAGATTAACTAAAGTGGAGATGAAGAATTCATAACTAAACGAGAGACCAATGAATCCGGTAACTGAATGTCTCACATGAAAGACTTGAACAAATAAAAGTGAAATCTAAGAAACGTAAAGACTAAAGTAAATGAACTTGTTAATTAAACGTTTCGTTTTACTCGGGAACTAATTGGGAATTAAGTTAATATGCCTCCCTTCCCACTACAGATGAGACAGGAAATATAATTATTTTATGCTTTCACTGCCATTGCTAACACAGAATCATTGATATTAATTATAAGTATGATTATTATTTTTATGAAAATGCAGAGTTATAAATTTGTGTTATGTTGAAACAGGGAAAGTAACATAATCTTATCAAATTTATTATATAATAAATTAACGAAAACTTGAAAGTAACTATTTAGCAGTTTTTAAATCTCATTTACTTCAAAATTATTTTTTGTGATTATTGGAGCTCAGAGTATTTTATAAAAAAAAGTGCACAAATATAAATAATAGCTTAAAACACGACACATCATATATCATATCATTATCATATATACACAGGGTGTCCATAAAGTTCGTGTGCACTTTAAAAAATTTATAACTTTATTTGTATTTGCGATAGAAATAATCTGTAAAAAATGTTATAAAGTTTAATGTACCTAGTTTTAAGTATAGCTAAAAAATAACTAATGTGATTTCAGGCATTAAATCAGTTGGCAAATGTTTTCCGTGAACTGCAAAATCGTATTACCCTTTGTATTACTAATGATGGAGGACATGTGGAAACTTAAATAAAATTTCAATAAAACCTTAAAAAATATAGATTTACTTCTTTCTAATCCTTTTTACAAATTAATTCTATCACAAATACATATAAAGTTATAATTTTTTTAAAGTACATACGAACTTTATGGACACCCTGTATATATATATATATATATATATATATATATATATAATTAATGGATTTATTTTTAATAAACATTTTTGTTACTTCAAACAATATTTTTTGTGCATGGCTGTGTTTAAAATAAAAAAGGGTGTCTATTTCAAACATGGGTAACCACAATACATTAGCTTAAAATATATAGAAACCTTCAACCTATAGTCTGTATGAATTATTACTACATCCAGAAAAGTCAGTTGGTCTTCTGATTCCTTTTCCAGTGTGAACTGTATTGAAATTTTTACTGAATTCATATGGTCTAGCAGTGCTTGTAATCTTGTTGGGGGTACCAGAGTATAGATGTCACCTACGTATCTAAGCAACATGGTTATTTTAGTGCTGACATTTCTAGAGTCATTCTATAAAACTATTTCATGTATATTTTTTAAAAGTTCCATACTTTGGTTCAGTGGAAGAAATGGACAGGTAGCACAAAAGGCAAAGATACAAGCGAGTATTAATAGATAAGAGATATCCTCAAAACATAGAAAGTACAATTGGGGCAGTCTATCTACCCACCTATAGATTGAGTAAAGAGTTTAATTCCAAATTCTGAAATTACCAAGTATGACAGATTAATTAAGAAAGCTGAAGAACATGACTGAAATGTGAGTGTAACAACCAAAATGAGAATGCATGTCTGAATGTAAAGACAAATGGCACTGAATATAGATGAGAACTATTTGAAATAGAAGATAGAGTTCCAGGAATTATGTGAAAACAAATCTAAAAGTATTATAAGATGCAAAAGGTGATTATCCCCTTTTGGTTGAGATGCTGTCATGTGATGGCCATTTAGTGACATCAATTCATAGTCTGGTGAAAGTGGCCAGTCCATTAGTTAGCTTCCAGGAATCAAACTGAGCATTTGCTTTTTTTAGTATGGGCAAAGGCTAAATTTGCCCACCTGGGTGAGCTGCCAAAGAGACAGCTCACAAGTTCATAGCACCTCTTCCCCATTGGGAAAAATATGTCCTCAGAGACATAGGAGACAAATCCAGCCCGTTTGAATTCCTCTTGGAAAATATAAATATGGCTTCACCAGAAACATAGAAGAATCCTCCAGCAGCACTAATTCCTGTTGGAAATTATTACAAGTAAGAACCTATTTCTCTTGGTCATTTTTGCACTACTTGTTGTATACATGTGTTATAGGTTCTTTGTGTGGGACAAGTGTAAATGTTTGTATATAATTTTGTGTATGGCTTAGCAGTATAAAACTCTCTCTGAAAACAAAGCATGTTTGTCATTCCTTCTCTCAGCTGTTCTATTCTATCCATACATTAAAGTGTTATTTTATTATGAATATAATAATGCTTATTGTGGAGGAAATACAAATTGGAAATATTCCTTTTCTCACCTGATTAGCAACATTTATTTTGGGAAGTAATTTATAATATTGATATTATTACTAAGAACAAAAATATAAACAAGTTAGAATTATCTCATTGGCACAAGGTGAAGTCATCAAGGTGAAGATTTTTGGGTTTTTTATACTAATGTCCCTCCAATACAAGGCCCAGGAGCCACTCAAGGTAGAGTGATGTTGTATGAGCATAAGAAAAGGCAAGTGATGCTCATGAGGTTATGTAGTTAACAGTTAACTCTAGACAGGAAGAGGTCAAGATTGTAGTGATTGGGAAAACATAGTGCTGGAAGTCTGTTCTACAAAGCATCAATTCTTGGAAAGACGCAGTCCAAATGCTAAACTATTTAGGATTCAGAATTCACATGGGGTGGGGGTTGGCTGGATCACTCAAACTTGACTCTAACTCTTTTTTGAACTCAGGTATCATGTGAAAGAGACATATGACTTAGATGCCTGTAGGAGAGAGTCTGAACATCTTGACTTCTATAAGCCTTTGTTAATATTGTCTATAAAGAAAAAGATAATAATGTATCACTTTCTCTCAGAGACAAGAAAATGAGAAAAAATAATTGAAGAAAAGCTGTTTCAGTAAAGAGAAAAGAAAAAATACAGCTCCATCAAAAAGAAACAAAAACCATTTTAAGAAATACTAAGAGAAAAACTTGAAAGAAGATAAAAGGAGAAAGAAAAGAAGGAAAAAGAGAAAGGAAAGAAAAGAAAGAAAAAAGAAAAGAAGAGAAAAGAAAGAAATTCCATTTATTATTATAGATTGACTGTGGTGAAAGTCTAAAAAAGTAAAAAAATTCCTTGCTTCATTGTACATAGAAGAAGAAGAAGAAGAAGAAGAAGAAGAAGAAGAAGAAGAAGAAGAAGAAGAAGAAGAAGAAGAAGAAGAAGAAGAAGTGTTTTATTTTTGCTCTGGAAATGACTGAAAACAAATGTATTAAAAGTCAGAATAAAGATAAAGAAACAAATTTCATTTAAAGAAAGTAAACACAAAACAAAGAGAATACACATGCAAAAACTGGATTGCATTTTTAATGGTTTCTCTGATTCATTATATACTATGTTTTTAATTGATAATGATCAATTAATTAAAAATCTGTGATAATTAACAACCACATTAATTGTTCTAAGAATTGCTGCCAACAGGAAAGTAGAAGAAAATAGCAAAAGTGATGTTGAGAGTTAACAAAGATAGCTGAAAAATGACAGCAGGGATAATCATTATGGTTAATTCTTCATTTACTTTAAAAACAATTCAAAGAAAAATGATTTGATGTTTTAATGAATAAAATTATTTTTCTTCAAAATTCAAGAGACAGTTGCTTAAAGAGATTACATATTTTGAATTGATGTATATAGTGGGCCTGGTAATTGAGAACAAATTATAAAGAAAAACAAAAACATTCAATAGAAGAAATTTTAAAAACAAATTTCTATGCATGCTCAACTGAGAAAAAAAAGAGGCAAACTGCATTCAGCCTTGAGAACAGATGATGTAAACTTAGAAATGGCTGAATGCTTAGATCGAGTGGCTTTCATTCATGTTGATCATCACATTCACAATGGTGGCCATCAATGAGTTCTCAGCATTATACAGTACTAACTAACCTCCACCTTAATAATGCCCCAAATATAATTGTCAAAGGGATTCAGATCAGGAGAGCGAGGAGTATGCATGGGCAAGATGATCATGAAAATTCTTAACCAACCATTCCTGTGTCATCTGGAACAGATGGGAGAGATCAGAGATCTGCTGAAATGACTTGCTAATCCAGGGCTTGACCACTATGTCTCACACTTTGTTGGTAGTAGACCTGATTCTGATACCTTGTAGGAAAAAGTGGGGTTGCATAAGATGGCCTTCATTGCTCACAACCTCGAGGAACATCCAAGGTGATATGAACTTGTCATGCATTGTTGAAATGTTGTCTAAAAATAATCCAGGTCATATGATATGGGACATTACAGAAATGCTGTACACAGGGCCAGTATATCTCACCCCTAACTGGGTGGGGGGAGAACCTATCACCGGCCCTGGTTCCACATATCTCAAATGGGCATTTGAAAACACTTGGATACATGCATCACAACAATGTTTGAATAACTAACAATTTAATGGAATAATTTTAACGGACCATATTTCTGTCTATGATTCTCCACTCAAATGCAACGAAAACAAAGCATTTTTGAAAAGTATAATTACAGGTAAAGTACCTAACTACTTTTTGTTCTTAATATATATACATTTTTTTGTTCTTTTTGTTTTGTAAGAATAAATGTGACAGGAAAAGCAGATGCTAAGAGTTGCTTGAACTCAAAACATAAAATCTCTGTTTACTGAAAATCTCTCTGGCTGCAAAAATGTAAAAATGACAGTAATTTTTTCTAACAAGTAAAAGGGTAGTTCTTGTATTGTTGGACACCACACACATACACACCCCAGATATATATATATATATATATATATATATATATAATTAAAAATTTTTAGTAACTTCATTTGTTTTGACTAAGTGTGTGTTATAGTACTTAGTCCTTGCCAATGCGTTTCATCATTTGACTTTATGAAGGCAAATGATGATAAACAAAAGCCAAATGTTGTGTAGTTACATGAGATTCAAACATTTTAAAAGATACTCCTGCATCTTATATATATATATATATATATATATATATATGTATGTATATATAAAATTAATCCTAATATAATCCTAATATATTACGGAAACTACTATTAGCTTGTACTACTGAAGTCCCTTTCTTAGATCATAATAATAATATATATATACAATGTGATGGTGTCTCTATGGGTTCAGTACTGGGTCCGACATTTAGCAATTTCTATATGTCGAACCTGGAAAATAAGATATTCACAGACTTTAAAAAACCATCCATCTATGTAAGATACGTTGATGATATTCTTATGTTAGTTGAAAATACAGATGAAATACTTCAACTACAAAAATGTTTCCAAAATAATTCTGTCCTCAAATTCACGTATGAACTCAATACTAATAATAAAATTCCTTTCCTTGACATATTGATAAACACAAATAATAACAAATTTATTATTTCGCCATATAAAAACCTACTAGCATAAATTCATGTACACTTAACTACAAGAGTGAATGCCCATATTACTACAAAATAGCAATTATAAAAAATCTAATACACCGTGCAGAAACTAATTCATCCACAAAACAGATTTTTTACAGTGAACTAAAGAATATAAAACAAACACTTGTTAATAATAGTTTTCCAAACTATATAATTAATGAACAAATAAGATGCTTTCTTAGAAATCTCAATACTAAGCAAATAGTACATAATACTGCTTCTACTAATCTCAAACATATTAATCTCCTATATCGTAATCAAATGCATACTAATTATAAACAAGATGAAAATATACTAAAAAAATTAGTAAATACTAACATATCTACAACAGATCCTAGCAAAAACATTAAGTTAATTATATACTACACGAAATCTAGTATATCCAACTCAATTATTCGCAATGATTCTTCTCCCCCGGTTAGCGATTTGAAAAAAAACCAACATAGTTTACAAATTCAGGTGCCCTTTGGGAGATTGTATCTCCAACGAACTAAATAATATCTATGTTGGTCACACCACAAACTCGCTTTCACAACGCTTGACACTACATTTGAATGATAACTCTAACATTTTTAGGCATTTAAAACAACATGCCTGGCCGCATACACAATTCCGGAAAATCCTCGTCGAAAACACAACTATACTTAAACATGAAAACAATAAACAAAAACTAAAAATTCTTGAAGCTATAAACATAAAACAGTTGAAACCTAACCTGAACAAAATAAACTATGAAATCTCCACAAATATCCTTAAATGCCTATAATTAGTAACAGAAGCCATTGGTTCATACCAATGGCTTTCCATACTCAATACTCAAACATATTAATCTCCTATATCGTAATCAAATGCATACTAATTATAAACAAGATGAAAATATACTAAAAAAATTAGTAAATACTAACATATCTACAACAGATCCTAGCAAAAACATTAAGTTAATTATATACTACACTAAATCTAGTATATCCAACTCAATTATTCGCAATGATTCTTCTCCCCCGGTTAGCGATTTGAAAAAAAAACAACATAGTTTACAAATTCAGGTGCCCTTTGGGAGATTGTATCTCCAACGAACTAAATAATATCTATGTTGGTCACACCACAAACTCGCTTTCACAACGCTTGACACTACATTTGAATGATAACTCTAACATTTTTAGGCATTTAAAACAACATGCCTGGCCGCATACACAATTCCGGAAAATCCTCGTCGAAAACACAACTATACTTAAACATGAAAACAATAAACAAAAACTAAAAATTCTTGAAGCTATAAACATAAAACAGTTGAAACCTAACCTGAACAAAATAAACTATGAAATCTCCACAAATATCCTTAAATGCCTATAATTAGTAACAGAAGCCATTGGTTCATACCAATGGCTTTCCATACTCAATACTCATCGGATTCACTCTCGCATGGTCATGTGTGACGTCATGAGCTGTTGTGCGATTTTCGCTTTCAGCATTTTATATGCACGTGTTTATCGTTGCTTGGAAATCATCCATGTAAACAAACAAGACTATCATCAATTTCTTGTTCGTGTATTGCTTAATATATTGTGTAATTGTCATCTTTGATAATGGCTTATGTAAGCCGAAAGCTTAGATTGGATTAAAAAATATGTATCAATATTGTGATTTTCTTTCATTGTTTAATGATAATGTTATTAAGCTTATCAGACGATATGAAAAGAACTTACATAAAATATATAGACAACACTTATCTATATTATTTAATGAAACATGTATGAATATATATATATATATATATATATATATATTTAATTATTTATTTAATTATATATATATATTTAATCATTTATTTAATTATATATATATATTTCATTATTTATTTAATTATATATATATTTATTATATATGATTATTAATTATATATATATTTATTATATATGATTATTAATTATATATATATTTATTTATTTAATTATATATATATATAATATATAATAATATATATATTTAATATATTTAATTATTGCCTTAAATTTGATAGATGTCAACATCTTAATTCGTCTAACAAATTTTCATGATCCAAAGTATAACATTTTTTTAAATCAGAAAATTTCATTTGAACTTTGATTTAATTCAAACAGGTATGTTGTTACTCTCACACCATTATTTGCATGTAAAATATTTTTTAAATACTAAATTTCACCCAATACAAGGTTCGAGAGCCACTCAAAGTAGAGGGTTACAGTCAAAGTTGTAATGATGAATGAGATGTGTGATATGAATGGAAGAGAAGGTGTTAAGAAGTGAAGAGACTCTAAAGATGAAAAGGAAAGATGATGATTTACTAAGTAAGAGTGAACCTTCATTTTTTCCTTTTGACTTGAAGAAGTCAAGTTTAAAGTTTTCAGGGAAAGAGCCACACAGAGTTTTGTTCTATAAAGTGGCTGTTCTTGGTAAAAGCTAAGTGGATTTTTCTTCTTACATTTGCAACACTGTGGAAACAGCATAGCATATCTTAGCTGTAAACATCTGAACTGGTAGAAGTAAAGAATGGTGTTCATTTGAACATTTGCCATGGAAATAGTGATAGAATAGCATTAGGCTTACAATGCTGCATCTGTGGCAAAAGAGGCTATCATATTTATATTTCATAACAGGAATTGGAGGGGGCCAAATTTAACTTCTATATCTCAAGTTGAGGACATATTACCCAATGGGAAAATGGCGAATCATGTGTATTTCCCAGTGGAAAAACTGTGAGCCAGAGATAGTTTTTATATTTCCCAATGGGAAAACAGCACTATGGGCTTGTGTGCTGCCCACGTGAAAACTGGCTTGGGCAAGTCAATTTAGTCTTGCTTGTGCTAAAAAAGTAAATGCACAGTTTGACTCCAGGAGGCTAATTAATGACTGACCGCTTTCATCATTCTATAAACTGATATCACTCAGCAAACATCCCATGATCCTTGTAAGTTCATCTCAGCCAAAGGGAGATAATCACGTTTTGCATCACTGCAGCAGCAATACTCCATTTTTGGTCTAATCTGATTCTAGTAAATATAAAACTTAAAAGGCATCAAATACTTACAAGCCAGTTATTTATCCATTGAGCTGTTAGATCTTGGTTAGACAAGAGATCAGCTGCAAGGCTCCAATCATATTGATTGTATATAAATATAATTTTTTTCTCTTTCCATGTTGAGCTTCATTTTTTAAAACTACTCATTATCTGCTATAAATTGTAAAAGACTCTTAAGAGACACAAATTAGGTCAATGGCCCTCCACACTATTTTTAAAATACGTACATATTTCAATATTTTTCTAAAATAGCAGCATGACTTCCATTTAAACAATATCAGATTTTAATAGCATTAATAAAAATGGCAGAATAATTTGATTGAAGTTTATTCAATTTCTTATAAAGACAAAGGAATTAATTCAGACCAGTTTGATAAGTTTTAACTACAAGGCTATAAACAATAACTTTTAAAATTGAACATTCATTCAGATTTATTTTGAAAGTATTCACTCAGATTGAGGAATCGGAGAACCGAGTTCGAATTCTAGTCGAATCCATTACATTCATTTACGTGCTAATACCCTTGGGAAAGGTATGAATCCTCTTCTTCTCCCCCTCCCCCCAGCTATGGGGAAATAGCAGGACAAACCGAGTTCTACAGCCTTGGATGGCAACTGGTCTACTGCAGAAAGTAATGGCCACCTACTACGGGAAAAAATCTGCCTCATCAGTTATATATCGAAAGATGCATGATCGCCCAAGCATGTATTATGTATGGCACATAACTGACTGACTGATTCAAACAAGGAAAGGGTTTTAGAGGATTTTTAAACATCAAAATCATGATTGTAGCAGCATTACAAGGTTGGTATTATCCAATACAGTAACTCAGGGTGTCACCCTTTTGAGGCTCCACCCATACCATCCTACACAATATCCTATGTAATATTTTTGGTACTAATGTTATTTGTAATTTGCAGTTCCTATTGTGTGGATCTATTATGCATGAACATGCATACATACAAAAATACAAATCACATAAAACGCCAAGCATTCATTGTTTAATAAATCACCACTACATTACTACAAGCAATTTACACATTGCAGTAATGCGACAATTTTGTAATCACTCTATTTTTAAGTAGTCAATTTTGTGCACTTTTGGAAGAAATGGATCACAGAAGCTTTCTTAAGTCTCCCCAAAGCTCGCTCGCTGATTGGTCGATGCCAACCAATCAGATCGTTTGCACGTGAAGAATAATTCTTCCCGCACAACGATTTGGATAGTCGCTTATTTAAGCCAAGATTTTTCTAATCCCAACTAATGAGAATTCAACTGCCAAACGAATTCACGACAGTTGAAACCATGCGCCAACCTTCTCACTCACACACACCACTCACATGCTGAACATATCTTGTACGCACTCACATAAACTCTTCTTACACAGCAATACCCTTCAAGAACAATCATTACAAGAGACTCTCATGAACATTCTTCCAGTGAACTTTGGAACACTAAAATAACAGTTAAAGAGAGATAACTCTTGGTTTATTCAACCTTTTCTTACTTAAATGCATGTTTTCTTTCACATCGTTGTTTGATATTGTACATCTTGTTAAGTACATATTTTGTGTGTAACAATGTCTTTTGCTTATCCTTTTTTGTGTGAGCCTTGTTTCCTAATCTAAAGTTAGATTAATGCGGTGAAGTCCGCCACATTTGATTGGTGTGCCCGACTAGGAAAAGCCCGACGTGATTAGGAAAACCACATTTGGTTGGTATTCATTGGTGACCCTGCCGTTCTAAGAGGAGTCCATTATTCAAAGAAGGCACCAATATTTCACTGTTACCCCATTTTGAAAGACAAAATTTCGCCAGTGAACCTAGTAAGAGAATTGTGAGAAACATCCCGAAATCAGCATATCAACTTGGCGCGCAAAATGTTTTCGTCACCACGTGCGAATATTCACGCAACTCAACATGGCTGTCCCAGACAGTGACGTAGCTGCAGTGCTGGTCAACCTTCCCGTCTTCAACACAATAAACGTTCACGTTTGCTTCTCGCAACTGAGATCAATATTTCAGGCCAAGAGAATCCAGTCACAGAACGCTCGTTTCGCTTATGTAGCCGAGAAACTACCTCCCGACATCGCATCGGAGGTTTCCGATTTATCAGATAATGTCCCGAGAGAGAACCCATTCGACCCTCTGAAAGAAGCCATTATATACAGAACCGGAAAGTGAGAGGAACGACGAATTAACGACCTGTTTAACACACTTCAACTTGACCAGAACAAACTGTTATGAAATAAAATAAGACATATCTCGGCTGATTTGCAGGCAAATAAACTAACATACTCAAGAGCGAGAGTCGGATGTGAACGGGACAAGGCCCCGTCACAAAATGACCATTATCGTCGTTCCGGTCGAAAAATAAAATAATATTTCAAAGTGTTTCTATTTTTCGACCAATAAAAATGCTTCCCTCCTAATTACACTCGCGTCGTTTTTTGAGCCCGTTAAGCCATAAAAAAACGCCATAAAAAGGGTCACACGGGGAAGTACAAAGCAGTCTGGGCAGTCAGCAGGAGGAACGCCACGCCAACCAGTGGGAACTACTATGAGAGACCAACCCGGATCGGCAGCCGGCTTATGAACTATACCACAAGGTAGCTGTCCCAAAACCACACGTTCCTATTGAAATAAATCATGTAAATCTATTTCTGCTGTTGTCGTATTTCTGTCTTGCAACCATACGCTTGTCTATAACAAAACCAACCCAACTTCTTCGGAAGATGAAAAACCTTCTGGTTAACTACACCATGTCAGAAACCTTGCAATGGAAACTCTGGCTAGACAAGCTGCCAACCCACACCGCGCAGATTTTGGCAACGTTTCCTGGGAACTTGGACCTACTACGAGTGGCTGAAATAGCCGATAGAATCGTAGAGACAAGGACCCTCAACAGCACCCATATTTCCTCGGTGGACAGCACACCCCGTGACGATACGCTAAGGAAAATGCAGCAGCAGATCGACAAATTGTCCATGCAACTGGAGCTCCTGAGTAGAGTGCATTCGCGTCCAACATACAACGCATACAAGTCTCGACACCATAGCAGATCTATTTCGAGGACCAGGAGTAAACCAAACACTGGTATTTGCTGGTACCACCAGAAGTTTGGACAAGCAGTGAGACATTGTGCAAAGCCTTGCCATTTCAACGATCAACCAACATCTACTAAGAAAAAACAAGTGGGAAAAGGTGACCCAAACAGTGCATGAAGACGGCGTCTGCTGTTAGGGAAAATCGAGTTAACCGTCTTTTTTACGTCAAAAATATTAACTCAGGCGAGTTATTTTTAGTGGACACTGGAGCCCAGGTCAGTGTAGTCCCACCCAGAGCTACCACCACAACTACCTTTTACTTCTCTACATCCACAAGAGCAGCAGGCAAGATGTTGGGAAATGAGGTCCCCGAAAGGTACTCAACCAGAGGTTTAACCACACTGGTCTCAGCCGTTGGTATGTCCATTACAGACGTGGTGGAAATAACATACTCAACCAGAGGGCAATTTTAGTTGAGTGGGGTGCAATTTAAGAGGCTTTCTTCTCTGGGCAGAAAGAAGAGAGGTGACAAGTCTCACCACACTTCCAGCAAGTTTGTTTTTCGGCCGGTCACAATAACTGGAATTTTCCGGCCCACTACATTCAGACAGTTGAGAGATGGAAATGAAGGCCTGATGATTTACTATTATGTTGAAACTTCCCCTGCCACTCAAGTTGTCTAAGGTAGCATCCAGTATCTGACTGTACAGGTACTCCCCTAACACAGAGGACGGACGTAAAATACCTCTGCTTGATCCTTCACCTGCCCACATACTCAGTTCTTATGATGAGGTCTTTTGTAATTAAACCTCAACTAGCTGTGGCCATGCAGACTTCAGGCGTGGTTAGCAATATGTCCCATATGAAAAACCTTATGACCTTTATGATTCTTTCGGCCTTAATCCCAAGGAATGTCAATGATATGATGGCGAGGGTGTCTTTCATGAAGTGACAAATTTTGTACAAATGCTTATCCACCATGTAGACTGACACAATTCTTTTCTCAACCTTCTATAATTCTTGGGTGTCTACCAATAGTTCAACTTCCTTTATAAGCATAACCTTTGGCTCTCTTCAAAACTCCTGCAATGTTGATGATAAATTTCAGCAGGGACTTCCAACAGGAGGGCGATTCCCCAGACACTAGAGTGTCATTGTTGTTCTCTTGGCTACCATATTTTGTTGGTCTTCTTTTCCATCTTTCTTGTTTTGGCCATTATTAGCCACCATATTTTTGAAGAAAAATGCTACTTGAACATAAGGAAGGGTTTGGCAAAAATAATGACACCACAAAGGCTAACTGGCATCTACTTTTTATTTCTAAAGAAAGAAAAATATTTTCATCTGAAAACAATGCAATACCATAAATTATCTGGTTTGTGTCACTTATGGATTATAGTGTAACGGGGGTGGGTTGTAAGCTTGGGTGGGATTGGTCGTTAGGTACAGTCTTAGGAGGTCTGTTTAACTAAGTGTTTATTTGATAAAGGAATTGTTTGTTGGAATAAGTGGCACAACGCAAATCTTTACAGGTCATGTTTGTTTTGATCAGGAATATAACACATTTTCAGATAGAATTGACGATGACACCTGTGATAATCAGGTCAAATGAGGGTGAGATTCCAAAACATGGAAAATATTCCACTGAAGGTGGATATGAGCGATGCAAGGCCACAATTTTGATTGGCGTGCCAATGAGAGGAGGGCCGGGGTGGAACTTCTCGTCTCCCCTCCAATACTTACAACACAGGGCCATTATTTTGATTGAACCACCAATCATATTGTTTTTTTTCCTTCCTCCCCTTCAAGGAGTATGACACAAAACCATTGGTCAAGCATTATTATTGGCTGGCAAATCAGAGCAGTACAATTGGGATTTGCACCCCCATAAAAGCAGTTGCCAAAAGAGCAGAAGTAAGATCAAACTGGTCTCACTGCTTGTAGACCAACACTCTCCCTGCCAGATGACCGTGATGCATCAATCAGCTAAAAACCTTTTCTCTGCTCTGCTTTTTAAAAATTCCCTCAATCAACTGCCTTCATTTAAATAGTTGAATGACTCTGAGCTGTTTAGCCATAACTGAAATCGCCAGTCAACCTCTTCCTCTCAGCTTGAGAATTCCTTATACTGGGAAACTTCTTCAAATCCCTTTTGTTTATGTATTCATAATATTAATCATTGTACTACAATAAATAAAAGTTCTTATTTTTACACTTGTTAATGAGTGTTGTTGACATTTACCAGTGATCATTCACAAGCTTAGCCAGAACAGAGAGGAATCAAGCCTTGATCTTTGACAGTTCTTCACCAATATTCGTGCGGATACTGAAACGCAATATGAAGATACAGGATTAGTGCAGAGTGGACTCAACAAAGACCAACCAAAGGACATGGATCAAAATAAGATTAGTAGCATTTAGTGAAGCATGCAGCAATAGGATCATAAAATTGGCCAGCAAGAATGAAACAATAAAAGAATGGAACACTTAAAATAGATCAGTAAGAAGTAAACAATAAAATGAAATAATAAAAAAATGAACGGTAAATATTGATCAGTAAGTATCCAACAATTTGAAAGGATACATAAATATGGAACAGTAGAGTGGAATAAAAAGAATGGATGCTTAAGAATCAGACAATAAGAATGGGAAAATAATGGAACAATAAAATGAATCAGTAAGAATTGAGTCATGAGAATGGAAAAATAAGTATGGAACAAAGAATGGTACAATAATAATGAGATATGTACAAACCTGGAATGGGAAAAAATCTGTTTTTCTACTTGTAAGATTATTTAATAAAAATATTTCAAGTTTCTATTTATAAAAACTATAGATTATTTTACCTTTGGTAGATGGCTCCTGCTGATAAGAAGAGTCTATTAAACTGATGATAATGGGCATGACCCAAAATTAGATGCGAAAAAGGATTTTGAGCACAAACTCAAGATGTGAAATAGAACACGGAGTGAATGAATGTGTTTTAAGATACTCCAGTCAGATGCCGAAAAGATGTGGAATGAAGATGTGTCCGAGCCCACTCAAAAATAGGCATACTGGGCACAGGCTAACCTAAATAATGTGAGAACAATGCAGCTAATACAAGCAGAATATGAACACCATTCAGGTAAGTGTATCATCTATTTCAAACAGATATGTATTTGGATTTCCTCCCTGATGCTTTGACTTTTAACTGCTAAAAGATGATGTTTTTTAGCAATTCTCTATTCTCTTTCTTGTTATGTATTGTGTTTCTGGTATAAAGTATGTTTTTTACAATGTTCAATTGCATCATTTTGTTCATCAAGCCACAACTCAGATTAGTAGTGAAAGGGATAATCAGTTACCCCGAAAAAAAGTTCGTGTTTTCTGTGCGATCTGCCGAAGAAAAATTACCAAAAAGTAGTTAGCAAAAATCTACTTCAATGACTAGAAACTATGCTAATATTCTTCCCTCCCCTGAATGGCGTGACCAATCAGAAAATTCTCTCAGTCAACAGAAGCCGTTGTTTTTCGCTTATAAAAGGAGAAGATTTTTTTTTAGTTTGTGACGAACACGCGTTTTTGCTGGTGAGAAGTGAAGGTTAGACGTGTGACCCCATTTTGTCGTTTCTACGTTCTTTGTTGAACTGTTACGTCGGACTATCGTTTGAACTGTGATTTGGCTAGAAGGGTTGCGGTCGAGAGACGGAAGAAATATATTACAGACGTTTGTTGCTACTTTAAGTTGATAGTCTATTTTTTTATTATTTTTTTACTACTACTACAGGAGTCATTAAATTTCCCACATTTTGCTTAAAACATATTTGCAAGTAAGCAATCTTGCCCAACATAAATGCAATTTCGCAAAAACTAAAAAAGCATTTGTGATATATATGTGAGCAATTTGCCGAATACATAAAGCAATTTTGTTGGCATGATGACAGAATTTAAAAAAAAAATAAACGAGATAGATTTGACCAAAAACACATCAAGAGAGAAAATATCTACTGCTTTATATATGAAACAAAATAAAAGCAAGTTTTTGCCTTTACAGTTAAGTGAGATTGATGCTGGACATGAGGTGTCCAAAAATATATATACAAATAATTTTTGCCTTCACAATTCAGTGAAGTTATTGTGGACACATGTGTCCAAAAATATATAAAAATAATTTTTACCTTCACCGTTCAGTGAAATAAATCCAAACAGAAGGTGTCAAAAAATATCAAGATAATTTTTTACCTTCACAATTCAATGAGGTTATTATGGACATGTGTGTTCAAATACATATAACTTTACCTATCTTCACCGTTCAGTAAAAATAATTTGGACAACTGGAGTCCAAAATATAATTAAGAAAAGAAAATAATTTTAATTCATTGTCTATTTCAAGATGAATAATTACAAGGAGTTAAGGCCTTTATTGACTCTAAGAACATTTTAAAACAATATTAATTTTAGTTTGGAATTGCTGGAGTAAGATAAAAACTTAAAGGAAAAATCTTTTAAAGAGGAGGAAGCCACCGTTAAAACTCTCCACGGAGAAATTCGAGTCTTGGATCCACGAGATTTGTATCAAAGCCAACCTAAATTTAGAGGGAAGTGATTTTATGACTGTGGTGAAAATAAAGGAACTCTTTAATCTTTCCCTGACTTTCCAGGACTGATTGATTTCCCTTTGTTTTCGTCTTTCTCTCTTCATGAGGTAGTCGACCATTTTCTTCTTACGGTTCGCTACCGGAATAGATTTCTAGTCGAATAAAGCTTCACTCAAGCTATATGGACTCAGCTTTCTTTTACTTCCTCTCAAACCCTTTTTATAACAATGACTAAACACTGGAACGAATTTGAGTCAATGTAAATAATCAACTTGCTGATATTAAAGAATCTGTTCAAGAAACGACTTTTTTCTCACGGAAGTGAAACCAGTTCCTTAACCAACAGCCATTCAATGAACTCAACTCCCAAATTAAAGAGTGATACTTTTAGCGACATTAATCCGTCTAAATTTGAATTTAAGAATTTTATAGCACAGTTTAATAATTGTACTAATCCCATCAATTCTAACAAAGCAAAGCTGAGCTTCTTGAATAGTTATTTAGCTACAGCTAATATCTCATGTTACCTTAGAAGATGACAATTACTAAGTTGCTGTGGATCTGTTAACGAAAGAATTTTTGAACGTGCTTTGTATAATTCATAAGATCTTCAAACAAATAACCAGTTCTCCTAAATACGACCTCAGTTTTGTGACTGCTAAACATTATCTTGCCGAAGCGAGAGCAGATTTGTATTGTGTGGACTTTTTGAGAAAGAATCCCCTGGATTCTAGCTCGTAAACCACATCATATTTGATAAGCTACCCCATAATTTAAAGTGGAAAATCATTCACATTGAAGGTAACAGTTACCCTTCCTTAAAGGATGTATGCTGATGAAGAATAAGAAACCCTTCCATGTTTACGAAAAGGATACTAGAAGTAATAAATCCAATGAAAAGGAAAATAATGGTGCGGCGTTACAGAATTTCGCTATTAGCTCTAATGAGACGCCATGTAAATTTTGTGCACCTCATGGAGAGGTGTACGAAATTTGCTACCTATGAGTCGCGAAAGGCTAGATGCAAATATTTGAATCCATGTATTAGATGCACCAGTAACTAGCATAAAAACGAAGATTGCCCTGGACTTCAGAATAAATTATTCCTTTCCTGTAAGCAATGTTCATCTAAGGGAGATATAACGTCACCATTCGATAAGCGCAAGAAGGAGATTTATTTTTCACTCATGTAGGCGCCGTTACGAATGAAGAAAGCAATTTAATACTACATATAGCAGAAATTACATTCTATTGGGATGCTAAGAAAGTCTCTATAAACTGTTATTGGACACAGGTAATCAACGTTCGTATTTCTCTAAAGGAATATTAAAAAGGTTAAACTGTCCTGACTGGAGTCTAAGTTCAGTCGATTTCCAAGTAAAAACTTATACAAGTGTTTTCAATAAGGAATAGAACCAAGTCGTTTTAGCGGTGAATTTTAGCAAAGGGAGATCACTTCCTATTCCCGTTTTCTTGGACGACAAATTTTATGTTCAATTTTGATGATTTCGGACAAGTAATATCCAACTTGACTAAATTAAATTATAAATTAGTTTTTTCTCATAATATTAATAGTAATCAAATAAACATTCAAGGAATTCTGGGAGTGGACATTTTCCAACATATGGAAGACATAAAAAATTGGTAAATACTATTGAAATTATTACGGAGTCGCTAATTGGGTGCCCTGTGATTGGATGAAAAACAACCAATCACAGGCTACTTTTTTAGATTTTCACCAAACCCCCACGAGAGCGGTTTTTACGAACTCTCTTCCTCTTTTGCTTGTCCGGACCCTCAGAGACAACACGTTCCCCGTCTGCACACTCCGTCATCTAATACCAGGACATGTTTGAGGATTTAGACAGCAACTGAAGCTCAGAAGTCAAAGCTCTATTTCTTCAACTCAGCCAAAACGACACAGGAAATGTAAAACTGTTAAAAGGACGTATCTTTCAGATAAGTTCTGCAAACCCGGCTGTTTGCAAGAAACTTTCCTCTCTTTTCCTATAAATACAAGTTTTTCAAACATTTTCATCTGTGTTTGTGTTCCTTTCTTCTTGCCGGCGTCACAATATTTTCGTTACCAAATATAATTGGGAAAATCCCAATAATTTGCAAACAGTTGAAACTAGAGTTTTACGCTAAGAATGTAAGAACCACGTGAAATAATTTAACACGAAATAGATTTGTGTAAATTAATATCAAAACGTGACGTCGCTTGAGGAAAGGGTATACACGTGCCAATCCCATTTTAGTGTTTACTACTAGGATTTGTCACAGTGAAGTTTCGTCCATCCTTTTTTATTTCCTTTGTTCTTAATTTGTTTGTGTAGAAATCGTTCGCTCAGCAGAATGAATGACTTTAAGCAGATTAAGGGTGTTAGAGCCTTAATTTTTAATAGGGATTCCTTTAAAAGGAAAATAACTTCTGCCATTGAATTAATGTCAGCAGAAGCATCCTTAAATAAGACTTGTTTTAAAAAACAAGAAAGCCTTATAAATAAATGTTTGACAGAGGTCGACGCAATTAACACAAAAATAAGTGAAGCTTGTGAGAAAGCCGATATTAATTTAGAAAAAAGCGGTATGTTGGAAGACAAACAGTTAGGGGCGGAGTTCGTTTACAACATATTTAAAAGGCTCACGGGACTGGAAGAGAATATTTCTAGTTCCACTACAGAATCCGTCCCAGTTCAAAATCCACAAGTGCCACTCACAACCTCGTGCGTTTCAGCCCCAAGGTTGCAGTGTGTTAAATTCAGTGGAATACAAGCCGGTAAAGTGGAGTTCGTTTACAACATATTTAAAAGGCTCACGGGACTGGAAGAGAATATTTCTAGTTCCACTACAGAATCCGTCCCAGTTCAAAATCCACAAGTGCCACTCACAACCTCGTGCGTTTCAGCCCCAAGGTTGCAGTGTGTTAAATTCAGTGGAATACAAGCCGGTAAAGTGGAGTTCGTTTACAACATATTTAAAAGGCTCACGGGACTGGAAGAGAATATTTCTAGTTCCACTACAGAATCCGTCCCAGTTCAAAATCCACAAGTGCCACTCACAACCTCGTGCGTTTCAGCCCCAAGGTTGCAGTGTGTTAAATTCAGTGGAATACAAGCCGGTAAATTTGAATGTAAAAATTTCCTGGTTCAATTTGAAAACTGTGTGGACGCTGTACAATCAAAAAAAAAACTAATCAGCCATATAATTTTTTCAAAATGACCCTCAAATCTTCAAAAAGAATTAATCCGGAAAGTTGACAGTAACTACCCAAAAATCAATCCGATTTTTGATAGTTACAACGAGGTTATAAAAACCTTAATTAAAACAGGTTTTTAAAAAAATCCTAATTCCCACCAAGACAATTTCAAGTCGCGGGAAGGGAATTATACTAAGAACAACAACGCAAAGAAAAATGTTCCAACATTAGAAAACTTTGCAATAAAATCTAGCAAAATTACTAGACATTGTAGATTTTGCAACATCAACGAACCATTGTTCAAAATATTCCTCCGTTGAGTCGAGATGTTCTAAGTGCAGGAAGATGGGCTTGTGCTCTTTTTGTACAAGTGCTAGTCATAGAACGGAAGACTGCTATGGCAAAGCAAATAAATTACCTCGAAAATGTGCAAATTGCAAATCCCGAGGCCACGTTACCCCCCTTTGTGATGAAGCAGATAAGAGTGGAAACAGTTCATCTGCTTCCACGCACGTGAGTACCAACACTGACACACAGGAGCAGCCTTATATTTTACCGATAGTGGCAATTACTGTTTCTAAAGGGAAACGTAAATACAAATTGAACTGCTTCTTTGATACAGGCAGTCAAAGGACTTATTTCGCTAGGCAAGTTATTGAAAAATTGGGGCGCGATAGATCTTTCCTCACTCCAGTGGAATACGACGTAAAAACCTTTTTAGGGTCTAAAAAGAAAAAATTAAACCAAGTTGTAGTGGGGATTGAAGTAAATAAGGGTAATTCCTTACCCCTACCTGTTCTTATCGATGATGAATTCGATATGAACTTAAGATTCGATAACTTTAAATCTGTTAAGAATAATTTACTTAAATTAAATTACAAACTAGCAAATCCCAATAATACATGAATAGCTTAGTGGGGGAAATGCTGAATGGAATTGCCCCTTTCGGGAACAGTCGAAATTTTCTATATAGACACCAAGTTACCCCATTTCCAACATTTGCCACAACTACCATACTATAATATTTGAACATTCTTCGTGTCCCGAACAAGAAGGAAAATTTGTATTGGAACCAAAGTCCACGTGCCCTAAAATATTGCCAGATGCCTTCGAATTATCTAAAGTCGAACGGAACTTTGAAATAATGGTTTGAAATTCATGTGCATCATCGTTCGATGAAGATGAACAGAACCAGTGCACAGTGGGTTCCCAAGTGGACATATCGAATTTTGACAACTTCCTCAAATGACTTTAGGACATGGAAAAATGAAAAGTTCAGTTTCTGTAGTATCAAAAAATGGTCTTATTTGTCTTCTAACTCCAATTATTTCTCAAGATATGCCCATTTGAAGCTCGTGAATTTCAAGTTTTCGATACATCCTGGAAACATAAGTTTTTTTTCGGAGAAAATTTGAGTCCACCCGAAAAATTGCTCAAAATTTCCTTCAAAAACCTCTAAATATGTCCCATAAGCCCCTAAGATAAGGCCAAATGCCCAAAATTTGATTCAATATAAAAAATTGGGTATATGGACAGGTTTTTGACATATTTTTCACAAAATTTACTGTAAAAATGGGCATTTTTTCCATCAAAAAAGCCCCAAAATTGGCCCCCGCTGATAAATTGTGATGAAAAATTGCAGAAAAGCCCCGAGATGAAATTTTTCATGCTTCACATATAAGAATCTAGACATGTAGGGCTATCATAATCCATTTGGGTGAAAAAATTCACTCTGGGAAAACATTTTAATTCTTTTATATTGAAAAAATTTGGGCTAGCCTAAATTTCCCGTCATTTGGGACAACCTTCAATTCCCTTTGAATCCAAAATCCGGATAATTTATGTAATTCTCACTCAAATTTCATGATCCAGCCCACTTTTCCCATGTGTTTTGGGGTGCTGAATCCAAATCTGGCATCAGAACACCATAAAACTGCACCATGCTCTTGGTATAAGTGATTTTTACCCTTTTTTAAGCCCTTTTAAGCCTTTTTTAGTCAAATATTGGCCATAATTAAGAATTTCTTTGGAATTTTTCAAAATTTATTCATAATTATTGTCAGAAAAATGATTGTCAGAAAAGCTCCCCAACAAATAAACTGAATGTGGCATCACCATATGCTTGCATCATCCCATTATTTCATCAGTGATTACGACAAAAACAAAATAGATAAATTCGAAAAAACAATAGAGTACAAAGACAATTCATATTTTGTGGAATTGCCATGCCACGAAAATAGGATCAAATCAAGTTGCCTTGAAAGTGTTTGATAGAATTTATGCATCCTTTAGAAAAAAAAATTTGGCTACTGCTTATAACGATATATTTCTGAATCAGGAGACCGAGGAGATCATCGAAAGAATTGAAGTTTCCCCACAAGATTTTCAAAATATATTTGGATTCCTCACAGGCCGATCTTCAAATCTGATGAACAAGTAACAACAAAAATCAGACCAATTTTCAATTGTTCATTGAAAACTGGTGGGAGGTACACATTATGAAGCTGCCTATCCTGGGGTCAAACTAATCAATAACTTGGTTAAGAAGATTTTGTTGAAATTTAAGACATTTTCGTGATGCTAGGGGATATAAAGAAAGCATTCTTCATGATAAAATTAAAAAATAAAGAGGACCAAAATGTAAAGAAAGGGAATGAATTGATCTGCTTTTGTTATAAGACACTTTCATTCGGCTTTAATTCCTGTCCGTTCATTTTGAACTCCATAATTACAACAGCATATCAGGCGATATACTGAGATGTATGAGATGATAAGTAATAAGTTCTATGTAGATAATTTGATCGTCACTAATGATAAGATCGATAAATTAATACACGTCTACAAAACTGCTACAGCAAGATTGAAAGAGGGGAATTTTACCTTGAGATAGGGCAACTGTAAATCTGAACAACTTAAAAACATTAATGATAAAGGACATTTCTTTAGTCCAGCATAACTCTGTATTAGAAAGAGTTCTAGGATATAATTATAATCCTGAAAAGGATCCAATAAATATTACAACTTGCTCCATTAATAAGGGGAGCTGATACTAAGAGACGTATCCTGGCCCAGGGTCGTTTATCCTCTTTCACTGTATTCCCCCATCACAATCAAATCTAATTTAATATTAACGTGTCTATGGAGACTCAATTTAGATTGCGATACAAAGATTCCTAATAAAGTGCAATCCCAATGGGCTCGTTGGGATTGCTATGAATTGAGTGTGAAATCAGAAGGTTTTTTGTTACCAGAGTGATGAATTTGATAGCATGTTCTTCACATTAATCACAACAAATAAAAGCATAGATGTACAAGTCGAATAAAACTCAATGCAAAATGAACAAGAAACAACGGTGGATGTGCATTCAACTAGAAAATATCGCACATTTATATACAATTTTTACAAATAGAGAAAATATTGTGTTTTGGTTATATGCAAGTTGACGAAGCCTGCATCAAGCATATTAAGTGAATTAAAGTTCAGCAATGTTCTTTTGTTTAGAAAAAAGTTCACATGTAATACGAAAGGAAACTTTATCGAGAGATAAATTAGAAAGTAATGTATGTGAGATTTAAGTTGGTTTTGTTTTTCTTGTTCTGACAGAGTTGTTCACCCTGGACTGTATTTTCTTTTGTCTTATGCTAGAATTACTATTTCTGTTTAGTAGTGTAGTTAACACTTTTTTTTAGAAAGTGTAATGAATTTAGAGAGAGACAGAAAGGGGTTGAAAGTTGAGTCAGGTGTTGACGCGCGAAAAGTTCTTAAGTCAAAATGTAGACACGCGTGGATCTGTGTGGAATCTCTCTGAAGGCGAATTACTGACTGGTGAATTGGACTGAAATTCGTCCTTTTATTTACTTTGGGAAGCCAAAGTAGGCTCCGGCGAAATTCGCGGGAAAAAGATTTGGGGCCATGGATACACAATCTGGGGTTGTCTCGACCAATAATAAGTCGAGTTTCACAATGTGTGGTGTTGATTGGTTGAAACTAGTTGTTATGGAATAGTCTATTTTTAACGGGGGTGAGTGGAAAAATATAGACGATCCCACAGGCCGAAGAAGTGTCCAGATTGGATGAATTTAGCTTTCCTCATGGAGGCCTTAGTAGGGCATGTTGTCCTTGATAAGACATTAAACTGTTTATATGCAACCTATTGGAAAATTCAACTCAGCAGAACATTTTAACGGCGTTGTATTTGTGGGCTCGTCCATTTCCCAGTTTTACCTTCTTCGTATAATGCATTATTCCATTACATCAACTTTCATACAAGCAATGTCAGCGAGCTACTATTGCTTATTCTCCGCAAATCTATCTCACTGATTGGTCCTTTTCGACCAATCAAATAACCCGCACGTGCACAAGCAAATTTTGGCGCAATTCGTTTCTGGAGCCGCCCCACGTGACTACGACCATATATAAACCCAAAAACACGTGTTACCAGGAGCAGAGACTGAGAGCAGAGATCGACAGCACAGCAGACAATATAGACCGCTCACTCCAAGCTTCAAAATGTGACAATTACGAACACCCATCTCGACGAATCGAGACGTTAAACTTTTCGGCAAACACTGATGTCAACGAACCTTTCAGTCAGACTTCAACATCCAGAGAGACGCCAACCAAATCCACGCAATCCAAAACCTTGATTTTCCCGCGCAAAAATCAAACTCTGACTCAACAACCATTTGGCATAACCTTTCTCTCTCTATCAAACAAAAACTTTACAAACTTCAATTATTATACTTAAAAAGTGACATTTTTCTCACTACAAAATAAGTAATAATAACTCACAACATTTCATTCAAATAACAATTATGGGTACGCAACTTCTATTGACAAAAAACAATTGTACGTAAACACTTACATAAAACAACAAACTGTTTAATTCTTTGAACAAACCTTATTAACACTTGCAAAAGCTTTCATACATACTTAATAATCAACTCTTTCGTTATGAGTCTAGGTACAAATATTACCAAATCAAAGGGACGCAACTCAGTCTCACTTTTCAGTTCGCATGCATGTAATTTCAATACATAATAAATTCAATTGTTATGTTTTTAACTCTATGTTCCTTTTGTATTTCACCATTGCTAATGATTTCCACACCTTTCCTAAACAAAAATAAATAATTGTGGGGAACAGCCCTTCAACACGCAACAAACATGGCTAAACCATTACACACGCCATCATAACCAGGGCCCGTTTCACAACATATTTATCATCATGGCTGAAGTTTACCAATAAATCAAAGAAATGATCCAACCAGATGTATAAATAACATCAACAGGGCATAGCCCAAATAATAATTCCAGTTGAAGAAACACTTCTGAAAAGAAGAGCCAACTAAAGTGCCCTTCAAACTACCCTTGAACATTTAATCCGCCTCCTGATGACAGGGTAGGGTGGGAAGATTATATGGTTCAACTGAAGTAACCACAGAGGAATCCTTTTTATTCGTGCAGACACTCATAAAAACATAAATGGGAACAACACAATGAAACTATACAACATATAAATAATAAAATGTAATGTCATGGAAATAAATACAAATGACAAAAAAATGAGTAGTGTCAGTTTAATTAGTATAACTAATACTTGAAGTACCTTAACAAGGTAGAAAATAAAATGTTATTAAACAATAAATGTAATAGTGTACATGATAACACATAAGTTAAGAACCTATACCTAGTCATGAAAAGGGGAATAATTTGATTTGAATTAACAAATTTATAAATGTCTAAAAAAGTGAGGAGGACACTTATATATGCCGAAGGATTTATCATTAGTAATATCTCAAGGACTGTCATATTTCACACCCAGTGAAGTTATTCTTATTAAATAGCTCTAAAATGTTGTCAAGTAAACACCAACTATCGTGTTTACACTAGCAGGTTGTGGGTATCAATGTCTCTTTTGTTTGTTTGATATGTTGAATTGATGAAAATGCTTTTCTATTAATAAAGAATTGATCTGTTTATGTAACAAACATTGTATTAAAAGAAATGTTTATTGAAATGATCGTTGTATAATGGAGACGAACTGTATTATGATCATATGAACTATATTACTGGCAACATGCAATGGAACTCTAAATTGCATATTTTCCTATGTGTTGGGAGAATATAAAAAATATATGTTATCTCAAGATTTATTTGTACAAAGATACAAATTGTGGCACAAGGCCAAAAAAGGGGGAGGGGTAGGGCTGGTCTTGATTAACTATCCTATACCTAGCTAATCAGATTCGCGACCCATTCATACATTACAATTGACATATTCACCACAAGAATTCGTCCGTCACCATTCAATCCTCCATACACCATAATACCACATCCTCACCACGGGGGATCTACAAAAACGCGCCCTTTGGTAGATGGCTCCTGTTGATAATAAGAAGAGTAAATTAAACTGACTGTTTCACTGAGCTTAGGGTAGAAAGATATATATGAGACTTGCCGCTGAAAAGTCGAAGCAACACAAGAACGACACGACACGACGTGGTAAACTCAACAATGTATATTTTATTTAAACTGCCCGCTGGATCCGTCTTGATCCCAGCATTCTCTAGTGGGAACGGAAGTACTTACAATCATCATCATTAATGATGCTGTTATCCCCTATCCTTATTTTCTTTATTAATTTATTTATGACTGTTCCAAATTACAAAATAAATAATTACAAATCAAGGTTTGTTTTGGTTACAGTCCAAGGGCGATAACTCACTCCCTTTGTGAAATCAAACATATTATGGAGTTTGCATTTTTCTTCACTAATTGGTTTATTTCTTAAAAATCTATTTTCAAAACCTTAAAATGAAATGTGTTTCATATTCCTTTGGAAATATCCTTGAATAGTTGTCACAATATACGACCTGTTGTCAGTGTCTGCTGACTTGATTATTCTTTCAGTATTCCAATGTTTTTCCAATGTTTTTTTTATTTGTTGGACGGTGTAAGTAAGTTAGATACTCCTCCAATTCTTGAGATACTTTAGGGCATGACACCGATTCTTTGGCTCTCTTGTAAAAATTTTGTTTCTTTTTTTTTTTTCTCACTCCTACCAACTCCTTGTGCCAGACACAATTTAGTTGGCAGAAGAAACGATAGCTGCCGTTAGTAAGCGCGAGTTAACGATACAAGACAAACCACTGCGTAAAATTTTAAAAACAGGAAAAAACATTTATTGTACAATTATTTTACAATAATCACAAAAGATACAGACAAGAAAGGTTGCACAAAAATTTCCTTCTGTGCGCCTAACACGGCAGGATAACAATATTTTCCTGGGGTTTCTAAAAAGGAAATACCCACAGAAACAAGCTATGAAATTGTTTAGTCAAACTCTGGTTTTTTAAAATATTAGACCCTTTAAAAATACAAAAGAGAGATAAAGTTTTTAGACCCTTTACAAAAATACAAAAAAGGATAAAGTTTTAGACCCTTTACAAAATACAAAAAGAAAGGGATAAAGTTTGTTTTGTTTTTTTTTTGTTTTTTTAAAGAGACCCTCAATTAGCAGAACTCACAAAAGGCACCCACCTCCTTTGAAAAATTTTCGTTGACAGCAGGCCGGATTGGTTTTGGAAAAGGTTGGTTTGTTTGGTAAGTTGAAGGCTGATTTATGGCCCACTTGCTGGTCAAAGTAGAGAGAGGGTGTTAAGTGGTCTGCCAACTGCGTGTCGTCTCAGATCTCTGCTTCGGCTCCCTTTCGTTCTTTTTTCGTTTCTGCCCTTTCGTTTCTCAAAGCCGTCTCTTTTATTTGAAAGAGTCGGCTCCACTTGGGGCCATCCGGAATTTCTATGGGTCTCGAAAACTTAATTTTCATTGGTCAATATATAAAAAAAGGCCCTTCAAAAATTTTGCTTCTGACGGCTATTCCTGATCCGAAAGGGTCATAAAAATTGCACGATTTCACAGAAGAAATCAGAGTTTGGCAAACAATTTTGGCGGCAAATTCCTGATCCGAAAGGGTCATAAAAATTGCACGGTTTTTTCTTTTTTACACACACCGTCTGGCTTACAAAAAATACACCTCTCTCAAAAGACGTGTAAATAAACAAAAAAACAACACCTAGACGGTTTTACATTTAAATTCTTTATTTAAATAAAAATAAAATTTTTATACTCTCTCGGTACTTGTTCAGTCCCAAGGGACCATTATGAAGTCTCCTTAATATTCCTGGTATGACAATTCTGTCCTGAAACCATAGTAAAAACTGACACTTCATTCTGATTTGGAAAATATGGCCTTATGTTTTCATTTATTCTTCCTTCTTTGTGCGTCCATCTATTTAGTGTGAGATGTATTATTTCCTGGAATACAGTGTGCTTAGGACTGGTTATTTTTATTTCATTTATTTTTTTTCAGTCTGGTTCTTGCCACGTAGTCTGTGTGTACACCCACGACTTTGATGATATTACTATCAGTATCGGATAAAGGACTTCTTGATAGTGTCTCAGGTACAACTAGTTCCTGCCCTGGAATGTGTTCTGCTACTGGGTTATATCTTCTCAGTCTCATCAGACGTCTTTGACATCGTAATGGGTTATTGTGCAGATCATGAGTTTTTTTTATTAACGGTATAAGTGGTTTATGGTCCGTAAACAGTATAAAGGTTTTAAGTCCAGTGACATATTTGTTAATCTTCTCACATGCCCATACACAGCTCAAACATTCTTTCTCAATTTGTGCGTATTTCCTATCAACACAATTTAGTTTGCGCGAGGCAAATCCTATTATTTTTAAATTTCCATTTATTTCTTGAAATACAGTTGTTCCGAGATTATAACTGCTAGCGTCAGCACTCACTGCTGTAGGTCTGATTGGATCATAGAAGGATATAATTAGAGCTTGAGTTAGTAATTCCTTTATTCTTTTAAAAGAATTCTTTTATGGGTAATACCAAACAAATACAATGTCCTTTTTCAATAATTCCGTCATTGGTTGTATTGTTTCAGACAAGTTTCGTAAGAATTTTCCTAAGTATCTGACCATGCCGATTATACGACATAATTCAGTCAAATTTGTAGGTGCAGGCAATTCCTGAAAGACTTTTAGTTGTTCCTTGCTGGGTTGAATTCTGTCTCCAGAAATTTTGTGTCCAAAATATTCTAGTCATATCTTTTTGAATTCACACTTTTCTTTATTAAGCTTGAGTCCGGCTTTTTGTAATGTTTTAAGAACAGTCTTGGTCTTTCGTTGCGTTCTTCTATAGTTCTACCGTAGATTAGAACATCGTCGATAATAGTTTCGACTCCTTAAATATTTTTCAATAATTCTGACATCTTTCTTTGAATGATTTTCGGAGCTGATGTTATACGAAAAGATAATCTTTTGAAGTAATATCTTCCAAAAGGAGTGTTATGCTTTGCATATCTCTCTGTGTAGTAGCAGTCATAGTACTGTTCTCCGTGTCCTGTATAACGAACGGGTTGTCTAGGTATCGCCGTTATGTTCGTCAGTTTGATGGAATAATCCATACTAACCTCTCACCCCTCCAGTATAATCCACTTTACACCAAAAATCACCTATCAACCAATCAACATTCTAGTTTCAGCAAGCGAGACTTCTCATTGGCTCAGACCCTTAGAACTGTAACAAGTTCACGCGAAAATGTCTTTTCGCGTCCAATGCTCTGGAGCCTATTTTCTTGATCAAAACTCTATAAATAGAAGAATCTGAATCGACTCAAACAGTCAAACTTTCACCCCTGGAGAGATGCCAAACTAATCCACGTAAGTCAAAACCTTGACCAACTACACTTTTACCGCGCAAACTTCTCTGATTCAGCAAACAACAACCACGCTCTCTCAGGAACAATTTCTAGCAATTACTTACAATACTTAAAAGGTGATATTTACTCACTACTAAATAAGTATTCGTAAACAATCAATCAAACATCCAGACAACTAAAGTTACACAACTCCTACCAATTTTGGACAATAACTTAAACAAACTTACGCACACACACTATTGATTGAACTCGCACAAAGGACATTTTTGTACATAACCAAATACTTAGTTTAATTTTACGAACAAATCTTAATAACAGCTTCACACACGCTGAAACTTCACAAAAATACTCTACACAATCTAATTCAACCATCCTCATTTATCCAAAAATATTCAACCTAATTGTATATGTCAATTGTATATAAATCAATGTTATTGTTACACTTTTAATTATGTTTGTCTTCACTCTGAATTTTCTTGCATGATTTGCTTTCAATATTCCTTTTGTCTCTTAATTTGTTGTGGATAAATGTTTAAGAACACCGACATTATAAATCCTTCTGATAACTAAAAATACATTCACCAGTCTGCAACAAGTTGTTCTCTATTTATACTTGTCTATCTAATTTACATACGATACAACACCTCCCTGAATCGGAGAGGTCGTATACCCTTGTTTTTTTCTTTTAATATTCCTGATTATTTTCGTATTGTTTTGTCCTTTCTCTTTTCTTTCTTGTTTTCTCTTTAATGGTGATCTCAGTCTCTCTTCATTTTCTTCTTCATAAATCGTCTGTCTTTTCATTCTCACTTTCTTTCATTTCCTTCTCTGACCTACTTTTGTAACTTTCTGTCTTTCTTCTTGTTCTTGATCTTCCAGTTCGTTTCTGCTTCGGAATTGATCCACATGTGCTATTATATTTTGTCCCTTTTTCTCAAGTATAGCCGTGTTGTGTCCTTTTTGTATCAGGAAATTTGCTTCTTCTGGATCAGCCTCTTTATTCTTTCTATACCATACCTTTTCTTTCGTTGCATAGGACAAAGTTGACAACTTTTCCTGACTTTCTATATTTTGGGTGATAATTTTCTTTTAGTCGAATGTTTGCTTTATAGCCTTTCAATAATCCTATTTCATTTTCTTCTGCTTCCATGGAATTGATTAGTCTAGCTGTATACATAATTTCCTAGTAATCTGTGATCTTTTTCGCATTCTACAACTGTAATGGGAATTATTTCAAAACGCTTGTCGATTTCAAAATTGCCTTGAAATGTACCCATTATTTTTATAGTCGTTCCATCAAATTGCTTTAATTGGATGCTGCTTTTTTAATTTAGGTCGTCTTAATTTTATCCAGAATCTTTTTGGTATCAACGTGACTTCACTGCCTGTATCAACTTGCATATTAAATATTTGGCCATTTATCCTTATTTTATTATTCTACTTCTCTTTTTTGTGTATTCATTGTAAATATTTCAGCTTCTTCTTCGGAGGGGGTCTGTACCATTTGTACTCTTTCTATTTTCTTTTCGTATTTGCATACGTTCTGAAAAATGATGTCTTTATTTGCAATTTCAGCATATTTTCCCTAGAGCTGGACATTTGTACTTGTCTCTCTCATGATTTTTTCCACAATATCTACATTTAATTATGGATTTGGTCGTGCTTGTCCTGTATGTCTCAAATTCTTCTTTTGGTTGATTAAATTCTTTAATCAACTCTAATTGTTGTAAAAATTCGACGCTAGCTTCCAAACTCATGCTACTACCCTGTAGACATTCTAGTATTTTTCGTTTGTGGTTTTGGTCTTGCAAGCCTTCAATGATTCTGAGAAGGATTAATTCATCTTCTATAGTCATTTCCCGAGCTCCCAATTTTTCAAATTCACAATACTTGGCTCATTCTTTCAATCTATGTAAGTACTGCATAATGAACTACATGTCTTGTCTCTAAAAACTTGGTTCTTTCAGCAATAACCAATCTTTCCTTTAGTCTTATGTTCTTTTTTATAATTTTAATAATTTCTTCAAATGTCATTTCTTCTAACTCGCTTGGGTAACACAATGTCGAAATTTTCTTCATTGCTTCGCACACAGCGGTAGCAAGAAATAAATCTGTTATCTCATTCTCTTCTCCGTCGGGCTTTGTGTCTCTTAATTTTTTTTCATTCTTGCAAATGCAGCAAAAGTTCTTATCCATGTTTCTGTGTGTTCTGGGTCGTCCAGTGAACTTAACGATCCTATAGGCGACGCCATTGTTATGTTTTGCATATCTCTCTGTGTAGTAGCAGTCGTAGTACAGTTCTCCGTGTCCTGTATAGCAAACGGGTTTGCTAGGAATCGCCCTTAAGTTCGCCAATTGTTCTCTATTTATACTTGTCTAATTAATTTGCATACGATGCTACAAGGAGTAATGAAAGTTGTGAATAGATAGCTTTCTTTACTTAATGGAATTTGGTAGAATCCACTGGTAGCACCGAATGTAGAAAAAAATTGCTACATTTAGTTTAGGCGAAATATCATCTAAATTTGGTAACATGTAATGTTCCCTTTTCATTCCTAGATTCAGCTTCTTTAAATCTACACATATTCAGACTTTTCCGTTTCTTTTTATTACGGGTAGCATATGCGCACACCAATCAGTTGGTTCTGTAACCTTCGCAATGGCTTCATCGTTTTCCAGTCTATTTAATTCTTACTTCACCTTTGGTAAAATAGGGAATAAGACTCTCCTAGCTGTTGTTGCACAGTAGGTTAAAGCGTCTTTTTTTCAGGACTATTTTCACTGGGTCTCCGTTCATACACCCCCTCTGCCTCAAATACATTCCCTGTTCTATTTTGTCTAAACGTTTCACTAAATTCATTTTTACAGACATTTTTATAGACAATAGGTTATCTCCCTTTATACATTCAATGGCAAATCTCCAAATAATATTTATCCTTGCCTTCTTTTGTAACAATATTAATATTTTCCGATACATTGGACTATTCCTCCAGGACTTCTGAAGATGCCATTTACTGGTTTTAATATAAGTTTTTCTCTCAGATTTTTGTAAGTTTCGGTTGAGATAATCTTTATGTCGGCACCTGTATCAATTTTAAATTTCACCGCTGTTTTACAATTTTTTAAATTTTTATACCACTAATTTGTTTCTGCTAGCTCATCTAGGAAATCTTTCTTTGCTTCATTTACTCAACTGTTTGTATTGTGATGATGATCATCATCACACACATACATACATACTTATGCACATTCAAATTATACAACCACAAGCATTCATTGGATAGTAAATCAACACTACTGTGTAATGCGACAATTTTATAATCGCTATATTTTCATGTAGTCGATTTCATGCACTTTTGGGAGAATCGGATCCCAGAAGCTTTTCGTGAGTCTGCCCAAAGTTCGCTCGCTGATTGGTCAATGCCAACCAATCAGATTGTCTGCACGTGAAGAGTTATTCTTCCCGTGCAGCGCTTTCGGAGCCGATGATCACCTATATAAGCAAAGAAAATTCTTAGTAAACCAGTGAGATCTCAGCTGCCACAGAAATCCACGACAGTTGAAGCCATGCGCCAATCTTCTCACTCACACCACCACTCAAATGCTGAATATTCCCTATACTCACATAACCTTTTTCTTACACAGCAAAACTGTTGAAAACATTTATTACCAGAAACTATCACAACCTTATTGCTTTCAGTGAACTTTGGAACAATTGATAGTTAAAGAGAGACAACTCTTGTTTTACTCAATGCATGCTTTTCTTTCAAATCCTTGTTTGTACATCTTGTTAAATACAAATTTTATGTGTAATGATGTCTTTGGCTTATCCTCTTTTTCTTCGCATCAATTTGGTTTCCTGATCTAAGTAAAAAAAAATGTGGTGAAGTCAGCCACATTTCATTGGTGACCGCCAACGTGATCTGGAAGGCCGCTGTTGGGGATTGTTATGAGTTTGAGTTATCAGAAGGTTAAAATGGTAAGAAGGCTAGATAATGGGCGTGTTCAACAATTTTAATCCACAGCAAATATAAAAAGGTGAGCATTCAAAACGAATCAATTGCAAGGTAATTCAATAAGAAACAACGGTATTTTAGGTTTTAATAATAATAATAGACATTTATATACAATTTATATACATATAGTGAACTTGTGATTGAATAATGTCAAGTATGGCCATGTATTGATTTGATGTCTTAATAATTCACAGTTCAAGATTGTTCATGTATTCAAACAGATTAAATTGTGTAGAATGAAAAATGTCACTTATATAGAAATAAATGTTAGTTTGTGTGCGTGATTAAAATAGGAAATAAATGTCTTATGTCTTCAGGAGTTGTTCACCTTTGACTGGTTTGAATTTATCTGGTTGCTGATTACAATAACTATTTTGGTAGTGTATATTATCACTTTTCTTAGAAATTTGTAGATAGAGTTTGGGAGAGAAATGATGATTACTGAGTCAGCAAGTTGACGCGCGAAAGGTTCTTTAGGTCAGTGAAATGAGACGCGTGGATTCGTTTAGCATCTCTCGGAGGTTGTGTGGCTGACTGCTTAAACTGGATCTTACGATCCTATTTATTTATTTCTTGAGTCTAAAATCGGCTCCAGAGCATTGAGCGGGAAAGTATATTTTAGACAATTGCTACACATTTTGTGTTGTCTCAACCAATGAAAAGTCGAGATTTCAAACATAGTGATGATTGGCTAAAACTGGTTTGGTAGAAGAGTGTATTTTAATTCAGGGATGAGTAGTAAATATGGATGATTCCATCACCGCCACAGTATCATATTCACTTTAGTTCTGTCGGCGACAGCGAAATTATTCATTTTCACACATTTCTTGCCGTCTCTCTCTCGCTGGACAGTTTTCAAAATCATGTTTTTATTACAGCTATGGCAGTTACTGTTGTTGCTGTTTCCACATGTTCTTTTGTTTGTATCTCGTAGGTTTCTCTGAATCTTTAGTTCGTCTACATTTTTCTCGTAGATTTCTTCAATTTGAGATTTTATTTGCTCACTTCTGTCCATCTCCGTAACTTTCTCAAGTTTCAAATCAAGAATTAATTGTAATCTTTCGGATATGTCTTTAGTCCTGTCACATGCTTAATTCGTGCAATGCGCAAATAAAGGTTTCCACTGGTTCTCCTGGTAATTGAACTCGAAGATAAAATGTTACCCTTTCTTCATGAATTATATTTCTTTTAGGCATGAAGTAAACATTGATTTTTTAGAAAAAATGATTCGTACACATTTGCGTCTTCTCGTCGTGAGAAAGAAAATGTCCGGAATATATTTTCGGCTTTGCTTCCCATGCAATTTACTGACTTGAGTTTTGTTGTCTTTTCCCCAGAATTTCGATGCTTCTCGAAAGGCTGAAATCTCAGCGACCGTTTAAGCCAATTTCCTGAGTTTGTAAAATCAAACTGCGCTGGTGGAGTTCATTTGAACATTTTTTTTTTTTTGACGAATAAAAGAATTTTTTTTTTCCAATTGGGTCCTGTTCTTCTAGAAAATAATTTTCTTCTTTTAGAAAGAATTAATTTCTGACACCATATTCCACTGGGCTTAGGGTGGAAAGATGAGACTGGCCTCTGAAAAGTCGAAGCAACACAAAGACGACACGGCACGTGGTAGGTAAACTCAATAACGTATTTTATTTAAACTTCCCGCTAGATTCATCTTGGTCGTAGCATTCCCTAGTGGGACCGAAAGTCTTTACAATCATCATTATCATCATCATTACCATCATCATTAATGATATTGTTAACACTGATGATAATTGGTCCCAAAAGGTGCGAAATAGGATTTCAAGCGTCAACTAGAACACGCAGCGAATGGACGTGTTTTTAGGATATTCCAGACAGGCGCCGAGACGGTAGAACGAAGGGAACGTGTCTCAAGACCACTCAAGAACAGCCATGCTGGATACTAATGCAAGGACAATAAACTATGGATACCATTCCAGATAAGTGTTTCCATCTATTTCAAACAGATATTTTGTCCCCGATGTTTTGACTTTTTAACCGCTAAAAAAGAATCTGAATACCTTTTTTAGCAATCAGGCTATTCTCTTTATGTGTAGTGATTGTATTTAGTTTCTTGTATAAAATATGTTATTACAATGTTCAGTTGTCTCACTTTGTTCATCAAACCACTATTTAGGTGGTCATTAAATTTCCCACCATATCCTCAGTATGATTTATGACCAATGTTTGACTAGAGAGTCTGTTTCACTGCTTTCTGGACGTACAGTGTATTTTATTGCCAATTATGAGAAAGACTATTTGCTGCAAGTAAATGCAGTGTCTGCATTGTTTTTCCTGCATATCAAATGACATATGACTAAGAAAATAAATATCTGTTGAAATGTAAATTATAAAATTTTAAATTATTTTAATTATCTGCATTTAACATTATTAAAAAATAATATTATAGACTTGGAATTATTCATTCAAATTCTTTTTAATTCTTACTGACAAAAAAAGTAAAAGAAATCATTTTGAAAGGTGAAATCTCTCTCCAAACATGGATTGAACCCAGTACTCAGAATGAGATTAAGAATCACAGTTACTGCTGCTGCTGCTGATGGTGTTGTTGTTGTGAATGTCTAGCAGTGCGATGTACGTCAGCAGGTGCTCCCTGCGCACAAGATGGCGGCCCATAACCACGAGAACCGGAGGACGGCGGCAGTGGACATAACCGTAACTAACGCTTCTCCCCTACAGCCGCCGCCCCCACGAATAGAAGTGTGTGGACCACCGCCCAATAACCAACCAACACCGATTGATCTGCAACAACCACAGGACGACATGTGCCAAACAGACCATTTGAACAAACAACTGTTGGAAGCCTTTCTTAAGAGAATTAATGATTCTTCTAGGTTTCGGTCTGAGAATAATGTTGACCCCCTAGGGGATTCCATTGGGCCCCGGGACGACAGTTCCGACTCCTTAAATACTAGTACTAACTCCAACACAGCTGCTGCAACAGAATCCTTTTAAAAACAAACTCTTTTCAATACAATATATAAACAAACGAACGATAACATTGCATTATTTTATCATTGGGAAAAAATCGTATTATTACTTTCCTCCTCCTCCTCCTTTTCATTTTTTCATTATTCCCCATCCACACGTTGTTCTTCAGATAACGGCTGCAAAAGATTCTCACAAATAATTTCCTCCTCGATTTTCAAGTTGGTCATTAAAAAATAACAAACTCCATTATTTCATTCAGGTTGACCACTTTATAAAAAAAAAATAATAATAATAATCACACTGTCCGTTGCTGCTTTTCTTGAATCAACCCTCCTAATTTTTTTTATACCATCTAAAAAAGAGAGAAACAGAAATCTAAAATTAAAAAAACCCTCTTCAATTTTTTTAAAAATAGTAATCTTTAATTCCTGGGCTTTCCTTGTCACCGATTGCTTCTTGATTTCTCCACACACTTGAATAAATACACCTCCTATCACCGATGTTTGGGTTTCCTTCTTACAATTGTTAACAAAATCACGTCTTGACCATAAAGTAAGTAACAAATTTGGTTTTACGTTTGAAAAATTATTTAAAAAAAGGCCTGCACAAAAACGTCTTTACATGTCCCAACACGGTCACATATTTGAAAAATGTGTAGCAAAAAAACTGTCAGTGTCATTATGAAATTATTATTAAATTAATTAAATCAATTTAAATCAGTTTGTTTAAGAAGCAGTTTATCGTAGTAACCCTTTGCAGCCTTTTGAAAATTATGATCCTTCTTCACATTGTGATCACTTTTCTTTTTCTGCATTTATTCACCATGACTTTTTTTTTCACTAATCAAATCTTTCTTTGCTAGTTACTATATAATCATAAAAATAGTTTCATTTTTATTTTAAAATGTGTTTCCCTAACTGTAAAAATATTTAATTTCACAATTGTTTGCTTCTGATTTTTTTTTTTTAAGTTAACTAGAAAAAAACTATTTGATGCAAATAAAACATTGAAGAAAACGGACAAAAAGAGATTTCAAAATCACTCATCATATTTAAGTGGATAATATATTTTTGCACTTTCTTTGCATATATTTTTTAAATTTAAAAAACGATCCCTTACAAACAGAATAATCTTTCTTTACAATCTTTTTATTTTAATTTTTCAATGAAATGCAAGTTATTTTTTATGTGTTGCTTGACATTTTAAATTAACGCTGATCTTAATATTTTTAAGAATATTTTTTAATAATGACCCTTCTTGTCTGTCTTGTCGAATTATCAACATATGTGAACTGAAGTGTATATTTATTTATTTTTTGGGTCACCAAGTACAAAAAAATCGAGAAAATCATTCTTCCTTGTCGCAAGTGCGTGTACATCTCTCGCTTGATGACCACATCTTCATATTTTTCCATAAATCTACCGAAGGTAAGTATCAATTTCTTCATATCACTACTAATTTGATTAAAAACTGATACATAGTATCGTAGTTATATAATTTTATTTTTTCTCTCTTTTCTTGTACCTATGAATGTTTTATTTTTACGTAATAATTCGCTGACTTTTCTTCAAGTAAATTCTCTTTTTCTTTACTAACGTCAACATATTTGTTTTCTTTTCAACAAACCCAGATTATTTTTATTCAATTTTCTTTTGTAATACAAAATATTTTCGTATTTATAGCACCTTTCCACTTGTAATCTTGTTTCGTGCTGATAACAACATACAACTCAAATCTTTCTAGTTTTTAAAGATTCATCAACGAATAGAAAGAAAGATATCAACCTAAAAAAAAACTCACTTTCTTTTTAAAAATTTATCACTGTAAGTAAGTGTAAATTTTCGGAAAGTAACTAAATACATTTAAATAATAAATAATTATTAGAAGAAGAATTGTTCTTTAACGTAGAAAAATCATGACGAGAGGGTGGTGAAGAGTACTCAGCCTGAGTTATTTATCAAAATTTAACCTAGAAATATTTAAAAAAATTTTTTTTTTTTTTTTTGCTGCATGAGTTTCTTGGTGAGGCCGATAACTTTTCAGCAGCTTGTACAAATTGTTGTAAATTGCTTAAAAAAAATTATATTTTTGTTGAGTCTTGTATATTTTTGTTCATATTTTCTTTAGCACATCGACGTACGTAACATTGTTTGTCTCTTTGCTGCATAAAATGATTTCAATCGTTGACTTGATTTGGTTGCCCTTTTTGTTTAAGAAGGCTGGTCTCATTTTTTTGTCTGCACAAAAAGCAGAGGACAGCACCTAAAAATACTTCTTCACCCTGCAATTCGATGAACAAAACATTTCACATACACTTTTTTAAAAATCCATTCACCTGATGCCAGTTTTGTATTATTAATTAATTACTATAGTTGACTCTACTTTAAAATTACCTTTAATTACTGTAATTACTTTAAAAAATAAAAGGAATGTGCAGAAAAACACACACACACACACACACACACGAAAAACGATTATCCGATTTATTCTTGTTGGAACAAAAACTTTGTGTTTACATTTTTTTCTAGTTTTTTTACTGACCTTTTTTCAATAAGTAAATAATTTAAAAACTTTTAAAACTCACGTTTGTTAAACAACGTCGTTTGAATGTAAGTTTCTTTAAGTGAACGATAAACATTAGTCATCATAAATGAGCTTAAAAAAATTGATGTCATAAAATTGTATATACATTATTTTCACAAACCCAAATCTAAAAGTAAAGGACCGATTGAGTCTTTCTTTGATTTTTAATTTATTTTAAAGCACTTTTCGATTTTTCAGTTATTCACATTTGAAACCTTTTTTATCGATACCAAATTGATTTTTTTTCCTTTTGAAATATCTTATTTCAAAAGTTATTTTCCTCCTATAACAAGGAAATTTGGCACTAAATTTTAGTGCTTTTGCGTTACCAAATGTTGACTTTTCAGATGAGAATATTTTTTTTTTTTTTTTTTTTTTGTGGATGGTGGACTAAGTACCAAATAGTACCAGTGGCTCTGTGAAAATTGAACTTGGCAGTATTTTCACTATTCTTCAATGAAATGGAATAAAAATAGTCAAAGGTTTTTTTTTGTTTTGTATTTTTAAATAAAGTTTTTTGTACTTGGACTGAAGTTTATCATTTTGAAGACGATCCGTATTCCAACAGCTTATCATTGATTCTAAAACAAATGCAGTACACTTTAAAAATTCTGTGTAATATTTAAATGTAGAATAGCTAGTGTGTGAAGATTTCAGAGGTATGTCGGAAATCTACTGAAACTCTACCTGCAAATATCTCAAAACTGAAGGCTCCCAACAAAAGCTGTCAAAAATAAAATCTAAATTAAAATTCAGAATTTGAGAACATAGAAAACAAATCACAAAGCATAAAAAGAGAATTTCCAATTGTTGTTAGTGTAAATAAAATCAAAAACCTTCAGGTTTGTGTCCCCAGAAAACTAAAATGAGACCTTGCAACAGGTTATGGTCAGTCAGCTCAAATGCCAGATTATCTACACAAATCTATGCCAAACAATAATTTTTCCTAAATGAGGAAAGCAAAAGCAGCTAGAAATCAAGACTTGCGAAAGGCAGAAGCTAACTTGTCTAAGATTGTTCACTTACACTTGTTTTTCTTTTGTAAACTGCAAGTGATGTTGTTTACTAAAATTTAAACCTTCTCTATTCCATACACATGTCCATTTCTATAAGCATTTCAAATATGACTGTTTATTATGAAAAGATATATGCGCAGAAAATTAGCTTTCACATATCAATTGTTTACATGCAAAAACTTTACTATTTACATTATTCGGACTATTGTCCTCATCTTTGTCGCCATGTTTATAACAATGTTTCGGCCATTGTACGCTCCAGCCTTCTTCGGGTGGTTGGAATGTTGAACTGAACCCTTTATCAAGGACACATGGCACAGTGGATAAAGGCATTAGTTAGATCCAGTGACAGGACCCAAAGAGTGTGAGTTCAATACATGGTTAAGGCAGTGGAGAACTTGGAGAGGGGAATTAACAGGAGATAACTGATAACTGACATCCATTAAACATGGCATGTGGAACTAGAACAGTCTACCCCAGTGAGTGAAATAAAGGGTTCAGGTCAACATTCCAACCACCTGAAGAAGGCCGGAGTGTACCATGGCCGAAACATTGTGATAAATATGACAACATAGATGAGGACAATAGTCTGAATAACGTAAATAGTGTACATAATACCGCATCTCAAAAATATAGACAGATGCAAAAACTTTATTTACATTTAAGCCAATATCCTCATCTTTGTTGTCATTATCACAATATTTTGGGTAATGTTCAGGGAATTTCAAACTGAACCCTTTATTTAATCTGCAGGGTAGATTAAAGAGGGACATTAATCCATATGTAAATTATAATTCCTCATCCCAGAAATTTGGACAAAAAAAACTTTGTAAAATTGTAAATAAATTGCATTTTTAAATTTTTACCACTATCCTTGGGAGTTTATTTACCACATTAATTAAAGCTTTGACAGATTACTAATGTTAGCATAAATACTTTCTGATTTACTGATAGATTTCAAGCACTGCAGTCATGAGACTAAATTTCCCTTTTCATCTCTGTTGCTTTCTTTGTGGCAATGACGATTCATTTACATTTTCTCTTTAACTTATCTGATTCTTTCTTGTAAAACTGATTCTCCTACATTAGCTTTTTATTTTAGAAGCATTCAAATGATATTCATTCATTTTACTTTTCTCTCTCTCTCTCTCTGCTATTGAAGTGATTTTTGAAACTGATACTAATATTGCTATTTAGAAGAAGAGTTTAATTTACATATCAATTTAGACTACAAGTCTGACACAAGAAGGTTACAGGAGAGCTTTGCAACATTCAGCTAGTCATGGATTTATGTGACTCCTTTCCTTCTAGTTTTAATCAAATGTTGAGGTGTACTCTCTCAGCACTGAAATGATTGTTTAAAAACATTAATAATAATCTTTGCTTTCTTGTTTCAAGCAATAACAATTTTTTAATTCTTATCCTAAAAAAAAATCCATTAAAATATTTTGCATTCCTTTCTCTTTTAGCTTTTTCTTGGTTTCTATTACTTAGGATTTTATTCCATTGAATGAAATTTAATTTTACTTTAATTTGAATTAAAAGAAATTGAAAATCATTAATAAAAATTCTAATATCTCTCTGGTTTCACTTCTTTTCAAGACAATAGGCAGATATGAAGACCTGAAGAAGTGACCTTGATTAGTTACTGTTCTTATACCTGCAGCCACAACTGTAGAAAAGTTCCCTTGTTCTAAATCTCACGAAAATAATACAATATGGCTTAGAATATCAAGTGAAAAATGTACCAGTTAAAACATTTGATTTTCTTTTATTATCAAGTGATGTTGGGTTACAAAAGTTCAATTTACACCCATCATTACATCCAGTTAGAAATAACCCTATCCACCCAGACAATTGAAGGTGTGTCCAAGATGTGTGTCATAGGTTGTTTTGGTTGACTCTTCCTTCAAATTAAAAACAAAAACAAACAAAACACTTGATTCCCAACTATGACTATTCCCCACTCCTGAACAGTGTATCAGGCTCTAGGGAACATGCCCATTTGTTTACGGTCAAGGCAAATGATAAACAAATTCTCTGGTACAGAACAGTATATTTACTGTTGCTCATCTTAATTGACCAAAGACAAAACATCTAAATGATAACACCTTTTAAACAATTAAAATCAGAAGCCATGACAGCTGGCCCCTGAAATTGTTGTCATGGAGGCGGGTGGGGTGGGGGACAATACAATATTAGTTTACAGATAACTGGTCAGTTTTTTCTTTCTTTTTTTTTTATAGGGTGAGGCAAAATTGAACATTTTATTTATACTAAAATCAACTAAAGAAAAAAAAAAAAGAGTTTACTTCTCAACAACAGTAAAGGCCTTTTGAGCAAAAACACAAAACAAAACTAAGTTACTTTTTAAACTTGTGAATGAAACTCAAATGAAAAATGGAGGTTAACGGTTAAAAGGAGGTCTACTTATATTTGAGTTAAATTCAACACTGTAAGAAGCAACTATGATCATTACATATATTAGATATATAAAATTCAGATAAGGTGGACAAGACAAACACATTCACATCCTAATACATAATCATATATATATATATATATATATATATATATATATATATATATATATAATTAAATATATAAGCACACAAATATATGAACGTCACAGGAAAGCGAAAAAGAAAAAAAAAACAGTTATCAGAATTTTATACCATCTATACCAACCCTGTACTTGTGTGTGTATAATATATATATATATATATATATATATTAAATAGCATTAAGCTCTAATTGTAAGAACTAATTTTGCATTAATAAACAAAGCAAGAAAATTTTATTTATTTATTGTCAATTTTTCATTAAAAAACTTGAACCCTGAACAAACATTTGTTGTTTTCTCATTATCATAAACTATATTCACATATGCTCAACTGCCTCCAACAAATTTCTGTTCATGGCCTTCCTGCTCAGAGAAAGCTCAGGGACCAACTAGAGGAGTAGTGACTCCAGGGCAGAGAGACCACAATTTAAGGATTAAATTAATGACATTTTTATTATGCCATAATTGCTATAAATGAAAACAAGTTTAAAAGCATTTTCATTCTTGAACTTTTTAAAGTTGTTTATCCAAATAGAAGTTAGTCTGAAGTTTTACATGATAGCCATGATCAGTCAGTTATGTGCCAAACATGATACATGCTTAGGCGATCATGTATCTTTTGATACATGACTGACAAGGCAGAATTTTTTTTTCCCCACAGTAGGTTGCCATTTCTTTCTGCAGTAGAATAGTTGCCATCCAAGGCTATAAAACCTTGTCTGTCCTGCTATTTACGCATAGAGGGGGAGAAGAAGCGGATTCATACCTTTACCAAGGATATTAGCACATAAGTGAATGTAATGGATTTGACTGGAATTTGAACTCGGCTCTCTGATTCCTCAATCCGAACCACTATTGATAGCCATGATAGTTGTTCTTTATCTTCTTATTACTACCAGGACCCAAAGAAATTCTATGCTTGACAGGGGGACACTTGACATAGTGGCTTTACATTTTAAGAGGAATAGATTATAAGCATTTATTAAATACCGATACTGTCATATACTGTATATTGTGTTATAATTTTCCAAATAGGTTTTTATGATATATACTTCCTTTAATCATGTAGAGTAGGACATGTGGAAATTTCACAGTTTTTGGCATTCTTATTACTAATCATTTTGGACTAGCTTATTTCATATTACTATACTATTTCACTGAAGCAGACATTAAACATACAAGAGTATTATCACTTCTTTTGTCTTCCTTTTCTTTCTAGAAACATATACAGTCTAAACAATCTTACTTGTACAAAACTTTATTATTGTTGTTGTAAACATGGCCATTTTACCTATTGTGATGAAGGCCCAATTAAGAGCTCTCTGTAGGATCTAGCTTAAATGCCACCCAATAGTGTGTGTGTGTGTATGTATATATATATATATATATATATATATATATATATATATATATGCATGCATATGTATATTGTTTTATACATAGTTTAACATGTTCTTGTCTACAACAATAATATATATATATATATATATATATAGCTTCAACTACCCCCCCCCCCCGTACACACGCACCAGAATGATGCTTACCAGAAGTTAAAAAAAGAGCTCAAGATTTACTCTGTCTGCTGCTGCTATACCAAGAATTTGTGGTGGGCTGGAGACAGTCTATCTGTTACAGGGAGTAACATGCATACTAACTAAGGGTTGTAAGAACAAACAGAATTCTATTGTGATTCATGCATTAGCATATTTGTCCCATATAATTATTGATAATCATGAGATTGGATGATGGCAATCTTCCTTGTATCTGTAAAGATGCCAGCACTGCTGTAGTGTAGGCATTGAATTCTTCCTCAGATTTCTTATTCATCCAATCTTGATTTCAGTGTCTTTGATACAATTCCTAGTGTTCCAATTATTATCAGCATGACCTAAACCTTTACTGTTATGCAAGAAGGGGAGAATACAAGTTGAGGATGTTAGTAAATTACAAAAAAAGAAAAATCATCAAAAAATTTTCATATTTTATTCTTTTGCAAGAATAATTTCATCAAAGATAAAATGTTTGTATTCAATATTTTAATATTAAAATAATTGTATTTTTAATTATAAATACAAGGGGATGCTGAAAAGTTTATCACAAACAAGAAGCCACCCACCAAAAAACAAAATTTCATGTTTGAATATTTGTTCAGATTTTGAGAAGGGCTGAGAACGTTTTTTATTCTTCCCTTGTATAAAGCCTCTTGAATAAGAATGTTTAATTTTCAGCCTTGAAAATTTGTCACTCATTGAAATATAGTTGATAAGATTATAAGTTTTTTGTCAAGTTGTTCATTTCCTCTACTATTGAATATAAATAATAATTTGATTTGAAAGCACAATTCCTCTCTTCTAATCAATTCTTTATTCTTTAAAAATCCTTGTTAAGAAGTAATCTTTACATTAAATCTAATCATGTGCTGTTTTTTTACACCCTATTGATTTGTTGTTCCCTATTATTTTGACCACATTTCACTGGGACAATGCCTTTCTTTTCCCATTTATATATGATATGCTATGCCTGAATGCATTAACTCCTTTTGGATTAAGCTTTTTGATTTGGTTAAAGTCTAGTTGATTTCTTTCTCTTATCACAAATGCCACAACTACACAGGATATTGCACATGAAGTTCTCACTATTTACTTCATATATGCAACAGATATATGTGCAATGAAGCATTGTTATTGAAATTGACCTTAATATTTTACTGACCAGAAATTCTTTAGAAACCCCACCACCATTACAAATCTTTTCTGTAACTGGAAAGTAAAATAACATTGTAAAATTTAACTTTGTGTTGGTTAAATTTTGTACAGAATTGTAAAAAAGTTTATTGTATCTACTGAATTTAGTAAGATTTCTTTGTAGGCGTCTCTTGTTTGTGCTGCACTTATTGGCTGTAAAATATAGGAGTTTATATACTATAAAAATATTGAAATAACATAAAATCCAAAAGGGACAACATTGAGTTTTAATAAAATGCAGTCCTGCTGAAAAAGAAATAATTTTGCAATAACAACAGCTGCATAAAAATGAATAAATAAATAGATCTATTGATAAAAGATTGAAATTATTAGATAACTTCTATAATAGTGGAGTTTATTTTTGGCTTTATTTTTAAAGAGATCCAACTCTTCAGCAGTGGCTGGAGACTAAAATATTTAAATTCATAAAGGTTCTTGATCAGAGCAAAACCTGTTTCCATCAATATCTGTGGATGAAGTATTTTGTAGTGAGGAATGTGTTATGCAATTTGTATTGACAATAAAAGAAAAAATCATAATTAGGTGTCTAAAACATAAAAATAATTTTAGTGTTTGTGTTCTGTTGAATACAGATGGCATTTTCTCTCCAAATATGCACACACTCAAACTAGGTAGCCAATTCATTAAAAAATTCTCTTACAACAGAGGAAGGCTAATGTGATTTGATATTTTACAAGAAAACAGGAAAATTACTCTACAATCTTTGATATTTTTGTCTTGTATTTGTAAAACCTTTAACACTTCAGAATTGAAACTGAATTTCTTTTCTACAAAAGAACTAAATTTTTTTCACATCAAGTTCACTGTTTGTTGTTACATAATTGATAACACACTTCATAAGGGTCTGATTTGTCTACATTCTTTATTGTGAAAATCTAAGTTATTTTCTGGCTTTCCTTGGGTAGCTCCAATCTTAAACATTTCATTTTTTTTTATAAATATCTACTTTCTTGTGTTTCTGGTTTATATTCTTAATAAAAGTTGGTGTAACACTTATTTTTGTTCATTCTAAAAAGCAGAAAAATGGAATTTATCTTGTGACAAATAATTTCAGTCATCATCCCCCTCAAAAAATAAATACACAAAAATGTTCCTGTTTCCAAAATCCAGTCTCCGTTTACAGATTTCAAAATGCCACCCACATATACAATAAATAATCAATACTTTTCTTTTACTTAAAGAAAAAGTATTTAAAAATTTACACAAACACTCAGGGTGTTGAAGTCAGTAATCATATGCTCACTCTAATGGCGGTGGGGCTCTCCAAACACTGCAGGATAATTGGTTGAGAAAATGTTAGCGATTTCTTAGTTCCTGTAAATCCATCTTAGAAAGGATAAGGTGTTAGAATAACAATCATGTATTAACATCCACACCCTAAGAGAGGATTTAGTTGATTCATTGGGAAAGTCATCATAAAGAATGCCACTTAAACAATAAAGCATAAAGATTCCATTTTGAAATATGACTTTTCCTATTCTGACACAAACAATTAAATGACTAATTTCCCAAGTCGAACATGGTTTTAAAATTTACATAATATAAATGACTAGATTTTATTTTTGATTATTGTAATCTACATTTGTGATGATTAAGTCATGTTGGAATACAGGCAAATAAGTTTTTTTAAGTTATTTAAATATTTATTATTTACTTTCCAAAAATAACTTATTTAATCTAAAACACAAATGCTAATGAAATAAAAGGAAACTTTTTAATTACAAAAAATATTTCAGAATACATTTATTCCTTTTTAATTCTTTGAGTGCTGTATGTTTATTTTTATTTCTTTTTTATTCATGTAATTTCTTACAAAACTTTCAGTAGATATAATGTTTTTGTTGTACATTTAGAAATGTTTACATGTACTTTTAAGGACTGAAAAAAGAAATCACCGTCTTTGCATAGAAATTGGCATTTATTTCAAATAGAGGAGTTCATGTATTAAAATAAAAACTTTGAGTGAAATAATGTTTTTAAAAATGTTCTATTATATGATATGGGAAAATATGCAACAATTAAAAGCTTTAGTTTTAAATGGCTATATTGCATAGCAGCAATTGTATTAACGTGTTCAACTCTTGAATTCATTGGTCTTATTTCATTACTATATTGTGACCATAAAACAAGCTCTTTATATAGTTTACTTTTCTATTGGCACAGCTATCCCAAATTGTTCCATATTAATTGTTTAAGATCTACCAAAGAACAATACAAGTTATCAGAAGGCTGGTGGGGGGGGGTTAGCTTTCTCATGGACATCTTCTTTGTCAATGTTTGAAACTTTCTTATAAAATGTTTTATTTCATTGGCATTTTACTGAATGTTTAATCATTACTTGTCCATCAACATGTCAGATATCAGACCATTTTATTCTTATTGAAAGTTTGTAGAATTTTTGCTTGAGAAAATTGTGTTAAAAGGCAACAGTAAGATTAAAATGCAACAACAACGACGAAGAAGAAGTTTAACATTTTCTGCATTTTGCTTCTCTTTATTAAACACTTTTGTTGATACTTTCAAATTTTATTAATATTCCTTTTCTGTTTATTCCAGGAATTCATTTGAAGGAAATGGCATGTGAAAATAACAGAAATATGGCCTTAATTGTTGGCATTAGTGGGTCAGTTGTGCTGTTTTCTTTTCTCTGTTAAATACTTTTTTAAGCTTTTTGATTTATGAATAAAATTGGAATAAAATCCAATGTTCTACAACTGTTGATTCTTTCCTAAGAATTTATTTATTGACTGTCTACTAACTTATTTTTGTTTTAAAGATATTGTCCTTGAGACATACTTTCAGGCAGCCATTTATTATTCTCTCACCTGAACACACAGCAGAAATAACTTCTTTTTTTTCTTTCACTATTATACCAGTAAAATATAAGTATGGTATGTTTACTGATCTGATCTCTTATCTTATTGAGTACTGGGTGAAAAAGTCTGGAATTTACAATAAAAATAAATTTCTTACAATTATTAGGTTGCAAAATTTTTTACAAATCTATTTAAAAATTTATAAACAATTAATATCTATCTAAATGTATTTTTGATTTCAGTGTAAAACTTTAAAATGTATATAACTGTTTTGGATGTAACTTTGATAAAATTTATAACTTTCATGTGGAAACCTGTATTTTTTAAATGCTGCCAAAGAATTGTTTTTTTTTAATCTTTGGATGAAACATCTTCATTCACTTTGTATTTCAAGTAAGAAGTTCCAATCAGACAACTTTTTCCAAATAACTACAGCTTTGTGAAACAAACTCATGGCAGGCTGTTCTCCATATCACTACAATCCTAACATCTTCAAGTCTTAGGTTAACTGTTATCGTTCCTCCATAACCCCATGAACTTTAAATGACTTTTCTTATGCTCTTACAACACCATTTAGTAATTGTCTACCTTGAGTGGCTCTTGGGCCTTGTATTTGAGCAAACATTAGTATAAAAAATATGAGTTTATAGAATAGATATATAGTAGAGACTTAAACTAAGAATTTGATGATTAAGTAAAGATCAAATGAAAATTCAAATCATTTTATCTAAATATGATAATGAAAATTATGAATGTCATCTGAACTTTTTTTTGATTCCTGATCAAATGAACAATACGTAACTTGTCTCTTCTATTTTGCGATGTAATGTTTCTTTCCATATATGTATTACTTTTCATTTTACTTTCTTTCTTTCTTTCTTTCTAACATATTTTCTACTTTAGTCAATTGCATAATTGCTTGGTTGGGTGGTGGGGTTGTTCTCCTTGACATAATTTCACAAGTCTTCTAATATTAAAATTTTTTTATGACAATGTTTGCGTGAATTTTTTTATGAACCGAATACTAATTTACCAACACTTTCAACTGGATTAGTTCAAACATGTTTAGTGTTATCTGGGTTAAACAAACTCAAGTATAAGTATAAATTATTATCTTATTAATATTTTGGGACAATTTTATAATTTCTGACAGGAGGAAATTTGTTTTCAGCAGTAAAACAAATTACTTTATGTTGAAAACAAATTACTTTAATTATACAAGACTGTTAGAATATCTGAAAAATTTCTCTTTTCTACAAAATTATGAATTGGAATAAAAGATGTCTATAAGAAATCCTTATTTGTTTTGTATTCTTTAGTAATCTACAGACGAAGCGTTTTGGTTTTGGCAAATGTTTCATCACATTCAAAATTATTTGCAAAGGAAATAATATTTTACATTGCAAATCTCTTGTTGCACAAAATAACAATGAGATTTAAATAAATTAAAAAAAAGACATTAAGCCAAAACACTGACTCAAGTCTCAATAGCTTATAAATTTGGGTTTTTCTTTTTTCTGACGGTGACATTTCACTTTATTTTTTTTCTTTAACTGAAAAATTCTGTACCTCCTTTAAAAAAAAAATAATATGGTATTCTTGCTAGAAAAAATCTTTATAATGCATATAAATAGGAATCTTAAAGTTTATCTTCAAAAAGTAACTTTTGAAAAAAAATTTTTATCGAAAACTTAAATGAAGAAAAAGTACAAGGATCAGGTTGAAATATCCAAGACAAAAAGTACATCTAAAAAAAAAGATGTGTACTTTATTTGGTTATTAAATCTCAAAATATTTATATTTTGTTTCTAGTTGTAGCTTGATGAATTCTTTTTTTATTTTAAAGACAAAAAGTGTTACATTTCACTAATCTTCTACTAAATCCAAGGAATTTTTATTTATACATAAAATTACATTAATGTATTTTCTATATAAAAGATTTCTCTAGAATTCTTCTTCTGTTAAATTACATTTTGTTTAAAATTTGGTCTTCCAGGGCTACTAACAGTGGGAAATCTTCTCTTACTAAGAAACTTCTGGAACATTTTCCTGGATCATTTAGCTTCTGTCAGGATGACTATTTCCTTGTGAGTACTTAAAATACTGTCAGGCTAATAATGTTCTTAAATTTAGTAGAGTAGATGTGTTAATATTTACATAACACTATAATATATAAACTTTTTTTATTAGTAACCTATCATACCCAATACACTATATGGTTCAATTATAAAAGGTTTATCTCTGAGGCACCAAATAGAAAATTGCAACAGTTTGTTTTCAGGCTTAGTTGCATGTCTTCCTTAATACCCAAGAATTAACCTCAATTTTTGTGCATTGTCTTCATATATTTTTAATCACCAATCTCTGTCTCAATGGGGAAACCAAAGAAATGGGTACCTTTTTATAATTTGAAAGATTTTACAAAGTAAAACATTTGTTCATACACCAATATTTGAAAAAAGTGGTTGATGATGCACCTTGTCCCAAATTCTCTCCTTTTTCTCAACCCCTCTCTCTTCTTCCCCTCTCTCTCGTCTTCCCCACTCTCTTTCACTCCCTCCGACTCTCCCCTTTCTCCCTCCTATTCCCCCACCTCTCCTCATTCTTCGCTTGATTCTCTTACTTTTTTCTGCTGTCAGAGATTAGAAAATTATAATAAATACTCTTTGTGGTTAGGTTATCTTGCACATAAGTATATTATTGCAATAAAATGTTCAAACTGTAGACAATAAGGTAAACTGTGATATTTATTCTGTTGCAATTATTAAAGACGCTCTGCAGATAACTCTTTATAATTATGATGCACATTGTTTGATTCCGAATTGTTTCCGTTTCTTTGTTTTCCTTTCACTTTTCCAAAATGACCGTTCTCTTTTGATTCTTTGGAATGCCCATCATGCCTAGTGACTTAAATACTCTGTCAGTGACCCATGCTGGCATTCAAACCATTAACTTCTCAATCTCTCATGCAAGTAGTGAAGTTCCCCACATGTTTCCCCAGTAATCCTGATGGACATGCTTCTCTTCTAGATATCTTTTTTACCTCTATCCCAGACTCCTGTAGTACTAGGTAGCTTTGCCCTCTGATCATGTGGTAATGTCTGTAAACATCTCTTTCCACTCCCCTACCAGCCAAGGACTGCCTACCAACAGGAAATCTTTGTTATCAATGAATGGATTGGGACTCATTCCGTGACATGCCTGATATGGAGTTTTTAATCATCCTGTTCATAAATGCACATCTGAGGTTTCCTTTGGGGTAAAATCTGGCATCGATGCTTTCATTCCAGCAAAGAAATATCAAGTTAAACTGCACTCATTTCCTTGGTTCTCACCTGCATGCATGTGCCGCCGCTATAGCCGACAGGAATCACTTCTTGTGACTGTACCAGAGCAACACATCTGATTGCAACAGACGTCTCTCTGTCTCTGCTCATAATGAGTGCAAGGGTGTCCTCAATGAAACAAACTTACTATTTGTTGAGAGAATGAAACAACATATAGCAGCTCTGCAAGAGTGTGCTGAACAACAGTAAGTCCTCAATCCCTCCTCTATTCAATCAAGTCAGAGTCCTGGCATCTACAGCAGATAAGGTAGATTGCTTTGCTCAGAAATTCTTTTCCAACTCAACATTTCATTTATGTGCCATGCGTGATACATGCTTAGGCAATCATGTATCTTTTGATACATGACTGACAAGGCAGATTTTTTCCCTGCAGTAGGTTGCCAGTTCTTTCTGTGATAGGCCATTTGCCATCCAAGTCTATAGAACCCGGTCTATCCTGCTATTTACCCATAACTGGGGGGAGAAGAAGAGGATTCATATTTTCCCAAGGTATGAAGTAGCACGTAACTGAATGTAATGGATTCGACTGGAATTCAAACTCGGTTCTCCGATTCCTCAATCCAAGCCGCTATCCATTACTCAACCGTGCCTCCCCCAACTCAGAACTCGACTCAGTTGGAGTACCCACACCTAACTTCTTCACTAGAACAAAGGCTCTACTGAGTGATATCCGTATAACCGCATCACTGGTCTCAGACATCATTTCTAACTTAGACTCCCATAAGACAAGCGAAGGTGACGGGTTTCCAGCCGTCGTCCTAAAGAAATGTGCTCTCGAGCTGGCTCCAGTTCTCTCCAAACTCTACAACTATAGACTCCCTGCTTTTCTGCTTGTTGAAAGTACTCCTCTGTAATTCCTGTTTTTAAGAATTCTGGCGGACATCTGACCCCTCTAACTATTGCTCTATTAGTCTCCTACCATGTTTTGAAAAAGTATTTGAGATTTTAATCAATGCTGAAGTGATTAAGCATCTTATTTCTCATGGCCTATTCTTTGACAAACAATATGGCTTCTGTTTTGCCAGGTCTACCACTAATGTGCTAACGGCCATCACTGAATATGTATATCAAACTCTTGATAATAATGCCAACATTCTAGCTATGGCTCTAGATATCTCAAAGGTATTTGACAGGATCTGGTATACTGGTCTTCTACATAAGCTCCAGGGCCATGGTATTACTGGCCTGTTGTTTGATTTAATCCAATCATTCCTATCAAATCATAAAATGAAGGTTGTTCTGAACAGGCTCGCTTCCAGATCCTTTCACACAAACACAGGTGTCCCCCCAAGGCTCTATCCTGGGTCCTACGCTGTTTCTGATCTTCATTAATGATCTTCTTCCTAATATCATCAATTCCCAAGTAGGCATTTATGCTGATGATACTATCATTTACTCCTGTTTTAATAGCAAATCCATCAGAGCTGACAAAGTTCACTTGGCCATTGCTCTAATCTGTAGTTAAATTTTAATGCCTCCAAAACGAAACTACTCTCATTTATCCACCATAGAGAAACTTTCCTGTCCGCTATCAGCATGGCTGATGCTAAACTCATGGAGAGCTGCTGCCTTGGCCTCACGTTTTCAGTTGACTTGAGGTGGAACACTTACATCGAATCAATAGCTGCATCTACTGAAAGTTGGGTCACTGTGTTGTACCAGAAGATTTTTCATCAGAGTCCATCTTGCACATTTACAAATCTGCCATTCGTCCATGCCTTGAATACTGTTGCCATGTCTGGTCAGGTGCTTCTGCTACTCATCTTGAGGTTCTTGACAAAAATCCAAAGAAGGATCTGCAATATAATTGATCCTGACTTGGCATCTTGACTTCGGTCACTTTCTCACTAACCTGGCATGTCTTTTCTACAAATATTTTCATGGCAACTGCTCTGACAAGCTTTTTTCCTTAGTGCCTGGATTACATGAGTTTAAGTGTGCTACTAGATTGGCATTTAGGTCCCACCCTTTTACTGTTGATTTGGTTAAATGCAACTGCCACTTCTATTCCAACAGTTTCTTCTTTTGCACGTCCCCCGACCATTTCTTTGCTTTTCTGATAATTACAATCTTCAAAAATTTAAATGCTACATCAGTCACCATTGTCTGTATTCTTGAACCCTGTTCAGCTTTTATCTTTTCCTCTATCCCCCCCATACCCAGTTTTTTTTCTCCTCTTCACTCTCTGTCACCACCCCTCTACATGTACCAGTGGCACATCTTGCTTGGGATGAAATGATCACAAAAAACAAAACAAATTCCTGATGTCATGAACACCTCATTGATCTTTTTTAAACAAAGGAAAATATTTCTGAATCTCAGAAAGAAAATCTAAGAGAAGAAAATCCCAAATTGATTGAATGTTTATTTCTAGAATTGATTGTTTCATAGGATTGTTATATGTGGCTTCCTTTCTTGGTTTGAAAAATTAATCTCTCTGCATTTATCCATTTTTTAAGGGATTGTCTTTAAAAAGCTGATGTGTTTAGGAATTCTCTTGATAGTTCAAATCTTATAAATTTGAAAGATTTTACAAGTATCAGTTTTGACATTTGCTATATTATCTCCTCCCTACGTGATTTTGACATGTAAGTTAAAGAACTTTTTTCTTTCAAGAATCTATTTTGTTGAAATCATAACAAAAGTCTTTATGTTGTATTTGTAAATGAAGGACTATTTTTTTTCCAAGTGTATTTTCTCAGATGAAAAGTATTGAATAAGAAAAAGGTTGTAAAAGCTAACAACAAAATGAAGTTGCTTTTTTGAAATACTTCTGAATATCTTCCCAAATTGTTTTAGAATATAAATCACTCTTTCATTTTATCATGAGGACACATGCATCAAAAAGATGTTAATCCAGATCTTTGAATATTTCTGGATTATTCTTATTAGTTTTGTGAAAAGCCAATTGTTCTTTTTTTAAAAAAGACAAACTGCAGAATCTTTTTTAGTTCTTTATTTAATGCATTTATATTTTGCAGCTAACATTTTTGTCTTTTTTATTTGATCATCACTAATTTTGCCCACTCCTTTGTCTTCTGATATGAAGAAGATGGAATCAGTAGCAAGTCATTAGAACTAAAGTTTATAATTGACTATTTTACTCTGACATGAAAAAAAAACAAACATTTTTTTGTGTGCTAAATTCATAGAACGTTTCTGCAACTGAATGCATAAATTCTTCCTAAGAAAATGGTTGAATTGATTCCTTTGAAAATAATTTTTCCTTGAAAGGTTAATTCTATATTGAAAACAAATGTCTTAGTAGAAGTTTATATTTCTTTTCTATAATATTTAAACTTGATAATTACTTCATAATGAAGATAAATTATAAAAATTGATTGTGTAAATAAAACTCTATTTTATAACCTCCAAACAGAAATACTATTTCTTTAACTTTATTAGGATCCGGATTCTGACAAGTTGGAACCGATTCCACATTTGAACTGTGCCAACTGGGACGGTGAGTCTCTCTTCACTTGTTTATTTGAAACATTTGGTGGTGGGGGTTTTGTTGGGGATGTGTGATGTGTTAAAGGTTAAATTGCTTGAAGATACAGAAATGGGTGTGTTCGATAATTTTTCATCCACAACAATTAATGAGCATTTAAAGACAATCAATTACAAAGAAAATTCAAGGAGAAACAATGGAATTCGAGGTTTCAACAATAACAGGAATTTATATGCGAGTAACATACATATAGTGAATTTATGATTGATGTTTGAGTGTGACGTGATAGGAGAAAATGTATGGAATGACCGTGTAATGATTTGGCATCTAAGAGTTTACAGTTCAGGTTTGTTGATGAAATTAAACAAGTTAAATTCTGTAGGGTGAAAATTGTTATATATGTAAGTTCAAATGTTAATGTGTATGCGTGTTTTAGTAGTAATTGTTTGTTTAAAGTCTCAAGGAGTCATGCACCTTTAACTATTAATAATGGTTGATGAATACAATTTCTACTTGTTAGTGAATATTATCAGTCGTTTTAGTAAATTGTAGATAGAGTTCTTGAGAGAGAAATGGTGATTATTGAGTCAGCAAGTTGACACGCGAAAAGTTCGTTGGGTCAGTGAAATGACATGCGTGGAGTTGTTTAGCATCTCATGAAGATTATGTGACTGACAATATTTATTTCTGTAAAAGTAAAGAAAATGTGGCACAAGGCCTAAAAAGGGGGATGGGGAAAAGGGCGGTCATCATTTGTCTTAATTTAAAACTTAGCTAGCCACAACCACTGACCCAATCATACAAAACAATATTCCTACCACCAAAACAACACATTCATACTTAACCTTTCTTACTACATCCACCAAAATACCTCATTGTCTCAATGAAAATCCTAAATAGTCCCCATATGTACAAATCGTTGTTTGTGAGGGGAGGGGAATAAAAAACAACAAGTTAAAAATCCCCAATGATTATATACAATATGGTTATAAAATATTTACAAGAAACTAAACTAAATCTTGATAGTAATAAAAAAAACGACAAACCTTAAATGTGGCAGAAATATCAGTTAACTGGACAAAATCGATGTGGGACAATAAAAATATAGAAAAACATTCATCCATCCCAAACACTCACACAGACATGCACTCATTCTGACACAACAATAAATGCAAAAAACACACACTCGAAACAAAAGGTGACCTGCATCCACCAGAGAACTGACATTACTGACCACCTAACAAGGGAGGGGATGGGGAGTTAAACTAAAGAAAAAGGGACAGCCAATGAGCAAACACACCCTAGCTAAGTTTACTGGAAAAGAAAAAAAAATCTAAGGAATAAAATACAAAAAATCTACTCTAGCCTAAATCCAGGGATGGGTTGCCCAAGTTCAACCCAGGAAAACAATATCCTGATGCCGAACCAGCATCAAAATGCCACTCCAGGTCAGCCACTTTTACTCGGCACAAGCATGCAAGATTCACCCACTTTTTGCCAAATTCTGATGAGGTGAGCTGCTGCCTTTCCGTTCTAATCTTGACTTTAAGCTGATGCTCAAAGAACAAGATCAGTTGGGAAAAAGTGAACTTCTCGCCCTCATAAAATTCCTTCTGACGCGTCGTCCAAATCACGACTCTCATAACACCTAGTAAGCAAAAGAACACATATTGTTCAGCAATCGTTATCTGTGGCACCACATTGCTACAAACAGAACTGGCCTCAAGAACAAAGAACTTTCCCTGCAGCATGCGAACCATGAGGCCTTCAACAAACTTGCACAACGGCGCTACCACCTTGCAATGAAAGAAGGCGTGACCAATGGTCTCGACTTCCCCAATACAGCATCAGCAGTTTGGAGATTTCTCCAAGCCTGCTGAACAAAGTCTTTTGGCGACCCAGAGGGCCCTATGAATCACCAACCAGGTGAGTGATGCCTCATCGTTATTGAGGCATTTCAACCCAGGCGCCCAAGGCCATATTGAGCAAGCCTCCTGCTTTGTAAGATCGAGCTCGTCAATCAGATCATCCTGAACGGACCCCCTGACTAATAGTTGATACAATGCCCTACGAGACAATGCCTGGGCATTGGAGAGACCATCCAACGCCAACAAGAGGTGTTTCAGAGCAATATGACATTTATGATAGAAGGCGCATTCGGCTCGGGGTAAATGGCAGGCCTACTCCTCGCTCTTGTGCACACTTCTCAGGGATGGGAAGTTTCTACGGACGTCTTCCTTCCAGAAGGTGCCCTCCTCATCTGATTCGTGACACATTCAGTCTAGGAAGGCGATGCGAAGCATATATTGACGAATGTCAATGCTAGGCATACCCAGACCGCCTTCAGATGGATGAAGGCAACAGATCTCCTGAGATACCATAGCGGCCTTGTCTCTCCACAAGAAAGAGAACAAGAGCCTTACTAATGACATTAGTGTGGTATACGGAAGTTGAAGTACAGAGAGTCGGTAAAGGAGAATCGGGTAGATGTGTGAAACACATACTTCCACCCTCCCCTTCAAGGAAAGATTCCTCCAAGACTACAGATTAACCGTGATCTCGGCCTTCTCTTGTACCTCCGACCAATTCATTTCCAACTGGATATCAGGACCAAACCAGACGCCGAGTATCTTGACCGGCCCATCCGTCCAGAGGAAAGGTCCAGGAAGAGAAACTCCCTTCCACGCACCCAACCGCAAGCCAACAGACTTATCGCGGTTGATCTTGGCCCCTGTCACCATCTCATAGCCACTGATCTCTTTGCTGACTTCGTCAATCTTCGCTCTGCTCAACACAAGAACCAAAATGTCATCAGCATAGGCAGAATACCTGGCTGAGGTGGTAGCCCCCACGCAGAGAAATTCCATTCGACCGGATTCGCCTTTAACTTGCGATGGAAATGTTCCCGCGCAAGAATGTAAAGCGATGGCGAAAGCAGACAACCTTGACGAATGGAGTGAGACAATACGAAAGGCTCCAATCTTACCCCATTCACCTCCACCAGTGCACTGGGGGTCGCATACAAAAGTCGGATCCAGGAGTGAAAGTCGGGTCCGAAACAGGCTGCCGAAAGGACAGCCTCCAGAAAATGATGGTCAACCCTATCGAAGGCCTTGGACTGATCTAAATTGATCAGCGCATCTTCACTGTCGATTTGCTCTAAGATCAAATGTACCATATGAAGGTTATCCTGAATAGTCCTGCCCTTTACAGCACAAGTCTGTTCGGAGCCAATCAGACTAGACAGGACAAGCTGCAAATGGTTGGCTAAGAAAAAAAAATATAGGGAAACACTGGCAGGGGTTACAAAATAAAAAACAAAAATAAAAGAGAAATTAAAGAAAAAGAAAATGAAAATCAAAAAGGAAAACTAAAATAAAAAGAGCAAAAATAAAGGGGTAAAAAAAAATGGAGAGGGTAAAAAAGGAAAAGAAAAAATCAAAATCTTTTTCAAAACAGTTGTAAAAAACACAAAAAGGACTAATAAAATCAAACTCAACCAAACATGTAGTTCAAACAAAAAAGCGTAAAATCCAAAAACAGCCGGGCGGCAAACACCAGTCAGAAACGGCCAGAAAGAGTCCACCAAAAACAGATTGTTACTGCCTGTTCGAATCGGATTAAATGATGCTATTTATTTATTTTCTGTGATTCAAACCAGCTCCAAAGCGCTTAGCAGGAAAACAGATTTGTAGAGAATTGCTACACTTTTTGTGCTGTCTTGACCAATGAGAAGTCAAGATTTAAAAAGGGAAATGCTGATTGGTTAGGATTGGTTTGGTAGAAGAGTGTATTTTTATACGGGGGTGAGTAACAAATATGGATGATTCCATCAGTTTTGACAAAAATATTTTACATTTTAATAAGGAAATTTTCTTTGTAATACTTATATTGAACAAGTGTGTGTGTGTGTGTGTGTGTGTGTGTGTGTGTGTGTGGTCATTGAAGTCAACACCCAGCAGTAACAGTCTGTTTCATGCTTAAATGCAATCTTCAAGCCTGATATTTAGCAGACCATAAAGCTATATTTTGTTCATATAGGATATTCCCTATGAAAAGCTACTGTCTTACCAAATACTTTTCTTTCCTTTCCTCTATCTTCATGCATTGTTAGCAGAGATTATTAATTTTATTTATTTTAGTTTTGTTGAAATTGGTTCAGAATTGAATATACACATGCATGCTTAGAAATTTTAAAAAATTTTAAATGACTCTGAGTGCATTTTGATGTTCAGTTGTGTGAATTATGTTGTTTAGGAGGTAATAACTAACACCAGAATAGGAACAAATAGGTTGCAAGTTCAAATCTCATCATAGGTTGTTTCTTTAGCCTGATTATTTTTTCAATCAGACATTTTGCTTTAAAAAAAAAAGACTTTTTTTTGAAAGGAAATACTAAAATGAAGGAAACTTACCAAACTGCAAACACTTCAATTAAAAGTTGGAGATAATATAAGTAGATATGGCCAAGTTGGGCAAAAATGATAACAAATTACTTCCTTGGTTAAAAATGAAAAATGATCTCTAAAAAAAAAAAAACTTTCACCTATTCATTAGATTGGTGTGGTTTTCTAGGCAAAATAATTTGGGAAAATGGTGTTTTCTGAAAAACTCAGTCAAACTGACAAATGTGGGTTGTTTATATAAAGACCAGTGGTTTCCTAAGAAAAATTGTTTTCAGGAAGTAGATCATCAGAACTCAATCACATAGTTACAAATCTTGTATCTTTTTGTAGAAACAATTAAAAAATAAATATCAAGTTTTCCTATAATTGACAATAAATCTTATTGATTAAATTCTTCATTTTAAATGAATTGGTTTCTTCACTTAATAAAAAAGATTGAAAAATTCCCATTAAAACTTCTGAATAAGATTTGAACTGAGATCCTCTCTCTTTGGAAATCTGTCTGACATATTGTCTGACTGATTGACTAAAGCTGAATGGTGTATTATATAGTATTCAAATTTACTCCTATTTCTACAGTCTTCAAATTTTTTTTCTATGCCATATTGCCCTAATCTGGGCTTAATGGTTATAGAACTTAAAATTGACTTGCATTGTGTTAAAAACAAATCAGAAATAAAAATGAAACTTGTTAGAAATTAAAAACTTCATCTAACAAATTCAAACAATTTTTTTCTAATATTTAAGTTATTTAAATTCTACTATTTATTTGTATTTAGCAAATCTTTATAGCAAATTGAAATTGAGATCTAAATACATTTTTGGCTATAATGGATTTTCAGTTGCAAATGGCTGAAAGACAATATCAAGATTAATAATCTCTTTTATATTTTGGTTTTTTGATAAATTTTATTGTTTGTTTTCAGTTCTTAGTGCTTTGGATACAGCAAAAATGATGACTGATATCCAAAAATGGTTGGAAATGTTGCCAAGCACTGACCAAATGGCAGATCAAGTTCATTTATTGGTTGTGGATGGATTCCTCATCTTTAATTATAAGTGAGTTACAAAAATTTGCTTTTATAAAAATCCACCTATTAATAATTGAAATAAAATAATTGGATACAAAGCTAAAATTTGGCTGGCAGGAAATGCTTTTGAGAAAGTTTTAAAAGGGTCACTTTTCATGATTGAAGAAGCTCCTAAATAGTTGGTATGTTGTAAGTGAATTGAAGAAATCTGCTTTTCTTGTTGGTCAAAATATAATGACTGGAAATTGGTATGAAACAGAAAAGAAAAGGCAATTGATTTATTTCTATTGAATTCTCTTATTGCTATTGATCACACATCTATTATTCGAAATGGTCTTTTCTCCATAAACACATAATTAGAACTAAATTGTATTTTACGATGTTTATTGGATTGGTTCACAAACTATTTGACACCAAAGGAATCCACTGAGGATTCTTTTCTAATTTTTTCTTTTTTAAATTAATTTATTGTAAGTTTTTTTTTATCAAGTTATTGCTGCTGATATTTTTAACTTCTGCCATTTAATATCCAATAAAATCTTCTAAAGTACATTTCTGAAATCACGTAGACATTTGTTGTTGGTTTTGTTTTAGTTTATAATCCAAACAGTGTCCTGTTATTTTAAGTTTGTCTATTGTGACTTGATGTAAGTTTGTTGCAAAGAGGATGGGGGTAGGGGTGGATGGAAAGAAAACTGAACTTAGTCAACAAATACTACTCAACGGAACTGAATATTAAGTCATTAAAATGTATCATCATAATGGAAAGTAGAAGAAAATCAAATAAAAAGTTGAAAGAACATTGACAAGCCATTAATTAGAGACAAGACAATGAAATCATGCATAGCTGATCATGTATGGGGAGAAAGGGGTAGTCATCAAACCCCTGTGAAATGTAATAAAATTATTAAACAGAGAAGAACACTGAAAGAATTGGCACATATAATAAGAATGAAATCAGCTTTTTTCTGCTTGTTGGAAATCCTCATCTGTTGTTCCAATCTTTAAGAATTCTGGTGAACCGTCTGATCCTCTTAGTCTTCTATTTCTTTTTAGCAAACTACTAGACACCTTAATCAATGTTGAATTAAGCATCTCCCATCGCAGAGTCTTCTTTCAGACAAGCAATATAGTTTTCATTCTCTAAGTCAACTGCTGATGTATTAATGATTATTGCTGAAAGCCTCTATCAAGCTTTATATAAGAATGGTGAAGCTTGGGCTATTGCTCTGGACATCTCAAAATCATTTGACAGGTTTTGGCATACCAGTCTTCAGAAATTGAAAATTTATGGTGTCTCTGGACAAATTTTTGAACTGATTCAGTCTTTCTTATCAAATTATGAAATGAAAATTATCCTAAATGGCCACTCTTCTAGATCCTTGCATACTAATGCAGGTGCCCACCCCCAGAGCTCTATCCTTGGTCCTACTTTATTCTTAATTTTCATTAATGACCTTCCCAATGGCACCAGCTATCAACTTGGTATCTATGCTGAGGGCACAAGTGGAAAGATTACAGCTGTTAAGAAAGGTGGTTCACTGTGTCGTACAAGACAATTTTTCTCTCCAGTATCTATAAGTCTACCACCCACCCATGTTTAGAATCTTGCTCCCACATATGGTATTTATTTAGATTCTTTATAAAATCCAATGATGAATCAGCAATATTATTGGTCTTGACCTGGCATCTCAGCTTCAGTCCCTTTCCCACCACTGTAACGTTGATTCCCTGTGCCTTTTTTATAAATACTTTCATGGTAATTGTTCAGATGAATTGTTCACTTGAATGCAACAGAAATTTAATTTGTAAGTTTAGATGCAGTTCAATTTCATATTTTCCTATCTCGAGTTTTGTACTATCTCAACAATAAAAAAAGATTTCTTAACTTCTAAATTCTGAGAATATCAACAGAATCAACTATCTGTCCCCTTTTTATAATGTCTTATTTTTATGGCGTTCTTTCTTCTAAACCTGCTTATTGCAAAACAAGTTTTTCCTGTCAATGACAAAATAAAATAAAGAAACTCATTTTCCAAGTCAGTTATTGTTGTGGCCTGTTTAGGGGCCAGAAAAGAAAGACATGGAAGACAAAGGTAGGTTGAACAAGTGTATTGAAATAACGGATACATATACAAAGCAAGAGTGTTAGTAATAAGCAGATAGAAGTGTACATCCGAACGGTAGGTTAACACTGCGTCTACGCTCCCAACCGACTCTTGCAGTTAGTATTTATGAGAGGAGGAAGAGTTCATTCTACTGTAGGGGGGTTTACCACAACAGTTATTTTGTAAGTGCTTAAAGTATTTAGTTGATTTGATTTGTTAGAAATTTTGTTGAAAAGCCAAAAAATGTTTTAATTTTTATTGATTTGAATGCCTCTGAGAAAATGAAGTGGCAACATTACAAGAAACTATATTTTTCCATGAGGTTTGTTTTAAATCTGCTTTTTAAATGTATGCATTTTGATGGTGAAGATGTTCAACTTTTGTGACTGGATTATTTTCTGGATTGATATTGATCTCTCTCTATGCAATCCATTCTGACGGGCAGAGAATGAATCGGGTCAATAAATATCAGAATAGGACAGAGGACAGAATTATCAAATTTAAGCTAAAGCAGTTTAGATTCACTTCACATGAATACTCTTGGGAAAGGCATGAATCCAATTCTCCCTCAGCTATGTGTTCATATCAAGGCAGTTTTCTTTTCTAATTTAAAGCCACCTTTTGAAAAATTCAGGCCAACAAAAAGAATCTTAACACCATGGATTTTCCAATCATTTTTACCCCCCATCTTGGTTGCTCTATAATTGTGACCTTAGTAAATATTTCTATCAAAGACTGACAATGAGATGTGGTTATGTCCAAATAAACTGTTTTAAGGGGACATAATCAGTTTTCTAATTGGCAACAGTCCTTTAGGTAATGAACACACATTTTATAATGACTTCAAATAGTCATTCCAATAAAGTATTGACATGAACACTTTGGACAGATATAGCATAAAGGACAACAAAATGTCAAGTCGATCCCTTTTTATCCACAAACCCCAAATAATAATCTCCATTCTCCCTGTACTGTTTTTTTTTCTATTGTAATACCACACTTTTACTAAAGATGGTTTCCTTTTGGTGAAGAAAAAAAATATAAACAGTAAAAATATATCATTTACACAATGCATTATAATAAAAGATGTTGTTTAAGTCATCACGAATGAATTCAAGGAACAACCATATCGCAATCTAGTTAAGTATTAATGCCCCCCTCTTCATATGGCAACATTATTTTTTCTCTTTTCATTTGAAATGATTTTTTTTTTTTTTTTTTTCAGTCAAATTTAATAAATTTCAACAAGCTTACTAAAACTATTTCTTCTCAATTTTCAAATTACTGTTTTGCTTTTCAGGTTCATAGGCAATGTTTGAACTAAATTTACTTTTTGCATCTTAGAAAAAGATCTCTTATTGCAGACATATATAGAAAAGACTGTTAGAAAAATATCTTGCAAAACTTGAATAATGATCTTTGTGTTTGAGGATGGACGGAAGACAAATTGGCTACAAATGATGTTTGAAAAGTAAGCAGTAACAAAATCATTGCTGTTAAATTTGAAAAGTCATTAGATGATTGTAGAATGGAACAGTTGAGACATTGTGTAACTGCAGTAAAGCTAAGGAGACCTTCAATCATAGAAATTTACAAACAAATTGGTTAACGAAACCAGTACAAAGTTAATTATTTTGAATGATACACAATCAACAGAAATGTTTTGATCTGAGAAAATCCATGTTTAGGTCCACAATAAATTTTAATGTTTATGTGTCTTTCTTTCTTTTCTTTTTTTAATTTAAAATAATTTAATTTCTTCCTCTATATTTTCAGACCCCTCTGTCAGTTATTTGATATAAAATATTTTATTACCATTTCCAAAGAAATTTGCCAGCAGAGGCGAAGGTAAATCACAAAATCCTTTGAATTATTCACATAAAAATGTTATGGCATCATTTTTTACATTTAAAAAAAAAAAATAAGTGTTGCTATCACTTAGCCTGACTAATAATATCTACCAATGAATGAATGTCAGTTTTTCATCTTTTTATTTGAAGTGAAGTAAATTATGATTTATTTTTGTGGAAATCACTTGAGTCATTTTGAGAGAAAAAACTAAATTCAGGATTATCACTTTTTATTTTATTTATTTATTTTGATTAATTAAGTGACCTTTGACATCACAGGTAGGATTTATTAAATTTTCATTAATCCTCATCCCAAATCTAAATCAATTTTTATTCATTCTAATGTTTATAACATGACACAGTTAATTCTGGTATTAAACTGGTTAAAAAAAAAAAAAAAAAATGGAACAATTTGTAATTTAATGCCAACTTGCCAACTACATTTGTATTTAGTGGGTGGCTGGCTGTTTGTATGTTTGTGGGAATTGGTTTTACTCTAGTAATTGGAGAAAACTGCTGATTTAAGAATTAAATTTTGCCGGTTTTGACTTCAAATTGAAGCAAATTTTAGAACTCAATGTTGTGCGCACCCATTAATTTCTTTCAGCTTTTTTTTCTCTTTAGTCAACGAATCTACAATCCTCCAGATTGTCCTGGTTATTTTGAACATGTTGCCTGGCCATATTACCTGAAAAACAAGGCAGAATTGTCAGATCAAAAAGATATCAGTAAGTAATTAGGTTTTCTATCTGAATTTATGATTAAATTCTGACAGAAATTAATTTCAATTTTTGGTGTTCAGAGAAAAAAATTGCATTGCAATTTCTTGCCTATTTAATCAGTAAAAAATTCATTTTATTTAAGAAAAGAAATGAAAACAAGATTGACTTGCAGCTGGCAAAATTATAAAAGTTGATTATCTCCACTTTTTTCTAACTCAATTTCAATACCTCTTCATTGTTGAAATTAGTTGATTCAAAATACCTTTCATTTTGTTTGTTCTTAAAATGTGTAAAAATGAAGAAAATCATTGCAATTACTTCTTAAGGCCTTATATTAGGTATGTGCAAGAGTTACAAGCATTTTTTAGTGAAAATTAATCTTTAGATTTTAGCTAAATTTTCAAGAATTTAAAATGAACATTTGATACTTTCAAAAATTTCACATGCAACTTTGTTAAACTATTAAAATGGAAGAAATTATCAAAAGTAAATTGTAAAATTTTTGAATAGTGTTATTTAAATTTTTTCCTTTGTTTCAGTTTCAAATATTCTAACCTTTTTCTTCCGTTAATAAAACCTATCAGTTGTGTTTGACTTTTTATTATTCATTTTACATTTTTATGATTTGTTAAATGAAAAAAATCCTAATGAGTTCTTTTCAAATTTCTTTTTTTTCCCTCCCAAGTAAATTTTTTAATTTACATAGAAAATCTTTTGCAACATCAAAAATAATGTTAACAAAATTGAATCTGGGTTGGCTTATGTTGTTGTAAGAAGCAAGATTGAAATGAAAGAACAATACAGTAAGCCCTACATATTTATAGGGAATTATGAAGTACAGAAGAGCCTATGAAAAGTGAAAAACTTTAACTCGCTTCCAAAAACTTGACTCAATGTTATTATTTGCATTTTCCAAGCATTCACTTGAGGTGGTTCGAACTGGCTTTGGTCAATGACTGTGTAGTCTTTGCAGTGTTTCATTGATAGACTTTTTTACAATAAGGATCTCTGTACCATCAAAGGAAGAATATTGCCTTTTGCACAGTTATGAATTTTTCTTTCTCCTCAACTGGTTGCCTCTCAAGGTTCAGTCTCTCCTGCTATTGAACCCAAAAATGAGTAGAGAAGGGATGGATTTGTCCCTTCCCCCAAGAACATAAGCCCAAAATGAATGCAACAAACTTAACCGGAAATAATTGGTGTGACATCTACATGTTATTGACTATATTTGAACATAAATTGATGAAAAATCTGATATCAATATTATTTTTTATTTTTTTTCACAATATGTAGAAACAAATGCTTTTTCGAAATTGATGTTTGTATTGAATTCCTTCTGCCATAACAGACATGTATCAATAGTTAAATGGAAGAATAAATAAAAAATCTTCTGAAATAAGTCCTCCTAAAAATAGAAATGAACAAAATTAGTTAAGAAATATTTGATTAGATTTTGAAAATAATGACTTTTTATTTAGTAATTGAAAAATGTTTGTTCATTTACAGCAGGTGTTTTTCAGTTAACACAGTCTAATAAAACACTTTAAACATAAAAACTTCAAATATTTAATGCATTTATGACTTAATAAATTTTTTAATGTAAATTCTTTCACCTACGCATGTCACCTGTGATTTTTCCACAGTAGGCCACAAACTTAAAAAGAAAAACTTTCCCATTTAATTTTTGATGGTAAATTTGTGAGTAATCATATCCATCGAAGTCAAGGCTTAATTATATTTTTAAATTTTGTTTATTTTAACTTTTACCATAAAAGATATTTTTCTGTTTATATTGGATAAAGTTTGTGATAAAATGACAACACAATATACTGTATATATAAATATAAAATCTAATGACTTTTTTTTTTAAAGCTCGTTTTTGTTTATTTTTCAGTTTATTTAAATGGAGATGAAAATATGGAATCTAATTTCCAAAAAATTCAAGACACAGTGACTCTTTTATTGGAAACTCAAAAGAAAAGTTTCCATCTTCCAGGAATAAACAGCTGATAAATTCTACTCTTCTTGTTCCTTTTAAAGAAGCCATTGAAATTTCTAATGGGAATTCATTTATTTTCAATTAATATTTATTAAACTAAATGGCTACATTCATTTCAGCTAAAATAAAATTAAAAAAAATGAATACAAATTGAACTTGTAATTGGGGGGGGTATAGGATCTTTTAGCAGCGTATGATAATATTTGGTTGCTACTCTTATAATAGCATTTATGCCATCTCTGCTATGGTCAGTATGTTCATTTTCTTAATTTCCAAGAATTGGAATGAAATGCTTAATTTGAAATCTTTGGCACCAATGTTATTAGAAGAAATTTCTTTCATGATGTAAATCACCTCAAAGCTGATCTTCTCAGCTATGCTATCACAGCCTATTAACACAAATTTTTATTTTCTTTCTTTCAAACATATGTGTGTTTTTGTTGATTTTTAATTCGCCATGGATCTCACAACTAAGGAAATGGCCTCATGAACATATCACATGATTATCTCCCTTTACTCATTGTTTGATTTGCCTGACAAAGCCTCTGCATCGGTTGTATTAGCTTTTCAATTCTTATTGTATTTTGGCTTGATTTTCTGAAAATGTCAACTCAAAGGACAATTTTGGAGCTTAAAATTTTCCCTCAAAATCTGAACAGTGCACTGTTAATGTTACAAGATAATGGATACTGTGTTTTTCTTGAACCGCTTTGAATTTTGACAAATCATTTCTCTGCTTTTTATATATTACAAAAGTAAATATTTGAAAATCCGTCAAAGATCGACATTTCCCAATGTATTCGCCTCCCCCCATTCCCGCTTGACTGTTTGTAATGAAAATGGCTTCTTGGGTCATTTGATGCTGCTGCTTTCCATTTCAATAAAGGTTTTTCCTGAAATCTTTGAAACCAAAACTATAGTCTTATACTACTGTTTTATTTGCTGAAATGTTCATTTTATAAGCACTACATTCCTGATGACAGCAGAAATGCACAAGGTTTTTGGACAGACCAAATGACCAATCACATTTATTTGTGTAAGACTATGAAATTTATAGATAGGTGTCTCCATTTTCTTTTATTTTAGTGAATCAATCTAAGAAGAATCAAAAACATGGTTTTAAAACTGTAAATTCCCTTCAAACAATAATTACATAAATGAATGCCTTTATTGACAGTCGATTGCTAAGTTTAGATTAAAAGTTCAAATCTCAGCAAAAGCAAAAATTGATTTGGCATTTGCGCATATCGTGGTTTAATGTGCATCAATAAAATTCAAATTGTAATCGAATCATTTATTGATTATTAGTTCCGCATTTGTTGTTTTCATCTTTTTTAGTTTCAAACTAAAAATTTTCCCCCTTTTTTTTTTTTTTTCTAATCAGTTTCCAGGCTTTTTATAAGTTTCTCAGCAGTTTATCATTTCTTCCTGTTTTTTCTCAAAACTAAGCAAAGTTGTAGTTGTCTTCTGGTTTGTCATCTGTGTACAAATAAGATCTTGTGATGTCTTTATCCCAAAAACCAACTGATACATTTTCCACTATTTTATATCAACAAAATATGGATGTTCTTCGAAAGGCACCATTCTCAAATCCAGTTTCTTACCAAATGTTTTTCAATAATTCTTTTGAGTTAAAAATTCTTTTATTTTTATTTTTTTTATTCTCATATGGTATTTAAAGTTATGGAATTTCTTATTCTTTTTTACATTTTAATTTTTTTTTTTTTTTTTTTTTACTTTTCATAGGTTTTGTTCAAATTTCCTTCACTGGCTGTTATAACAAGTGTGTTGGGTGGTGACATACTCAACAAAACAAATGCTTTTTTTATCTAACTGCAAATATAATATAAAGTCAAATGGATTTCTAATCAATCCTACTGGCTTTTCAAAATGCAAATATAAATTTGCTTTTAATTATACGGGATTTTTCCAGCAAATTATTTTGAAATAGATGGCTTTCCAAAACACTTATTGGCAACATTACTCAAATCTGAAGCGGATCCCTTAATTTCTGATGCGGATATATAGTAAAAAAAAAAAAACGAAAGTATAACATTTCATTATCATTAGAAAAATAACTCAATTCGCTAATTCAAATTCTTTTGTCTTTTTTACCTTTTTTCCCCTCCTGTTGCAGTTTTGCTTGGTCAAAACAAAAGGGAAAAATGAGCAAGACGTTATCGTTAAAGGGAGACAACTCTGTTTTAAATTTCGATCCTTGTTTCTTTTATAGAAATGATAATTTTTCTTTCTCTTGACATATTGAGACAGCTTCCACCCGAACCGTCTGTTATTTCACAATTTGCAATGTTCGTTTATTTATTTCTACAAGAATTTTTTTTTGTTGATCATTTCCTTGATTGTTTAAAATTGTCTTCAAGAAGCAAATGTCTTTGCTACACAACATGAAACATTGTAAAGTTTGCCTTGTTTTGGTAGAGGGGGGGGATTTTCTTTTTTATCAGAGAAAATTATTTTTGTTCATTTTATGTAGCTTCAATTTTCGAAAATGATTACAACCAGTTGTAAAGATAATTTCATTCTTGAATAAAAGATAAAAATTGAAATAAAAATGTATCTGCTTTCTTTATTGTGTATTTGTATTATTTATTTTTCAAATAGTCTTAATGTTTGATATTTTATCCAATATTTGCATAAAATTATTTCCATGGTTAAATATTGAAAAGATTTACCTCCCTTGTTGCAAATCTCTAAATCTATGGTGGCACAGAATTTCTTGAATCATTACATGAAAAAGAATGCCTTGATAAATAAACAAATTTAGATTCAATCTGAGAGATTTTTATCAATGATCAATTCTATCTAAATTTTTTTTTTTCATATTTTTTATAGTTTATTTAACTTTTCTTAGTATAATAGATATAATCTGTGGAAAGGATCTGTTACATTTGACTATTAACAATACTTTTTTCTTTTTTTTTTTTTTAAAGAACAACACAACCAGCTGAATTAGTGTAAAATGTAATTCAGCAAAATATTTCACTATTCACCCATCTGTCCCCAATTTCAAAGATTTGTAAAAAAAAATTAGCATACATGATGAAAAAATATCCCAAACATAATAACAAAGTTTTATTGTCAAAATATTTATTAAGTGGAAAGCCAAAAGAATTTATTAATTATTAAATTATATTTTTTTTAATCCTTTTTAGAACTTTCAAAATTTTGGCTAAATTTTTTTTCTTGCATCAATGGGTGACAATAAATTAGTATAGAAAATTTTAGTGTCTTTTTGTAGTGAAAAACATTTATTTGGAAATTCTTGAAAAAGTCCAATAAATGCTGGATTTTAATGAAACAGAACTTTTTCACAAATGGTTTAAATTATTTTATGAAATTTTATTTTTTTAGAAAATCTTGGTAAAAAATTGTACTTATTTTACATCTGTTACCCTCACTATTTAATTTTATGAAATTCCAAGAAATTAATTTTTGTAGGGGTTAATGTTTATATTAGTCCTTAGTCAAGTCCTTGGAGAATTAAATTTTTTTTTTTTTTTGGTAAACCAGGACTCCCAATTACAGAAAATCTGCTCTGAATTGTAAAATAAAAAAAAATGAAATAAAACTAAGACCTTATTTAATTAGAAAAGCTTTTAATATAAGATATATTATAGACACTATTGTCTTAAGAAAATTTGTTTTTGCAGAATAATGAATTTTTACATGAATTTTCATTTTTTTTTAAATTAGAATAATTTATAAAGTTTTAAATGTTAAAATCCTATTAACTAATTACTATATTTAGTAAACATTAATGAAAAAACTTACTACAATTCAGTGACCACCCCGACCACTAGTATTTTAAAAAGAATATTTTTTTTGTGTGTATAAACATGCCAATTTTTGTAAATATGGACATCCATACACATCATTATCAGTAAATAAGAGCAATAACTAAAATTCAATAAGACATTAGATTATGAAGAATATTTTCCTAAATTTCTAAGATTGCGGGTTAGTTAAAACAAAAAAAATTGTGTGTGTGATCACATATTTACAAGTAATTTTTACAGATATATTCCCCTATAAAAAAAATTTCCAAACAAGACTATTGACATAGTTGACAATACTTCATAAAAAAATGTTAAAAAATGCTTTTCTGCAATATTTTAAACTAAAAGTAAGATTTGTTTCAAATTAGATTAATTAAACTTTATTTTAGAAATATTAGTTGATTTAAAGTTTGAGAACAGTATATTTTATTTTTGAAAGATTTTTTTACTAAAGAAAATTAGTGTGCTGGGAGATTTGTAAATATGTAATTTAAAAAAAAAAAAAAAAAACTCATTCCAATCAATTTAAATTTGTTTTGAAATACAACAAAGTATTTTGTTTATTACAAATAATACATTTAATATATTAAGCTTGAAATTAAAACCAAGATAAGTTTCAAGAAAGATTTCTTGTTTTTAAAAATTCATTTAAAATTTTTGGTATCACTCCATCCATCCCGTAAGAATTTCAGTGGGATTCAGGTCAGGTGAACATGCTGGATGGTCCAAAAGAATCGAGTTATTTGCCATGAGAAAGTGCTTTGTCCTACTGAAAGGTCATTTCAACACGAGCGAGGACTTACAGTCAATAAATATGCTCTCTCCAACATGCCATTGTATCCAGCTGTGGTTTGATGCCCCTGTATAACCTGAAACCCTATTGTTTCTTGGAAGGAGATAGCACCCCAGATCATGATGGAACCTCCTCCATTGTGTTGTGTAGAAAATGTCTAGGTGGGATATCCTTATTGTGCTAGTAATGTTGAAGGCCATCTGGACCATCCCAGTTAAATTTTTTTTTTTCACCAGAACAAAACCTTCTTCCATTTTTCTATCTCTCATGTTTGTGGCTTTTCAGCAAAGTTTAACCAAGTTGTTTTGTAGTGTGGAACGAGACATGGATTTTGAAGACGTTTTTAAAGTCTTTCTCTTGGAAATGCCATCTTATTGTTCTTGAGGTGCATTCTGTGTCTGCAAGCGCCTTAATCTGGTTCAATGATCATCTGGTGTCTTGTCGAACAACCTGTTGAATCCTCCTGCTTTTCTTGGGCCGACCACTTTTCGTTCAGTATCCTTCAGGTCATTTAAGAAATTTACAACATCAGTTTTACGATTGTCCAATCTCATCGACGATGATACATTGAGAGAGAGACATTGCTTTTGCAACACAACAATTCTGCCACACATTCAAAAACTCTGTCAACCTTTTTAACTGTTACCATGTTTTTACCTAATGTAACATAGGAGAGACACCAGTAGGAAATGTTGACTCTGCTAATGATTGAACAATAATGACTAAATTTTGTGATATGTTTATCAATTAAAGCTTCATTTTGACCAGCAAGTATTTAACATAATTTCCCAGTATTCAAATTTTCCCTATTAAATGCTAAAAACGTTTTTAATTTTTATTTTTCCTTTTCTTATTTTCATTTTTCGAAGCCCTACTCAAATAAGTGGTAGAATCTAACAGGATATTTTTTTCTTTATTTTCATTGGCCTTAAGATTTTACCCAGTGTATAGTTAAACCATATAAAGGGAAGTAACTCTTGAACCCTTAGATGTTCACATTTCTTATTTTCTTTTAAGCATGATTATAGATTTCTATAAATATCAACATCATTGAAAGCTAATTATGGTTTCCTTATAATATTTGTTGGGTAAGATACAAAATTAGAGTTTCTAATAACTGGTTATCATGAAGATATTTTTATGTTAATGAACCTATAAATTTAAACCAAATGTCTAGACTTTAATATTTCCAATAATTTACCACAAACTGCAAAATTCGTAAAAAAGAAATCTAATAAAATGTATCAATCTAGTCGACATTTTCATGATTTTTAAAAGTCAGGAAAAAAAGGTAATTCAATGGAAGAGGAATTTGTGAAAGATGTATCAGTTGCTTGGGTGTAAAAACAAGAGATTGATGATAAAATGGATTTGGAGGGCATATTTTATCAAATTATATTTTATTTACAAAGTTTGGTATGTGGACACTCAGTGAAAATTATTTCCGTCAGTAACTCTCAGTGAGAGAATCTTGTCATCCACTACGCCATGGCAAGACGAAGCCTAAACTTATTTTTATCCTGACTGTCATGAATTTTACTGTCCTTCATGACTTATAAAATCCCTTCCAACTTTTACATTTAATATTACAGTATTTTCAAGTAAGGATACATACAAATAATGGTGTTCTGCAGTATTTGGATAAACATTAGCCAACAAAGTACTTCAACTTTGCATACAAATTCCAGCAGATATTTTTAACCATGCATTTTAAGAAAAACGAACATGGGAGTTATGTGTTCAAATCAAGTTGAGTCAATCAACCCTGAAAGAAACTTAACAGATTTTGTTTACATTTCAAGTTGGTCTTCTTTTTAAATAATATTAAATTTGATGTTTAAAAATGTTGGAAAGCTATATAATCACACTATTGTGATGTTTTCTAGCCTGTCACGTAGAAGTCCATCCTTACTGAGTGACGACTGACTTATTTAGAAGCTGCTGGGCTTGAGCAAAATAGACTTGCCCTATATTGCATAATGTCACAACAATCACAAAATTTTTGCAATTATTTTCTTGAAAAGGTGAATATTTGAGAAAATGTTGCAATCCACTTGAAGAAGGAACATTTTTTCTTTTACAGGTCTGTGGAAATCTTATTTTGTGGTTTTGGGATGATACCAGAGATGACAGCCAATCCATCAATTCTCCAATAAGGGAAGTCCAAGAGGTTTTATGGCCTTCATTGATCTGTGACTTCCTCAAACAAAAGTATGAGATCTCTCTCTCTCTCTCTCTCTCTCTCTCTCTCTCTCTCTCTCTCTCTCTCTCTCTCTCTCTGTACCTGATTCTTTCTATTGGAAATCTAGGCTTGAACTCATCTTCACTTTGATCTTCCAACATCATGTCGGATTTCATGTGAACTATCTTCTATCGTTTCTTTGCTACTATGTTCACTTTCTTCATCAGAGGCAATCATAAGGCCCTGTCTATCTAGTTAATCTGTGCCTTTTCTCTTTATAGATTCTCTCTGCCCTTGAACAATCACTATTTGTTTCTTTTTAATCTACATGCAATCTTACTTAATACCGGATCCTGTAAGATTTCAAGACGATCTAAGGGTAGTACATCTCTTTCAGTCCAGTGCAAAACTCTTTCTTGCCTTTTCAAATTTATTTTAACAAAACTAATGTCCAAAATAATAATAATAATAAAAGCTAATGTCCAAAATAGTAAAAAATATCTAATTGCTTCTGAATTTTATCTTAAATCTTTTCTATAAAAATTGATGCTTATTAATCCATTCATATAGAAAGCAATTCTATGCGCAGTTTTCTATCTTATTTTCACATCAATTCCATCAGTAAATGTTGTGCCGATCAAAGAGCAGATTAATCTATCTTTGAAATTTTCATATAAAATCTCAATTAAATTCATTGCCATAAGGCTTACATTTAAGGCTTACATTTCAGGCTTACATTTAAGGCTTACATTTAAGGCTTACATAAGGCTTACATATAAAGCTTACATTTAAGTCTTACATAAAGCTTACATAAGGCTTACATTTAAGGCTTACATAAGGCTTACATTTAAGGCTTACATAAGGCTTACATTTAAGGCTTAGATAAGGCTTACATTTAAGGCTTACATATAAAGCTTACATTTAAGTCTTACATAAAGCTTACATAAGGCGTACATTTAACGCTTACATAAGGCTTACATTTAAGGCTTACATAAGGCTTACATTTAAGGCTTACAAATAAGGCTTACATTTAAGGCTTACATATAAGGATTACATAAGGCTTACATTTAAGGCTTAGATAAGGCTTACATTTAAGGCTTACATAAGGCTTACATATAAAGCTTACATTTAAGTCTTACATAAAGCTTACATAAGGCGTACATTTAACGCTTACATAAGGCTTACATTTAAGGCTTACATAAGGCTTACATTTAAGGCTTACAAATAAGGCTTACATTTAAGGCTTACATATAAGGATTACATAAGGCTTACATTTAAGGCTTAGATAAGGCTTACATTTAAGGCTTACATAAGGCTTACATATAAAGCTTACATTTAAGTCTTACATAAAGCTTACATAAGGCGTACATTTAACGCTTACATAAGGCTTACATTTAAGGCTTACATAAGGCTTACATTTAAGGCTTACAAATAAGGCTTACATTTAAGGCTTACATATAAGGATTACATAAGGCTTACATTTAAGGCTTAGATAAGGCTTACATTTAAGGCTTACATAAGGCTTACATATAAAGCTTACATTTAAGTCTTACATAAAGCTTACATAAGGCGTACATTTAACGCTTACATAAGGCTTACATTTAAGGCTTACATAAGGCTTACATTTAAGGCTTACAAATAAGGCTTACATTTAAGGCTTACATATAAGGATTACATAAGGCTTACATTTAAGGCTTACATAAGGCTTACATTTAAGGCTTACATAAGGCTTACATATAAAGCTTACATTTAAGTCTTACATAAAGCTTACATAAGGCGTACATTTAACGCTTACATAAGGCTTACATTTAAGGCTTACATAAGGCTTACATTTAAGGCTTACAAATAAGGCTTACATTTAAGGCTTACATATAAGGATTACATAAGGCTTACATTTAAGGCTTAGATAAGGCTTACATTTAAGGCTTACATAAGGCTTACATATAAAGCTTACATTTAAGTCTTACATAAAGCTTACATAAGGCGTACATTTAACGCTTACATAAGGCTTACATTTAAGGCTTACATAAGGCTTACATTTAAGGCTTACAAATAAGGCTTACATTTAAGGCTTACATATAAGGATTACATAAGGCTTACATTTAAGGCTTAGATAAGGCTTACATTTAAGGCTTACATAAGGCTTACATATAAAGCTTACATTTAAGTCTTACATAAAGCTTACATAAGGCGTACATTTAACGCTTACATAAGGCTTACATTTAAGGCTTACATAAGGCTTACATTTAAGGCTTACAAATAAGGCTTACATTTAAGGCTTACATATAAGGATTACATAAGGCTTACATTTAAGGCTTAGATAAGGCTTACATTTAAGGCTTACATAAGGCTTACATATAAAGCTTACATTTAAGTCTTACATAAAGCTTACATAAGGCGTACATTTAACGCTTACATAAGGCTTACATTTAAGGCTTACATAAGGCTTACATTTAAGGCTTACAAATAAGGCTTACATTTAAGGCTTACATATAAGGATTACATAAGGCTTACATTTAAGGCTTACATAAGGCTTACATTTAAGGCTTACATAAGGCTTACATATAAAGCTTACATTTAAGTCTTACATAAAGCTTACATAAGGCGTACATTTAACGCTTACATAAGGCTTACATTTAAGGCTTACATAAGGCTTACATTTAAGGCTTACAAATAAGGCTTACATTTAAGGCTTACATATAAGGATTACATAAGGCTTACATTTAAGGCTTAGATAAGGCTTACATTTAAGGCTTACATAAGGCTTACATATAAAGCTTACATTTAAGTCTTACATAAAGCTTACATAAGGCGTACATTTAACGCTTACATAAGGCTTACATTTAAGGCTTACATAAGGCTTACATTTAAGGCTTACAAATAAGGCTTACATTTAAGGCTTACATATAAGGATTACATAAGGCTTACATTTAAGGCTTAGATAAGGCTTACATTTAAGGCTTACATAAGGCTTACATATAAAGCTTACATTTAAGTCTTACATAAAGCTTACATAAGGCGTACATTTAACGCTTACATAAGGCTTACATTTAAGGCTTACATAAGGCTTACATTTAAGGCTTACAAATAAGGCTTACATTTAAGGCTTACATATAAGGATTACATAAGGCTTACATTTAAGGCTTACATAAGGCTTACATTTAAGGCTTACATAAGGCTTACATATAAAGCTTACATTTAAGTCTTACATAAAGCTTACATAAGGCGTACATTTAACGCTTACATAAGGCTTACATTTAAGGCTTACATAAGGCTTACATTTAAGGCTTACAAATAAGGCTTACATTTAAGGCTTACATATAAGGATTACATAAGGCTTACATTTAAGGCTTAGATAAGGCTTAAATTTAAGGCTTACATATAAGGCTTACATAAGGCTTACATTTAAGGCTTACATATAAGGCTTACATTTAAGGCTTACATATAAGGCTTACATTTAAGGCTTACATTTAAGGCTTACATAAGGCTTACATTTAAGGCTTACATATAAGGCTTACATTTAAGGCTTACATAAGGCTTACATATAAGGCTTACATTTAAGGCTTACATAAGGCTTACATTTAAGGCTTACATAAGGCTTACATGAGGCTCACATTTAAGGCTTACATGAGGCTCACATTTAAGGCTTACATAAGGCTTACATCAGGCTTACATTTAAGGCTTACATAAGGCTTAGATAAAGCTTACATTTAAGGCTTACATAAGGCTTATATTTAAGGCTTACCTTTAAGGCTTACATAAGGCTTAAATATAAGGCTTACATTAAAGGCTTACATAAGGCTTACATTTAAGGCTTACATTTAAGGCTTACATAAGGCTTACATTTAAGGCTTACATAAGGCTTACATTTAAGGCTTGCAGCATTAAAATAAAAGTGACTTCAACATTTTACTACTTACAAATTTGATTACAATTTAGGGAGAAGTCTTTTCATTGTGTGATAGGAAGATGTGAATTGTATAATTAAAAGTCAGACTGCACATTTATGAACTAAAGGGCCAGTTGAAGTTGTGAGTTATGCAGTCAAGGGTGACGAAATGAACCAAGTGTGGAAATTCAAATATCTGGGTCATGTAGTAATAAATGACAATGTATAATGTTGAAATACAAAATAGCAAAAAATGATTTTCACAAACTAAGCAAAGGATTACAAAAACAAAAATAACATTAAAAATGAAGTAAATGGATTTTGCACTTTTGCTTGCATTGTCTCACCTCTTATAATGACAGTGAAGGCCAGACAATTTTTTCAATTTTTTTACTGAGGAATATCAAGATTAATTTTATTTTTTACAGCTTATCAACCCTTTTGTGGGTTATTTAATGCTGATACATATTTTGGATTGGAAGAATATCTTGTTTTTTGAGCAAATTTTACATTAGAATTTTTTTTTTTTAATAACAATGATTTTTACAGACACAAGTCTAACTATTTAACCCATATCTGGAGATAGGAAGTGGATTCACATATTTCACAAGGTTATTTGTACATAATTGAATGTAATGAACCTGACTGGAATTCAAACACAGCTCTCTGTTTTCTCAGCATAAATGTTGAGAATATTATTGACAATGAGATCACAACATGAGTCCCTTTAACTGATTAATGTTGTATGGGGATCACGTGTGACTGAAGCGCCATGGCATGTCTACAGTAAGATAGTTCAGCAAAGACCACCCCTTTTCAGGCTGATTTTGAATTCAGAGTTTTTCTTTTTCTAGACTGATTGCTATGCACACCAAGGCAAGAAAAGCAAGTGAGCTTTACTATTTAACCCATGGCTGGAGGGAGAAGAGATGAATTCATGTCTTTCCCAAGGGTATTTTGCACAAATGGATATAACAATGGAGAGTAAGGAGAATAGATTAAGAGGGACATGGGAGCAAGTGAGGATGATGGGGGGAGAGAAAGAAAGATATGTAATTTGAAAACAGGTCACCAATTTCTCTTTTTCAATTGTTAACCATAACCCTACCTATGCATCCGCCATGGTCAGGGTATCTGGTAAGTAAAAAATGTTTTAGGGATAATAAGAATAACAAAAAACCTGTTGCTAACACTTGGAAAAAGAGAGTAGAAATTTTTAGGACACATGATGAGGAAAGTGTGTTTAGAGAATTTAACGCTCGCAGAGCACATTGAAGGCAAGAGAAAAGCAACAAGTAACCTACTTGGCAAGTTTGAGCAGCCAGAGAGTAGAACAAGTCCCACAAAAATAAAGTGGGGTCATAAAAGGTCACATATTGTTGTAAGTGGCAAAAGACAGGAAGCTGTGAAGAAACATGATTGCTCACATCCTGAAGGGACATGCCAGAGACAGAGAGGGCTGAGGAATGTTTCCCCATCTTGTACCTTTTTAAATGAAATTTTACTTTGCCACATAACAAAAGGTGACAACAATCTGACTTTTCCTGAAGTAAAACTATGTTGCTTGTAATATTCATTTGCCTGATAACATTTCTTTTTAAGATTCCGACAATAAGGTTTTAATGAAGTGAGTAATCTCCCTTTGTGATCTCTTCCTTTCTCTCCTTCCATCATCCTCACTTCCTCCCCTGTCCCCACTTAATTCTCTTCCCTCTCCATTTTATGTTACAGAATAAATCTTCATACAATGTGCAATAATTGACCAAATGTGTTTATAGCACAAAAATATGACATAAATAAAATTGACTGCAAAATTATAGATAAAGTACGCACTTGACCACCATTTATAAATTCTGTACAGTGATATTTGTATTCCACCAATGATGTTCACTTTATATCAATGTTGTATTTAACATGAACATATATATATATATACATCAAACATTGTATCTGGTAAATACATGGCCAATTTATTTTAGAGGTCAATAAAATTAAAATCATTAAAGTTTATTTAAGTTCTGATTCATAATTGATTTCTGTATTGGTGAATTCAATAAAATCAATCCATTTGGAATGTCTTCATCACATCACATTTACCATTCTAAAGAAGACTTCTTTTATTTTGATCAATCTATAAATATTCTCCATTCAACTGCATTGGAATCTTTGCCAAATTTCTGTACTCAGCTATTTACATCTGTGCAATCAACCAAGCATTTACCTTTGTTGAAATATGATGCAAAACCCTTTTCAGTACCAAGAGAAAGTTCTTTTTGGATATAATGTTTTTTGTTTTTTGTAATCTGAGCCCAAACTGTTCTGCAGCATCTTTGAGGAAATTGAAGTCTCTCACTAAATCGTTAATTTAATTCTCAGAGAAATGGCTCGAGCTGATGAATTTTATATCTTCACCATTGTTGTGTTATTTAATGTTGAAAGATTTTTATTCTAGTCAAATATATACGTAAACATTGGTTGTGTTTCTACTTGAGTCTATAGGTAAAAATTGTTCATCCATCCCCAAGTCTGTTGTGGCAAACACGTGTGAGTACAGATGCAGGAGAAGCCTTGGGTCACATGTGGACATGTTTGTCAACACCAGTTACATCTGGGTTTCTTCTTCATTAGCTGTGAGACTAGCAAGAAACATGGGCAGATGCTGTAAGTTGTTGCTGTTCTTCAAGTGCAAAGTTTTCGTGTTAGTCTCACCAATTGTGATTTGAAAACAAAATCTACAAGAGAAACAAGTGGCTTGCCTGAGAAACCTTTGGCCCCCAGGATTAACCCCCACCCCACTAAAGAGATTTACCAGTTGCTCAAAAGCTATGCATCCACCCATGGAATGCAGTTGGCATATTCTAGTTTTTACCATATAGGAACAAAAAAATGGCAATGGTCTCTTACTTGAATATCTTGGGGTAAAACCTCTTCATCTTCACCTGCAACATTTTCTTTTTCTGAGTGAATTATTTCATAATCAAGATTAGCATGTGGATTATGCTTCAGTTCTGCATGAATAAAAATAATGATCTTTAAGATTGTTGCTCCTTCTAAAACATTGGAATTCCAAAGGCAAGAGTTATTGCATTTTGTACATTTTCTTAAATTCTCAACACTGTGAGATGTTTATTTTTACCCTTTGTCTCCAAGACATATACAAAAATAGGTGTGAGATGCATGTGTTTTTTTAACAAACTCTGTTATTATCTGTCTCTGTTTTTTAAGGTATAAATTTTCCACAAATACAGAAAAAAAATCAAAAATATTTGCATGACCTGAGATGATAAAATAAGATCATTAATAGCATAAAAGTTGTGTAATTTATGTGTAAAGAAAAAGTCAGTCATGAAAAAGTATCACCAATGGATTAAATCACCAAATACATTGTCTAATACAGTATCTGATATCATAATATAAGATATATTACATTGTTAAACACGTGGTTTTCTAATAGTATCTTACATTAATCTATGACATACCAAGGATATACGAGCTTAATGATAAACTTGTTTAAAAATGGCCTACGTATGAGAAAGTGGTAAATTTAAACAAGTACTATTATAAAAATAAAAGATTCATTCAAAATAGATGCATTTAAAGTGAGAAATAAAAAAGAAACATTAAAAAAACAAGAAATGAAAGAGAAACATTTCGAAAAGATTTTATTTCCTCCCCAAAATGTCATTTTCAGTTGGACGCATTTATTATGATCATTATTAAGACAATTATTATGATCATTAAGACAATTATTATGATCATTATTAAGACAGTATGAATATGTTAATAAATAGTTCATTTATGATTAAGACATTGAGAAGTGTAAATTATATTTTAATAAAGCCATATATGTATGATAAATGCCAGGTGAATTATAAGAAAAGATAAATTTATGATGAATTCCTAATAAAAGGGACATTTATGATTAAGACAAAATTAATCACATTTCAATAAAAGTAAATTCCATGTTTAATACCAAGTTAACGAGTGTGTATTGTCAGTATTGCAAGGTGAATTACCAATTCTATGTCGGTGAAATTTATGATTAATAAAAGGTGAATGACTGTTTAATAAATTAGCAATTTATGAAAATTACTGATTAGTATAAGAGAATTCAGAATCAATGCCTAATTACTGAGGGAGTACTTTATGGTTAAGAAAATAAAATTACTGATTAATAAGGCCTTAATTTATGATTAATAATGTGTAAATTATTTGTAAACAAACAATTCATGTTTAATACAATGTGTACTACAGATTCATAAGTGTAAATCTGTATCTTAATTATATGTGTTCACTGAATAATAAAGAGGAAATGTACGATTCTAGAAGTTAAATTCTTTCTTAAATAAAGAAGCTGGAAGTTAAGAAAAGCATAGAATGAGTTTCTATTCATTTATGATTAACAAAATGTGTGAATTACTCATTAATCTGGGGTAATTTATTGTTAATGAAGATAACATTTTATTGGTTAATAAAGGTGAAATTTATCCTTAAATCAAGTTGAATTAAGAAATGGGTAATTTATAAACAATGCAATATAAGTTAATAATTAATAAAAGGTGAATTTATAATTAATGCCTAGAGAATTTATAGTTAATTCATATTAAGTTACTGATTAAAAAACATATTCATAAATAGTGAATTTCTGGTCAAGAAAGATTGTTTTATAATTAATAAAAAATGAATGACTGAATAATAACAGGTGAACATATTGTTTTCTCATTTGTTTTCAGTCTAATTTAAAAAATGAGGTCATGTCTTTGTTACATATTTATTACATTAAGTGTTAATATCTACTATTTTTTAAAGATTTTATAAACCCTAAAACAGTGGGGAAAAGGAGGTTGCATGCATGTGCATTCCAAACAGGTTGTTGCAGATTTGAATTAAAGCCACAACAAAGAAAAACGCAAGAAAAGTTTTTAAATATAAAAACATAAGATATTTTTATTTTCATATTTTTACAACTAAATTTTCTCAGCATGTATGAGGGATAAAGTTCCTTGTTTGTAGTTTTTTTTGTTAAGATTGTAATGGGAGAGAACTAGGGAAGAAAGATTTATACTCCCTTTTATATTTCCTCCATTATAGGCATTATTATATCCATGATATATCGTAATACCATATTTCATGGACAGAACAGAATGGCTGAAAGTAAAAGGAATGACAGACATGTTTTGTTCTCAGAGAGACTTTTATACCACTAAGACATACACAAAATCATATATATACATATATACACATGTGTAGAATAATATATCACATATACACATGTGGAGAATAATATATCACACAGCAAAGCAGAGAATAAGGTCAAATAAAAAGGAAGGGTCTTACATATAATATGGAGATACTCCTGTATCTGGAGAAGCCACATTTAGGAGTCCAGATTCAAATGGATCAGATTCATCTATATCCCAGGGAAGGACATATTCCATGAACAGGAAACAGCGAGTTTCAGAGTTTTCCAAATTGAGTACTGCAAGCTTGGCCCAGGCTATAAAGAAAGCAACCTTTTGGTTTGCTGCTGTAAAACAAAGTGAATTTGATTGCCGTTATTGTCACTGTAGAGAGTGAAGTCATTAAGCAACTGTCACATACCTTATCTGCACCAAAGAGAGATAAGCACCTTCTCTATCCTTACAAGATGAAAAGAAATGTGGTTTCTTCATGTGTATATGTGAAAAAAAAGGTAAGTGGGAAAGTGAGGAGTAAAGTGTAAGTGTCACGTAGCTTGGTGAGAAAGACTGGTGAATGAGTAAAGGAATCTCTTTGAAGCTGTACCTATCATCTTACTTTCTTGTCTGGTCTAGAATCATTGCTTATGTATTCTTCAAAGAGATCACAAAGCATGTTTTGTATTGTTGGTGGGAATGTAACCCATTGGTTAAAAAATGTTAAATAATTCATTCATGTGTGAGTCCTCTGACTCAGAAACCATTTTTTGTCATTTGTTGTTTGACTATTTTGGTGTTTATTTCCATCTTCGGTAAAAAAAATGAGAAAATTCATTTTTTTAAGGTTAGTTTTTATACTTATCTTTGCTTTAATTATCTTCAAAAATTATAAAAGTGAGATTTTAACTTTAACAAAAAAGAGAAATAAGGCAAATATTAAATTCCTAAATTTAATATTTTTTTTTAACAATCTGTCCTTGAAGTATTCCATGTACACTGGATATGTGCAGTCTTTGCACCAAGTTGCCAACATTTTCTTCCTCAATCTCTTCAAGAAGTTTGCATGCAGACATAGCATTGTCTTTGGGTTTTTCTTCCAACTTTATTTGCAGGCAAATACACCAGGAAATGACGTAACCTCATGGATCCTAAAGTTGTTAATTAGTCATTTAGATTTGAATCCTCAATGAATGAGGTCTGTTTCATTGAAAGCATTTTAAATCATTAATTGTTGATATCAGTTGACCTCCAATAAAACATCAATTGATGACATCTGCCATTTAAGGATTAAGTTTTATTAATATATTTTTTTTCTTTTGGTCCAGTTTTTTCATCTTTGTTGTCTTTATCACATGTTCGGCTGTTCTCTACTCTTTGGATTTTTCTGACTAAATTCCTCATGGTAAGCTTTTGTTATGATTTGACTTTAATTCTGTCAGATTCAGTTTCTTTCTCTGCAGTTGTTAACATTTGTTTACATTGAATGAATGTTTATTTTGAATGAATGTTTATTTTGAATGAATGTTTACTTTGAATATTTATTTTGAATGAATGTTTATTTTGAATGAATGTTTATTTTGAATTAATTTTATTTTGAATGAATGTTTACTTTGAATATTTATTTTGAATGAATGTTTACTTTGAATGTTTATTTTGAATGAATGTTTACTTTGAAAGTTTCTTTTGAATGAATGTTTATTTTGAATGAATGTTTATTTTGAATTAATTTTATTTTGAATGAATGTTTACTTTGAATATTTATTTTGAATGAATGTTTACTTTGAATGTTTATTTTGAATGAATGTTTACTTTGAAAGTTTCTTTTGAATGAATGTTTATTTTGAATGAATGTTTATTTTGAATTAATTTTATTTTGAATGAAAGTTTACTTTGAATGAATTTTTATTTTGAATGAATGTTTACTTTGAAAGTTTATTTTGAATGAATGTTTCTTTTGAATGAATGTTTACTTTGAATGATTTTTTACATTGAATGAATGTTTATTTTGAATGTCCAAAATATTACATTCAACAAAGACTAAGAAACTGGTAACCATGGTAACAGCACTAATAGATTAATCTGGATTGTTGTAAGAATAAGAAGTAGGCAATTTAATAAAACTTAGATCTCAATTTCAAAACAACTGAGAAATGCTTGTAAGAAAAAAGAATCCCATTACTTCTGTATCTCTCAGAATGATTTTACATTATGTGAAGGAGTTACTTTGTATTGTAGCTGCATGTTGTATGTTTGAATCATGTTCATTGGTCACAAGGTGTGAAAGTTTGAGGAGGGTGGTGAAAAGTTAGCATTGTAAAAACATTCCCCAAAATTGTCCCTAAAGAAAAAAGATCGGGAAAGAAGAAAGCAGATAATGTGTAAATCCAAGATTTTTATATTCCAGAATTTTTTGAATGATTTACAAAACTTGATTCACTTTTTTTGTCCAGTTTCATCTTATGAAGACAGTTTCTATACAGCAGGAAATAGACTAGACACAGGAAGAGTTCTTAATGACTTTGACTCAGACTATTACATCTGGCTAGTACTCAGACTATCATGTGAACTCTCCCTGTTATCCTTTTATTTATGCCTCACATGTGGATGTCATAGTAGGCCTAAAATGTGCATGAATATTTAACAGGAAAATGTTTGCCTCAATTTTAAATGGCATTACTTGAAGAGTATAAAATTTCTAATAACTTAATAATTATACATGCTTGAAAGCTGGAACTTCAGATTAATCATTTACTATTTGTTTTAAATGCTGTGTAAATTTTATCTTTTTTCATAAAATATAAATCAGTTAAATTTTATTTTAAATTATTATCCCCTCAGCAACGAAATTGTATCTTATTAATAATTTTCAATAAAAAGATATTTTTATTTTGTCTGGAACTAAGAAAATCTGTTCTCATAATGTGTCCGCTGTAATTTAAATCAGTTTAATTTGTTCATTTTACAAAATCTTAATTTACACACATTTTCAAAGTTTTTCTTCACAAACACTACAATTAATGAAATAAACAGTCTATTTATCAAAACAACAGCCATGAATTTCTTTTAATTAATTTAAGTAAAATTAATTTTCCTACTGTTTTTCTTTTTTTTAAATACTTGTACTTGCTTCAGCATCCAATTCAGATTAGATTATACTTGCCTCTGGTCAACGACTGTAATCACTGCAGCATTTCACAGCCAGTTTTTTAATAGAGACCCCAGCCTTATCTATTCCTGGATTCTGATCAACTGTGAGAGGTACTGTGATGCTGTGGTGTACCTCCAGCTGCAAACACTGCTTGAGCCACTAGGAGCTGACAGATACTGGAGTAGTTGTTGTATGTTTTTTCATCACATCCCTCTATTAACTTTTTCACCACAATTGTCAAGCTGTCTGCCATGGATGACTGTACCAGGGGCTGACGTTCCCCACCCAATAACATAAATCAAACACAGATCTATTATCACTACTATGTTGAACTTCAGAGATGAGCCATAAAATACATCTTTAAAAACAGATTAAGTAGTATAAGTAGGAGTGACAAATATATGTAAGTTAATTTATTAATTATTTTATTGTTTTGAAGCAATAAAATTAGTACAAGAATTGAAAATGTTTTTAAGGAAAATCATGTGCTGCCAGAAACCAACTCTGTCAGAAGAAAACTTTCAAAGTTTTATTTGGAACTTTAAGTTGTGGGATGACTTGAGAAGCAATTCCCAGAAAACTTGTGAAAATGTGATGTTTAAATTCTATATTGTTATTGAATTGCAATATTTCATTCAAAAGTTTTCCCTTGAACAAAATGGGAGAAAAAGATCAATAACCTAACAAACAGATGATTATACAAGATAAGAATTAAAAATTACATTGAAATGAAGTTCATATTTTCAGAATGAAACAAAGATTCGATTAGGTTTTTGTCACCTTTGTTACCAAATTTTATTTTGTTTCATTTTTATTAAGGATTTTTTATTAACATCTGATTTTCATTTCAAAAAATGTTTTTTATAATCTAATTAATTTTAAGATCTTGTACAAATAAAAATAAATTTAAAAAATATTTACAAGTGCAAAAGTTACTAAATAGAACTGTCATTTTTTAATTTCTCTGTGCATGTGAGAGAAAGAGATAGAGAAAGAGAGAGTGACAGAAAGATAGAGAGAGAAAGAGAGAGAGAGAAACACACACATATGCAGAGAAAAAAGCCTTTTACTAATTTGATACTAAGAAAACAAATGTAAAAACAATTTTGAAAATAGAAAATCTTTAACTTTCCTTTGTACAAAATTCTTAAAAAATAGAAAGGTTTTAATGGATCCCGAGAGGAGTGATAAATTTTTAAAATTGATTTTACATTTCTATGAAGATTTTTCTAATTATTTGCCTTCCCTCAATACATTTGTTTTTAATAAGAGGAAATTTTTTGCAGGATTGAAAATTCTAGCTTGGACCTTTTAAACAATTTTGAATAAATAATTTTATTAGCCTATTTGAAGATGATACACCATGATGACTGCCTATTTGAATCAATAAAAGGTTGTTGTACTCTTAATAAAAGTTATCTGGCTTCCTGTTGAACTTGTAAAGATTGATAGTCATTAAACAGTGAAAATTTGCCCATGGCTAATGAAAACCTGAGTCATATGAAAAGTATTTATCTCTTTCACATAAAAGTGCCATTTGTCAGAAATAAACCTTAGACAGGTTTTGTTTAAATAAACTGTGTAATGAGTTTGTCATTTGGATGTTTAACAAGAGTCAAGCTTATCAACTTGTTCAATGACATTTTTGTTTCTAAACATTGCAAAGGTGAACATCAGAGCTCAACTAGCAGAATGATCAGCTCTTCAACAAATCACAACTGATATTTAAATATAGATACTAACATTATATAAACATTCTTGTATTTATCTTACAAGAATAAACAAAGTATAAAGATTTCTATAAAAACCTTGCAAATTTTACTAAAACAGTTTTGCTACAGCCAACGTGATCAGAATAAAGATATGGCCTTAATAATGATCCAATTTCTAATTTTAAAAATTGTTTATTAGGATTAGAAGGATTTTACTCCCATAAAATAAAATTGGGGTTAATATCAAATTAATTCCAGCTTCAGCCTCACAAGATGATTGCATATTCACAAAAATAAAACATGTGCTTCCTTGGAAAAAATCTAAAAGCAAAATAACAGGGGATAGAAAATTGTAGGGAATTCATTCTGAGAAAATACAGAAAATTAAGAATTTAGCAAAACCTGAATCCTGTTGATGTAAACTTTAAGTTTTTTAGTTCAATGATGGTTTCATTTAAAGGAATGATTTTCCTTTTACCATCAATAAAAGTAATTGACTTTGGTCAGACATTAATAACTATTATTGTTCAAATGCAAATACAAAGAGAGAGAGTTTTCTACAGCTGTCAAGATGGATAAATAATTATGTAAGAATTATTTACTTCTGAATTCCCTCGCCCAAAATTGCTTTTCAAGCAACCATTGTAACATGATGAAATTTTTCAAAGTATTTTGTGATTGGTGAATGCTCATTCTTAACTTTGTCTTTTAACAATTTTGATAACCAAAGCCATTATTAACAAGAATTCCATTTGAAGGCTAATGGCCAAACTTAAAGTTTTCTCACTACAAACAATGAGCAATATGATATTCCAAATCAGATAATTGCATTAGGCATTTGGATTATTGAGAACTCTTTGAGACATCTTCCATTATTTAATTGCCTATCAAAACTGATTGATTTCTTTGAAAAGTGAGTGACATTGATGATTTGAATTTGAAATAATTTGTTTTTTATGCTAAAAAAACAATTGAATCATAATTTTTCCTTTGTTTCTTTTATTATAAGTTGTTTGTGTTTGAGGAATCGGAGAGCCGAGTTTGAATTCCAGTCAAATCCATTACATTCACTTACGTGCTAATACTCTTGGGAAAGGTATGAATCCTTGTCTTCTCCCCCCAGCTATGAGTAAATAGCAGGACAGACCGGGTTCTATAGCCTTGGATGGCAACTGGTCTACCTCAGACAGAAATGGCAACCTACTGCAGGGAAAAATCTGCCTTGTCAGTCATCTATTGAAAGGTACATGATTGCCTAAGCGTGTATCATGCATAGCACGTAACTGAACTGATAATCATATATTATTGTGTAAAATGACTGGATTGGTGAAAAGTCTTAACTTTAAGCCAAAGGACATATTTTTAAAGCATCACTTTTGGTGATATTTTTGATAAACATTCTCATATAGCATCAATGATTCCAACAAAAAAATTAAACATTATTTACATTATTCAGACTATTGTTCTCATCTTTGTCGACATATTTATTACAATGTTTTGGCCGTTGTACGCTCTGGCCTTCTTCAGTTGGCTGGAATGTTGAACTGAACCCTTTATTTTGCTCACTGGGGTAGACTGTTCTATTTCCACGTGCCATGTTTAATGGATGTCAGTTATCAGTTATCTCCTGTTAATTTCCCTCTGAAAGTTCTCCACTGTCATAGCCAAGTATTGAACTCACACTCTTTGGATCCTGTCACTGGATCTAACTAACACCTTTATCCACTGTGCCATGTGTACAATGGCCAAAATGTAATAAATATGGTGACAAAGATGAGGACAATAGTCCGAATAATGTAAATAATGTACATAATATCTCATCTCAGAAATATAGATACAAAAAATTAAATATATCTAAAAAGCAAAATGAAAGTAAGAAGGACAAGAAAAGAAAGATACTTTTGACGTTGCTACAATGAATATCTGGGAAATGTGAATGTTTGATTGACTTTCAAACATTTTAATGACTGAAGACAAATAAATAAGGTCTATTTATTAATTTGATAAAAAGCATTTTCCAGGGAATAGAATGCAATTTTCCACCAATTAAATAAGGATTGCCACACCATTCCTTAGCTTGATTACTGAGTTAAACCCTGAATATAATTAAATCTTCTATAACAAGGCAAACTAATTGGATGAATTATCAGATAAAAAGATTTGCTCCTGACAAATATTTTAATTTCTCTTTCTGCACCTGTTCTATGTAGAACGTTTATTTGTGAAATGCAAAAACCCAATAGAACTTTAGCTTTAACTGAGTTTTACTCAGAAAACAGACTTTATAACATTTCTAAAAGAATTCTAAAATGCTGATAAGAAGAGGTGAATGGATATTTGATTTGTATTTGCCACTTTGTAAATTGATTTTCCTGTTTGTGATTGATGCTTATATCTTGTAGCAATGGCAGACTTTTGAAGCATTTCATTTTTTATTATCAAGAGCACCGTTTGCTTTTATTTCTGCTTTTTCTTTTACTTTAGCAAAAGACATTTTGTGAAATTTTGTGTAGCAAAGTTTAAGCATAAAAATCTGAGATTTGAACTTTTTGTTTGAATAAACTGTTGAAAAAGAAAATACTGGAAAAATAAAATATAGATATGAAAGATTTTACAAGTAAAACTGTCTTCATTTTGTTTTGTTCTTTGACAAAATGCAGATTGATTAAGACATTTAAATCAGTGATTTACAAATCATTCAATGATCCTTAAAGTTTATTTGAGAATAATATATAAATTTATATATTATATAAATTTATATATTATATAAATTATATAGCAATATGAAACCAAGTCATTCAGTAATCCTTATATTTAATATTAAGCTAAATTAGAAGATAAAAACTTTTCTCAAAATAAAGAAAGATAATAAAAATATATACTAAAGAAATGAAGTGGTTATGCATTGTTGGGAAACTAACTCTAAATAATGTCAGTCATTTTGTATAATTAAGTTTATTGGGTGCAGTGGAATAGGAATTCATAAAGGTTAGAATAATCAAGCTAACAAGGTTGGAAAGGATCGTTCCATTGATTTAAATGAAGAACACCAATCGAAATATTAAAGCAGAAATTTGAGTTTCTCTATTTGCATTACTTTGTCAGAAACAATGAAACTTTTCCCTTAAAATACATTTCTGTTATTTGTATAACTCCTTTTAAATATTTCATAAAGAATTTTTTTTATTTTTAAAATAATCAAAAATGCAAAAATGGTCTATATCTTTGTAAGAACTCTTTTTTATCTTCAGTATAATGATAATGTTGCTGTTCAGTTTAACATACCATATTTGATAGTATATAAATTGCTCCCTCCATTTACATATAACATTGCAGTATTACAATGAGGTTACATATGCTTTCAATATGGTAGTCTTATAAAACCCAATTTGTTAAAGTTAAATGAACAGATACTACACTTTCTTAAGAATAACAGAAATTAAAATTCATTTTAGTAAAAAAAAAACTTGTCACTTTCTTCTTTCTGAAAAAATAATGCAGGATAAATTGACTAATTTATATAAATTTTCTCCTTATCTACAGAGTTACTTGTCTTTTATTTAAAACTACAGAGGTGGTTGTGTGGAGAGTTGTGCCAGAGAGTGTTAATATTTATTGAAAACTTTGGAATAAAATGAACTGACTCAAGGATATAAACAAATAATATATATTTATTTATTTGATTGAAGTTGAAGTGAGTCCTTTGATGTTCAGTGTAGCAAAAGTTCATATATAAGTCCAATATTCAGTGCAGTTGGGAGAAAGACCATTTCGGTTTGGTAATTGACAGTTTAGTAGTCAGACGTCGGTCGTAGTTGTCATCTTAGAAATAGATACAGTACCAATCTGCTGTCCTTTCTTGGCTCTCAGAAGGGCAGAAAAAATATCTTAAGCAGATGATTGATTAACTTCTTCACGCGATATACAAGGAGGGTTTCTCTGGTGGTCCCTTCTCTTCTTCTGCCTCAGGGGTGTCAGTTTATATCCTTTTTGACAAGGATTCCAGGCTTACTGGTGCAAAGCTTGTATTTGGTTAACATCAAAAGTCTCATTATGGTAATTTTTTACCAAAATTATGTTATTTTCCAGCATTCCTTTCTTTTTCATTGTTTTTTTCTATAGTGGAAGTTATGTGTGGAGCCTTTCTTATTTTGGTAGATTTCTAGTCACAAATGGCTGGACTCTGGTCCAGCAAACTTCTGCTGTTTTGCAGCCAGTTTCAGTCTTTTCTTCCTCTTCCTCTTTTCATTTGAGGGGTGCCTTCTCAATATTTGGAAGAGAAGTATACAGAGAGAAGGAGAGAAAAAGAGGTGTTTTAAAGGAAATCAAATCCCTTATTTTAATTTTCTTTTTTTGTTGTTTATATATTTTATTTTCATATTTTATTTTCATATTTTATTTTATTTTTTTTATTGGGACTCACTACAGATTACAATATCTTCCCATGTTTCTCTTTATCACAACAGTTGCATTTTATCTAAAATTACAGAGTTGCTTGTAACTTATTTAAAACTTCTAAGATGGTTGCATTTTATTTAAAATATTGAGGTGGTTGCATTTTTTCTAAAAATACAGTGATTGTTGCATTTTTTTCTAAAAATACGGATGTGGTTGCAACATGAAAATAAAAATTAAATGTACTTATTTTCTATTGTTTTCAAAGGATGCAAACATTTTTTCACATGTTCATGAATCTATTATAAAAAGACTTTTAGGATGGGCCTAACATTCTATGCAATTTTTGTTTTGTCATCATCTGGTTCTATTTATAAGAATACTTGAAATTAAATCAGGCAAAATATCTGGATTTTTTCCTTTTCAACAATCTTCCCAAACTTCATGTTCACCAGTTGTATAAACAAGTAACTCTTCAGATTTTTGTAATTTATGTTGGAATTTCCAAGATGAGAAATTATCCTTATTCTATGACTTTATATTCAGACTAACATTTCTCATTATAGTTGCTACATTCACAATTGTGCTTTGACTGCTGTACTGACTGACCCTCTTCAGTTGTACTCAGTAACTTTCTTGGAAACCCTTTATTTAATCAACTGGTTTAGATTGTTCTTATTAATCCACTTGGCCATCTCTCTCTTGAAAATATTGTTTAAAACATATAGGATTACTTGACAGTTAAGAGCTCAATCCCTGAGTCTGGTATTGCTGAAAAGTTATATACTCTTGTTCAGTGAGAGAAATGGACAGGCAACACAAAGTAATGGTGAGATATTAACTGACATGAGTTATCTCCCCTAAGCATGGAAAATGGAATGAGAACAATCTATCCCTGTGGATTAAATAAAGTGTTTGGTTGAAAATTCAAAGATGGTTACGTGAATATGAAGACAGATCCTGAAGAAGGCTGAAGGACACAACGGCCGAAATATTATAACAACCAAGATAAGATAAGGATACTAGTCCAAATAGAATACTATACACTACATTTCTATATTCAATGAAATTGGCTTCTTCAGTTACAAATTTTGGATCATATAAACATTTCTTTTGGGATATTTAATAGACTTTATACCTAGTCTGACACAAAGGGTGGGAGAGGGGCTTATTGAAGACTATAGTTACTACAGTAATAGTGGTCTATGGAACAAACTTGCTAACCATTGCTCCATGTTAAGATATCATAACTATTTACTGAGTTGAGTTTAGTATGACAGAAAACTTCAAGGCTGATCTAATAGAGACTCCATTGATCTTCCAGTCAGCAACTGATTCTCTGATATGTCTTCTAAGCTGGACACATTTCTTGATAAGTTTGCATTTATCCATTTAATTTATCATCAATGCTTGTTTCATTTAAATTTATTCTTAACACTTTGAAAACATGAGACATTCTTAATTTGTGGGTCAGGGATGAATCATTGAATTATTATTATTATTAATTAACACTTAGAGAAGAGTGTGATTATTATTATTATTATTATTTAACACTTAGAGAAGAGTGTGATTATTATTATTATTATTTAACATTTAGAGAAGAGTGTGATTATTATTATTATTTAACACTTAGAGAAGAGTGTGATTATTATTATTATTATTATTTAACACTTAGAGAAGAGTGTTATTTAAGAAAAGAAAAACAAAAGAGATAATCTTTAACGTCAATCATTTTGTTTATTATTATTATTATTACGATTTTTTGTGACCTCCATTACTCTAAAGATTTTCGATTGTAAGAATTTTGGAGGGGATAATAATGATTTATTGATATAAGTCCTACTAATTAACCCATAGCTGGAGAGAAAAGAGGTGGATTCAAAACTTTCCCAACAGTATTTGCATGTAACAAACCCAACTGGAATTGGAACATGGCTCTACAATTTCCATTTCCGAGCTATTATCCATTATTTCCCCCCACATCGCATGTCCAAGCATATAGCACGTGTTTCTCCATGTTTCAATGTGACAAAGCCACATATAAATAAGTAGATTAGCTTTAAAACAGGGAAGTGAATTTAGAAAACAGGGCATTTATAAACATTCAAAGCCCTGTTTTAAAATACAAGGAACTGAGATTAGTGAACAGAAAAGGCATAATTTCAGTTCATTATTTTACTTGCATTCATATTGCAAAAAGGGATTAACAAAGTTGACTCAAAAGATGATGAGATTATTTATTTTCTGACTAATATCCTCATCTTTATTGTTATTATCACCATGTTTTGACCATTATGCTCTCTGACCTTCTTCAGGTGTCTGTCAGTCCAGGTAACCTTCAAAGATTTTAAAACTGAATCCATTATTTAATCTTCAGAAGAATGTGAAGAATTTGCCTCCATACATTAAATAAAGTACTCAGTCTGTATTGACAGAGATCTGAAGAAAGTTGGCGTGCACAATGGCTGATCATCCTGGGTATGACGATAAACTACATCCAGCAGCAAAGCCTCTGATCAGGAAATTTTGAAGAGTGTGGAACCACATCTTAATTGATGTTGTTCACAGATTCACCCTGACCTGGGGTGGTAGCACTTGTTAGGGTCCCAGCTATGGGCAAATAGGGAACCCCTAAACTGGGGTCAAATCATGAAAATATAAAAAACATTAGAAAAAAATTACCAGCAATACATTTTCATAGTAAAAATAAAATTATCAGCAATGAAATTTTTGAGAAAAAAAAAAAGTTACTAATACTCACAAAAAAATAAAATGTAAATAATGAAAACTTCTCATCGTAGAAATTGAGACTATTATTATATCCTACCTAATCACTTAAGTCTATCTCTCTCTAATACTATTTTCACTGTTGTTCAGTCTCTTTACGTCTATGAGAAATAAGTGATATGATTATCTGCCCTTGGCAGTTTAAGGTTAGCCAATCAGCTTACAGTTGATGATTGGTGCAATTTCCTACCTCTTTTTGAAGAACACTCACTTTTGGTAAGACCAATGATATGAACACTTGCAGAATCAGCCAGCTCTACACTATTATCACTACAGAGTCCGTAGATGGCGAAAACATTGACTCTTCTTCAGCAGATAAGTTTGGTCGCAGACATCATTAAGTTTGCAAGGTTTTATTTGTAATATTATTTAATAAACTTGAATAAATCAGAGGTCAGTCACATTCTATTCAATGTTTGTATCCACCATGTGGGAATCTTCAATTTCCCATATTTCCTTACAGTGAAGAATACCAAAATCTTGAATAAATTGAAGAAGCATTTCTTGATTGTGTTTTCAATGAGAAATTCTTTATGATAATAATAATTTGCTGCTGCCAAGCTAATACTAATCTATTGAGTGTAGAAAGACTTTTTCTATAAATTAAAAAAAAATATAGTTAAAAGAAATAGGCAATTTCACATAGCAGCTTTGATAACAACATTTACTCGAGACTAATGGCTAAAGTATTTCTTGTATAAGTCATTGTGTGAATGCAAAGCTCATGACTGATGTTGGGTTAAAATCAGCTTTTTGTTCGACAATTACTCTTTCTTTATATATCTAAAAGATGAAAATGGATTTAAGTAGAAAAAAGGAACATTTTCACACGCATCCAAATTTTTATCTTGGTAAGTAATTCCTTTTGAAATAAACAGAAAAGGAGAAAACAAATAATTTCTACACTATTTACATTATTTGGACTATTGTCCTCATCTTTGTCAACATATTTATTACAACGTTTCGACCGTTGTACATTCCGGCCTTCTCAGGTGGTTGGAATGTCGAACTGAACCCTTTAATTCGCTCACTGGGGTAGACTGTTCTAGTTCCATGTGCCATGTCTAATGGATGTCAGTTATCTCCTGTTAATTCCCCTCTGAAATTTCTCTACTGCCTTAGCCGGGTATTGAACTCACACTCTTTGAGTGCTGTCACTGGATCTAACTAATGCCTTTATCCACTGTGCCATGTGTTCTTTGGCAACAAAGATGTGGACAATAGTCCGAATAATGTAAATAGTGTGCATAATACCTCATCTCATAAATATGGACAAATAATTTCTATTAAAGCTGAATCTACACTTTGAACATTTAGAAACCTAAAGAAAAACTGTACATTGTCATATATAAACTGATGAGGGGCAGAGGTCAACATTTTGGTCAAGAAATCATTAAATATTTACTGATAATTGTAAAGATTTGTCTTAGATCTTCTGACACTGGCAGCTAATTGGATTGTAATTCAAGACAATTCCCAGATGAAGGCAAAGAAAACAATGGACGAAAGATCTTTCAACAATATGACATCAAATGAAAATATTTCTAGTCCTAAGTGATTGATATTCTGTGTAATATTTACCCTAGTTTTTGAAGTTATCAGAACAGCAAATAAGGGTAACAAAAAAAACACAATATTTTCATCATTTGGAGCTTATTAAGATGGAGCTGGCAGTCAGGCTATGAAATGGTTCCAAAGCTTGACAGCTAACATTGAAACAAACAATTGAATGAAAGTGAGAATATTAAATGTGAAAATACTGAAAAGAATTTTAACTCCACCAATTTAATATGATGTGTTAGTCTGTTCTAAGAACTTTGAGACAAACAACTGAAAAAATATTGCACAGTAAGTTAACCAACCTGTCTGAAGTTATTATGCAAATCAAATAAACCTCAATAATTCAAAAAGTTTTGAACCAATATTTGTTAAATTTAAACCTGTCCATTTCCACCCTTAGTAAAATATTTAATTAAATTTTCTGCTATTTTTAATAGTTAGTTTTTGAGATATTTGGAATTTACAAAAATGGACTGCCTGAAGTTATTATGCAGATTAAACTAATATTAACTTAAGACCTTTGAAATCTAATAAAAACTATTTTTTATTTTTGTTTATATCTTGAAACATGGGTAAAGGGAAGGATTTAACAACTGCTGAAAAACTGAAAATAACAAAGTTATTGAGTGAGAGAATGTCTACATTGGATATATCATAGGAGCTTTGCAAAGATCATCAAATGATAAAGAAAGCTGTTGAAAATATAAGTAAGCCGAGAACTCAAAGCAAAGGAAAAGCCTTTAAGAACTTGTTTCCTCAAGATGAATGTAAACTAAAATGAATTATAGCAAAACAACCTCTTTTGACCAGCGCTCAGATCTTTGAAAAGGCTGGAATTGAGGGAGTCAAGGACAAAAGGTTTAAAATACTTTGTGAATTCGGATCTGTAAAAAAAATCTCCAAAGCAAACTCTTCTTACTAGAGCAAATATTTTAAAGCGTCAAAATTGGACCAAGAGATACTTGAAAATTGACTTTTCTAAATTAATTTTCATGGACAAATCTCGAGTGATATTTGATGGAATGATGATTGGACCAAAGGATGGATCTTATCCAATTCAAACATGTCTGTAGCTAAAAGAAGACAACAAGGAGGTGGTAGTGTTATATGGGCTGGAATTGTCGACCAAACCATTATTGAACCATTCAATGTTGATGAAGCAGTTAAATAGAACAGTGCTAACTATTGCAATTTTATGAACAAGACTTTCCCAATCTTGCAGTTTCAAAGTGAAGTGCTTATTATGCATGACAATGCTCCTTTTCATGTTTTTAAGCTTACCCGTGAATTCTTTGAGCATAAAAGATTTACAGGCGAGAAGATAATGGAATGGCCACTATCAAGACATGATCTGAATCCGATCGAAAATTTATGGTCAATTGTGAAGATGAAATTATATGAAGGTGACAAACAATATAACAGCAAAGCGGACCTATGGGAAGAAATTAAAACTACTATGTCAGAAATTGAACCTACTGAAGTAAAAAAGAATTAACAAAATCAATGGACAATAGATTACTGGCTGTTAATTGGAAAGAATGGTCATTATATTAAAATGTAAAGGAATCAAAGACTTATCATATATGTTTGTTATTCAATCTATTTCAGGTGTTGATCAATTTTTGATGATTTTATTAACTTTTTATTGAAGTAAATTGTGATTATTTAGTTTTACCTAATAACTTCTGATGGCACTTATTTAAAATAAATCAAATAATTTCAATAAAACATTGATACTATCTAAAATTTTAACTCTGGCTTTTGTTTTCACATAAAAATTGATTGTTTAAAACTTGACAATTTTTTTTCAAACCAAATTTGAATTATTGAAGTTTATATGATTTGTTTGATAACTTCAGACATAGTGTATAAGTTGATATTTTTCATCAGCTGAAAGCATTGAACATTTTTACTACTTATACGCATATTTTGTATCTCTTTTCTTTCCTGGAGAACATTTTTCATGGCTGCAATTAAGAATTGCTTTTAGCTCTTCCTAATTTCCACAGATTTCAAACAAACAAAATTTCTAATCTTGTATAAGCTGGCTTTAAAAAATCATTAAATCTTGACTTCTTAGACATACTGCACATTCTATAAGCTTCAGTTTCTTTGCTGTTTGTGCAAATGATGAATAAAATTTTCATCATGAGATTTTACTAATATCCAAATACAATTAAAATAGTTTTGTGTAAAGACTTCAGAGGTATTTAAAAGAGACAAGAAATAGAAAATCCATATATATATATATATATATATAAAAGTGAACATAGAAGTCAACACTTAGAGGCGACAGACTGTTTCATGCTAGATGCAATCATCAGGCTACGAGTGCTGTTATTTTTCTCGGCTATTTATATATACGGGCCAGTGGTGCATTGTGGGTAGTCAATTTTGGCAGATATTTTACCGGAAGTCGTTTATTTGTTTATTATATATAAACAAATAAACGACTTCCAGAAGTTATTATATAATAGCACTCATGGCCTGACGATTGCATCTAGCACGAAACAGACTGTCGCCTCTAAGTGTTGACTTCTATGTTCACTTTTATATTTACACACGCTCTATCTCTGATATTGAGCATTTTATCCCATAAATATAGAACACTTTAAGACTATATTTCTTCATATATATATATATATATATATATATATATGGGTGCACAGCCAAGTGGTTAGAACATTTGCTTTCTGATCATGAGACCTGGGTTTGTATCTCATCATGGATGGATTTGTTAGGAAGGAGACTTCCTGATATCATCAGTCTGGAGGGGGTATGATCCCAGCATGTGGCACCTTTGGAAAGTGTCTGAAAATCACACCATGGGTTGGCCCAAGCCTTGTGAGTGAAATTGGTTAGACAGAATGCTTGTGGCCATCGATAGCTGTGCTAACATGAAGTCACAAGTCATCGTGACCAAGAGTTTAAGCGTGCTGGTGTTGTTCCGACTGTTGATCATTCTAGACATGCTCTCTCCCAGAAACTGTAACTAAGGTCTGCTCAGCATAGTTGCAGTATAAACCACAGTTGGGCTCTGTGGTTGTTGAACAAACACAAATGGGCCCTAGCAAGAGTCTGCAATAGGGATTGGCTAGCTGCCCTAGTAGATGGGTATCCTTGAATACAAGTGGCCAGCTATTATATATACATATACATACATATACATATACATATGTATATATATATATATATATATATATATATATATATATATACATATATACATATATATATATATATATACATATACATATATATATATACATATATATATATATACATATACATATATATATATACATATATATATATATACATATACATATATACATATACATATATATACATATACATATACATATATACATATACATATATATATATATATATATATATATATATATATATATATATATATATATATATAAGATAGTATAAAACAGATAAATAGCTTAGTGAGTGAGAATCTAGTGCACTTTCATCTGCAGATCTTTTGGCTTGTAGGTATCAGAAAACTGTGGCACTTATAAGCCTGAAGCTCCTGGTATTTACCAGCTTCAAGATTTTCAGGTAAAAGTGCACTAACTGATAAGTTGCCACTTTATTTATCTTTATTTAATAAGATCCTCAATAACAGTGTCAACATACAACACTTTTTCAAATATTTTGTTATTTTACATTTTATAATCCTGTGGGATATTAAGAAGATATGTATTTATATATAAACAAGTTGTATTAAATTCACCTGACAAGGTTGTTTATTATTTTTATTGTAATTTTCCAGTTTTAAAAAGTTTCATCTGGATGAAAATTCTTTAATAAACTGTCTAAAGTTCATGTTCTTGTTTGAGTTCTTTGACTGTTTCAGTCATTATCAGGAACTAAATGTTGTTTATTATCATAGAGAAGAGTTTTCTTAGCTACATCCTGATGCTTTCTAGAATCTTATATTTCTAGTTTAAATAGAAGAGTATATTCTATAAATGACATCATATGTAGAATTGGTTCACAGAACTTGACAACACCAAAAAATGAATATATTAAAAATTTTATGCATGTTATAATTATTTTATAAAATACGAGGGTCATTCAATAAATAAGTTGAATTTTTTGGTATAAGGACTTCTAATACAGATAGAAGCTTACTCTTTTTTATTTTTTTTTGTTTTACTTCTTTTTCACATGGATTTAATTTCTTTTGCAGATTAAAAAAAACTTTGAAAGTTTTGGCGATTAACAAAGATGGCCGACCAAGAAGCATGCTCCAGGATTGAACAGTGGTCAGTTATCAAGTTTTTGGTTGCTGAAGGGTGCAAACCAGTTGAAATTCATAAGAGAATGTCAACTGTGTATGGTGCCACATGTTTCAGCCAAAAAAAATGTCTACAAGTGGGCTAAATTGTTTAAAGAAGGACGGAGCAGTGTTGAGGATGAAGACAGGCCTGGGAGGCCTACAGAAGTGATGTCTGCTGAGGTGAACGAATCAGTCAATGACCTCATTCAGTCTGACAGAAGGGTAACAGTGGATGACATTGCAAGGACTTTGAGCTTATCTGTTGAGACAAACGCAGGGGTCATCAGTCAGAAGGAGTCATCTTCCATCATGACAACACAAGGCCTCACACAGCAGCCCAAACGGTGCAGACCATCAACGAGCTGGGTTGGGAACTGCTCCCTCATCGCCCTTGCAGCTCAGACCTTTCCCCTTCAGACTTTCACTTGTTTGGTCCCTTGAAAGCGTTCACGAGAGGCACGAAGTTTAAAAGTGACGATGAAGTCAAAAGTGTTGTGAGCGACTGGCTGAGACATCAGTCCAAAGATTTTTACGCTGAGGGAATACGGAAGCTTGTGCACAGATGGGGAAAGTGTGTGGCAGTGCTGGGAGACTACGTTGAAAAAAAAAAAAAAAAGTAAGCTTCTATCTGTATTAGAAGTCTTTATACCGAAAAATTCACCTTATTTATTGAATGACCCTCGTATCTTATTTAATGCGGGTTATTATTTTTGTATAACAATAGCTGTCAGTATTTTGTGTCTTTCCTTGCAGTGAGTGCTGTATATAGTATTTTTGTATATCTACTAATATTTATCTTATGTTAATAGTTGTATTTTAGTTATTTGTGATGTGATGATCAATATGTGCATGAATTGTACTAAGTTTCCATGTGACAATGTTTCATTTTTCCTAAGACCAGATCTTCTTATTCATGCTACACTAATTTTCATCACTGGCCAGATGTGAATGCTTGAACATCAAAAACTGAACTAAAATTCCATCAACTGCACAAGGCTTCACACATATCTTCCGTTTTTACTCATAGACTCAAAGAAAAATAAGTAATCCCATCCAGAATTTCCACCCACTGCTACCTAAAGAAACAAAATAAAAACCGGAGCTGATCTGAACCTAAGAAAGGACATAAAAGCCCATTAAAGGGACATTTTTGGCAGTTGAATGGCATCTTGGCCTGGGTTCACAGACTTGATCGGAAAGCAACCTACCATCTCAAAGACACAGCTTGCCAAACATCCCTCTTGTTCAGTATGCCTCTGCAGATGCCTTTTTACAACTCCACTTATCTCCTTTTTTCAATGAGGCATTTGCACCGATTTATCATTTGTTGTATTTTATGTTAATACAATTGTTTATTTGTTTAAACCTTTGTTGCTTCTTCTTTGTTCTGCCACCATACGCTTATAACAAGTTAACCTATGAGAGAGTGTGCTGCTTGTGTAACCAATGTATTTAATGTTGCAATTATTAGTATTAGTGATCATATGAGCAAATTATAAATCTAAAGTGGTCATTGCAATTATTTAAATATGTACAAGCGAATTATATTTTTAATAAGTTTTTCATTTTGTTTAGGGTGGAGCTGGTTAAGTTAATGATGTTTTATTTTTAAATAATATCCTATTTTATTTTTTATTTTTTAATTTTATTTTTTTATTTTTTATTTTTTTTAATAAAAATAAAGAATAAGATCCTATTTTATTTTTTTAAATTTTTTTTTTTTAAATAAAAATAAGAAATAATATCCTATTTTATTTTTTATTTTTATTTTTAGATAAAAATAAAGGAATGATATCAGGATGGCTATGTCATTTTTTTTCTCTAAATTTCTTTTTTGCATGTTTGGGGAAATTGTTATTGATATGTGTGTTTGTTTTATGTCAATCAATCACTTTATTCCTTAACTAAGCAAAATGTAGAAAAAAACAAACCCTGGACAAGCTTTCGAAGAGAGTAATAATGCTCCCCCCTCCCCAATATGTCCATCAGCTTATTTACAACAAGAAACGTTTATCGGTGCAGGTGAAAAGCAGTACCTTGTCTACAAGCATTATTTTCATTAAATCATTTAATAGAACTCGTCACTGCCTCACAGGAAGACTTGCCCATACACAATTAAGTAACCTATCAGCCTAATTCCATAGCATTTGCCGTGAAAGTAACAAGAGCAGACTGGAAAATAAAAAATATACGGCATTCACAAAACAGAAAATCACTGAGTATTTTTTTAAAGGAATTCCAATGACTTATATGCAGATATATTTATATTTTTCTTACGTAAAACAAACCTTGATGCAAATGGATCAATAAGCAAATAACTTTCAATTAAATATAAACTAATCATTACAATTACAATTTACGCAGTAAAACTTAAAAGTAAAACATCCAAAAGTAAAAAAACAAAATCTGAACGTTCTCAACTCAGGAAAGAAGAAAAACAAAAAAAACTCTTGTTAAATTTAAAAATAATAAATAAATTCTTTTAAAGAACAACATTTGTCACAATTAATTTTTTCTTTAAATTCAAATCTTTCTATTTTTATTTTGTTACATTTTTTTTATTTACCAACTCATAGAACTTGTGACCGCCAGCCCGAAGTTGTAACCACTCAGCCATTTTTAGAAGATCAAGTAATAATTACTAAGCCTAAAAATGCAACTTTTTTTTTCTTTCTTCTTTTTACGGCAGGTGTTAAAAACACAATAACAGATTAAAAATTCGTGCCAAGGTTTTTAAATCCTTTAAATACTGAAGAAAAGTGAAAAATACAATTGAATAAAAAGGTTATTTTAAGAAGAGGAAAAAAAACACGACTTCCTTTCTTTCCATTTTTCCATGTTTCATTGGTTTAAAAACATTTTAGTTTTGTTATTTAAACTTTATTAAACATTATATTAACTAATAAACTCAGCATATACACAATTTATAGAAAATTAAAATAGATAATGTGTAAACATTAAAAAAAAAGGATTAAAAACATCTTCATAAGGAGTTAGCTTAATTTTTACTTTATTTCTCTAAAAATGTCCAATATTTTTTAAGTTTTTTTTTTACCTTTTAGTTTTAAACTAAAAACATTGCCTCTTAAAACTTAAATTCATCAAAACAACGGGTTTCGTTTACGAACGATTGTTGAACATTTCTTCCCCTCTTTTTATTACTTGTTTTTATCCTCTTCTACTTTTTGCTTGTTCCGAAGTTATGCCGGGACGACGGAAACAACAAGAAGAAGCAATTGAAAAGCTGTCGACATGCAAGCTTTTTTTAGCTTAGCAAAAACCACTACCAGTGCGCATATATACACAGACATAGGGCATGAAACTCCGAGTCGTACTGTCGACGTGGGGTATTATTATGTATATAAAATTTAAATATGTGTATTTCTTTCTGTCTAGTGTACTGTAGCTGCTTATGTCAGTGTTTTGGCCTCTTTTACTAACTTGTCAGGTCAGCACACACGCAGAGGTTTGATAATATTTCTCTTTCTTTGCTAATTTACTCTCTCTACCGACGCCACTGCTCCTTTGTAAACCCTACATTAAAAAAAAAAAACCCTCCTCCCTAAGTCCAGCCTGACTTTTTTGGTCATTACTCTTCTTTTCTCTTGCCGTCCTACTTCTACTCATGAAAAGCCACTTGCCCCACCCACTTAAAAAGAGGGAACTCGTGTAGTTCTGGATTTATTTTTATCATCGCTACTTGGGACAGATTCACTATCGAAGTTTTTACTGACAACTGATTAGGTTCTGAAAGATCAGTTGTGACCAAAACCAACAACCTATGACACCACTTGTAACTGACCAACCTACCAAATCAGAAACAGCTGATGAGTGAGGTGAGAGTAATCCTGATAAAAACAAAAAAAAGTGTTTGCCCTTAAGAAGGGATCTTCTTGCCAACTTTTCACTGAGAGAAAGCTTCACTGTCCCTCCACCTATTAGAGACTAAGGGTTATTTTAAAAAAATACATATATTCAACTTGCCTCACCTGTTGTACGAGTTTTTTTGGCCGATCTGGAGTTTTTAACCCAGGGTTTCATTACAAATAACGATCAACGGGATTTTTTTTTATGAAGTCTCTTGCATTTTCCCTACATTATGGCGATTAATAATATTTTATCTTAAAACTGTTCATCGATTTTTTAATCACATTTGCAACCAGCAAAATAAAGAACTTGTAAAACTTCACATGCGATTCACATTTTCATGACGAAGTTTTCAACTTGGTACGTAGAATTAACAATTTTTATTTATTATTTTTTTTCATTTATTGAAACAATTGATTCATTTAATTTTTAAATAATTTATTATTATTTTTTTTATTGAGACTTCTTAGTTCTTAAGTAAATAAAATTCTACGGAAAAGCTTGTAATTGTTGTTTCTGTGGCCCAGTTAGTAGTAAATAAACAAATTTCACTTACGACAAGTAAAAAAAAAAATATTGTTTTTTTTTTTAGTTTTAGTTTTTTCGAAGTGACAAAATATTTTTTAAGTTAAAATTTTCTAAATTACACAGTAGTGAAAAGAGTATTGTATTTTTGTTTTTTCAGTAAACCTTTTTAAAATATTTTCTCTTGAACAGAATTTGAATTTTAAAGTTTTTACTTCGTTTTAGTTACAAAAAACAAAACAATTTACGCATAAGAATGCAAAGGTATTTTTCTCCACTTAAAATATTTTTTATCGTTAATTAATTAAAAACAAATTTGCTTTTTCTATCGGCAGTTCATGTTTACAAAAAAAACAAAAAAAGTTTAAGGTATTTTTGTTAAAAATATTTTACAAATAGAAAAAGAAATCCTAAAATTTGTAAGCAGAAAAAAGAAAAGGAAAGTTAGCTCTGAATTTGAAGTTTCTCTTCCTTCATTAATTGTAATAATTGATGGCCACAAAGTTTTCTTGTCAGGTGTGCAGTTTTTTTAGTGTTACTGTGTTGTTAAATTGAATGTATAAATGCAATAATTCACATAAAATTGAGATGTAAATAAATTCTTCATTTTAGACTTTTTTAGACCAACTTTTTTAACAGTATTTCCAATTTTCATTATTTTCTAGTTCTTTTATTTTTTGATCACCTGTAAATTAGGTTTTTAATTTTTTACACAATGAATTTTTCTTAAAATGTTTTTAGCATATTATGTTTTCTTAAACATTTTAATTTAATTTTACGGAATATGACGAACAACTTTTTTTTCTTAGTGATTTTTGAATTATTATTTTGAAGAGTTTTAAAAAATTATCAATTTTTTTGGTAAACTAAAGTCAAAAGTTTCCATTCCAGTCGAAGATTAAAAAGTTTTAATTAAACACATCTCTAAATTGGAGTAGGAAGATTGTGTTTCGCCAGACTTTTAAGTGGGGAGGCATTGAAAATCAGCATTATTTGAAATCCTGGACAACCCCTGGGTTTTTTTAATTTATTTGTAGATCAATTTCTTTTTATTGTTTTGTACAGAATGCGATGAAATGTTTTTTCGGAATTAGTTCTCTCTCTCTCTCTCTCTACGTGACAGAAAAAATATAAAATGTTTTTTACAATATTTGTTGAAACAGTGATAGCTGAATCAGGCCAAAGGCCACACATTTGAAGTACTCGATAAGAAAGATCGAATAAGCTTCTTAAATGGTTGACTAACTTGTTAACGTTAACCATTGCCCTATGGTAGGGTATTGATTGAGATAGTTAATTTTTTTCGCATAGTCTGGCACAAGGCTACAATGGGGAACCTAATAAAAATATTATTACACTTAGTATACTCATCATAACAAATCTCTCTAGGAGAATAATTATATAGCATTGGCCAGGGGTAAAAAACATAACGTCACGTGTGGATCAGTCGGTGAGAATCGAAATATATAGTCACTGAGACAAGAAAATAGCAGTTCAAACATATTGTCAAAAAAAAAAAAATCAATTCTTTTCACTTTCAGTCTTTGAAGATTTCAAAAAGAAAGATTCTTTCAAATCCTCAAAGCAAATTTTTATTTCGTTATGAAATCTTGCGAAATATTTGGCTTATTTTTACTTTTTTAACTTATAAAAAAAAAAATGAATAAGGAAAAAGTTATGAAATATTTTGATGAAAACAAGAAAGAAATTGAAAAATTTTAAAATAAATCCTGTGATTGTGAGTGAAGTAATTTTCCAATTAGAAATCCTTTTTGCAAACTTAAAAAATGTTTTCGGAGAAAATGAAATTTTTTGTCTACAATTTAGTCTTTTTATTACTTTTGTTGATGGTCATATAATTTTTTTGTGTGTGTTTATTAAACAGAAACATAGTTCAACTTAACGGCTCAAGTTAAGATTTTTATGATTTTAAAAATGCGACTTTTGGAGAAATGAAAGAATTCTTCAAGACGTCAATCCATCAAAGATGTTTCTTTCTCACATTTAAAACATTTGTATTAAGGGAAAAATAACTTTTGTAAAATTCAGTTTCATTGTTTTTTTATTAAAGAAAAATTCTTTAATTCTGACTTTTTCTCCAAAAAAAGCTTTTAAATTTTGAACTGTAAATGATACAAGTATTTCTCATAATAATCTCAATTTGGTGCTGTGTTTGCATTTTCTTGTATCTTTTTTCTTTTCTTTTTTGTACAAATAAAAAAAAATATAAAGAAAGTTTCAAAGCGATATTTTGTTGTCATCAAAAACAAAAATGTTCAAAGAAATCCCCCAGATTTTTCATATTTCGATATTTTAGAAATTGGTAGATGCAGTCTATGAACACAAAAATAAATTAATTTTCTTAATTTAAAAAGAAATGTTCGAATCTTTATTTTGAATTTGGTTCATTGCTATTGTTTTTTTGTTTGTGCTTCAAATCTTGAAATTTAATTATTTCAGAATAAAATGTATCGATTTTTGGAATTCAATAAATTTCAATTCAAGTATTTATTTATTTTAAATGTAAATCTTTCATGTACAAGCTGAAAAGTTCTCGTCACAAGCAAGAAAAAAAATATCTGGTTAGATTTTTGAAAGTGGCTGAGCCAATATAATTTATTTGTCTTACATCATTCGTTTTTATCTTATCATCATAGCTATATTTCCTGCGTTAACGAACAATAATAATTAATCTAAATCCCTAGTAGTAGGTATTAAAATTGGAATTTATTTAATCAAATCAAAACAACTTTAGACATTATTCTTCAGTCATTTTTTTATCTATCAGTAAATGAATAAAATAAATCTACTTTTAATTTCTTTCAAATGTGTAAAAGCAGGATGCCATGTTTGATTCCATTACAGTTTAAAAATATCAATTAGCAAGTTTAAAATTATCTGAATAAACGTCTTTTAAACCAGTATTTTAAAACTAAGTGATATTCATCATCATATTTTTAACTATGATGTTCTTAATAAAAAGACAAGAAGATTATTGAATGGCAAGGACTGTAAAGGGATTTTGTCAAATTATGTTACAAATATTTTTTTAAATTTACTTTTTGTAAAACTCAAAGAAATGAAAAATTAATATTTGGCGTTTTTCTGTGTCTACGTTTTAAAAAAGTGAGAATAGTTTTCAAGTTATTGGAATATTGATAAACAGAAATATAGGAATTCTAGATTTTGATATTTTTTTTCTTTTTCGAATAACTTCAAATATCAACATTTTTTTGTGCTTATAAATCAAAAAATGTTAATCCAATGAAAATTCTGATAACATATTTTTAAAAATGAGATAAAGCATAGGTTGATTTTTTTTAAAAATATATGTAAAAGTAGGTATATAAAGCTTACATTATTATGCAGTCAGAAATGTATCCTGAAAGGCTCTTCACAAATCCATTTCAATTTTTAAAAAAGTCTCTTTGCAAAGTTCTTTAAATTTCCAATGAATTGTGGCATTCTTTCATTTTGTTGTTAATATATATTTATATTCACTCATGCAAAAAGCTAAACTGTCTAATACAGCAATATATAGCATCATCTTTATAACTTGCCAGAATGAGATGATCAAATAAACTTTGAATATAAAAATGATTTCCTGTCATCAATATAAAGAATGTATTAGTTAAAACCAGTTTATTAAACATGGCTGCTTTTAAATTATTTTATCTGTTATAAGTAGCTAACATTAAATTGCAAGCAGTTGTTTTCATTTCAATTTTCTCTAAAAATAAAGATGAAGGGGGGGGGATATAAAAGTGAATTTAAAATGATGAATATGAGTTATGAAATGATTTGAGACAGCAGAACTCTCTGCAAAAGAGGTAGAATGATTATCAATTTCTATTTTCTAATGCTACATTGCTAATGGTTAAGCATATCAATAATAAAAGGAGAAATTCTTATACACTCACTGGCCCCTTAATTAAGGACATGGGAACAAATGCTCTTTTATACAAATTTGTAATCAGCCAATGGTTTAGCAGCAATTTAATAAATATAAGTATTTAAACATGGTCATGGTGACTTGCTGAATTTCATTTCATGCATTAGTATAGAAAAGAAAGGTGATTTAAATGGCAATGAAATTGGTATAGTCATTGGTGTCAGGGAGGCAAGTTTGAGGATTTCAACAACTTTTGATTAGTATTTTCATGCAGAATCATTTCTAGTGTTTACAGAGAATGATCAGAAAAAAAATTCCAGTGAATGGTAATTCTGTGAGTGGAAATCTCTTGTTGATGTAAGAGGCTAGAGAAGAATGACCTCTGATTGGGAGATTGGAGTTTTTGAACAGTGTAGAAGCATCTCTAAATTGCTCTTGTTCCCAGGTCTATCCTTACTCAACTATCAGCAAATAGTGAAAAGAAAAAAAACACTATGAAAGCATAAAAATACAATTTTATAGAATGACCAAGAATACATTTTATCTGTAGTTGAAGTTCCGCAGTTCCAACAGAACAATGCACCAAAAAATAGTGGTAAATTGGTTCACAGAACAAAGTACTGAGTTTTCCGTGTTAAAATGCCCTCCAAAGTCACCAAATCTCATTGCATAGATCATCTTTGGGATGTGGTGGAAAGGGAAGATTCAAATTCTGGATGTAGATCCAATCAATTGCAAAGAACTGTAGCAGTGGAATAATAAGAACAGAGATCCAGATTTCAAAAGAGTTCTTCCAGAACATTGTCAAATCCATATCAAGAACTGGGCAATTCTAAAGGCAAAAGGCAGTCCAAATCTGATGCCAGAAGAGTAAACATAATAAAATGACCATTGAGTGTGTATTCCATTCTGGTGCAAGGTTGAAAAAGTGAGTTCTCTCGACAAAGGAAATTTTGATCTCATTTCTGCTATTTGTTCTAAACAAAAAAAAACATACAGACTAGTTACAGAAAGAAAGAAGACTAGTATAAAAAGGTATATATTATTTTCTGATTGACTTCATTCACAGACCTATAATTAATTTCATTCTACCCATGATGCTCTAGGAATGTAGAAGCCATAATTTTTCTGTTTTTGAGTTAATACAAATCAATCACAAATAGGGAGGGTTTAGTTTCTAAATACCTCTTGTTTATTTTTCATTTACAACTTGTATAGACCTGAGTGTTTGACACAGAATTTATGTCTCCTGCCTAATGGGATATTTTCCATCTGAGTAGAAAGAATAACTTGTTAATTACCTCTTTAATTCCTATTTTTCTAACTCATTTTTCTGGAACATTCTCAATAGCTGTGACCTAAATTGTACAATTAATCTTTCTCAAACCTTGCAATCCTAAATTCTTGTGACACAAAAAAATGCAAACTTGTCAAAAATCATTTAATTTTTCTAATTTTCATTCAATTTAAAAAAAAAAATTAGTTTTTAAAACAAAACAAAAATAATTTCACAGTGGAAAATTTTTCTTTGCATAAAATTTGTGTGATGACTGCCATTGTTTTGTTGATGGGCCAAAGTATTTTTTAAATTCCTTTTTACATTTGTGTGACATTGTTATTGTGAGACAAAAATCTTTTGAGAAAAATTATTTGTAAAATTTGTGTGTCATATAGGCACCTTTTATAATGCTGAACAGATTTTAATATAAGGAGTGTGCAAAAGTCCCCAGAACCCACTTTTTGTGAAAACTAAAGTTTTTGAATGTTCTGTATTAATTGGTCATATATCCTGTGTTGAGAAAAAGAAAATGGCTGCAATCAAGATGTGACCTTGTATGTTGTTCCTTTTCAAGTTGGGCAATGTCTGCAGCAAAAGAGAAGATGATTGATGAAGACAATGGAGATGGCTTGTTTGGAAGCAGTATATGTTATAGTTTACAAAATTCATAAAATTTGAATTTGATTTTGAGGATAAACCATACTGTGGTAGATCACAAAAATTTGGAGGTGATGATTTACCAATTCTTTTGGACGATGATTTTGTTCAATCTGAACTGTGCATCCTCTCTCATCTCTAATTTGCTCACTTATAGCAGTAGATTACAACCAAGAATAAAATCTGGTTTGCTGCTAGAAGTTTTGTTCTTCACTTGTGGGTAACAATTTGGTCAAAGGGTAATTTTTAGGCCACAAGCATTTTGACTCGAAGAAACTGCATCCAATCGACAAATCTGGTGTCTGGTCTGAGCTGCGACGTAATAATATCAATTCATCCAGACATTAAAAAAAGACTTTATTGTGAAATGTGAATATTGGCTTCTATATATTTTAAATGACAAAAACTGTGGGTGTATTTATGTCAGCTTGCAACATCCATAGCAAAACTTATGACATTTTTCAAAAATTAGTTTTGTATTTAGGATATTAAAGGCATACTAGATTATAAATTACTAAAACTTGGTGAACCTGTAACTGTAGAATATTACAGTCATCACCTTGTTAAGGTTGGAGTCTGCATTTGAAGAAAAAAATTGGTATTTGCAAAAGACAGAGAATTTGGAATGTTCCTTAATATTGTTTGTTTACATGATGCTTTGTTGAAAAAAAAACAATAATGAAGTTGAATGAGAAATTCTTCATCATGCAACATATTCCCCAAGTTAGGCATCATTGGATTAACATTTGATCACTACAGCATTTTGTTGTAATGGAATGTCCCACACTCCCTATCGCCTATGTGGACTGACTATATCAGTAGCTATATATAGTGAGCACAGGATAGACATGGGAGCTTGCTTTGGCAATTGGTTGGAGATTCCTCTCCAGCTAAGCTAGTCGAACTCTCTGCCTTTGGGCAGAGAGGAACCCAGACGAGGCAATGCCGAAGGGCAGAGTCTAGTCTGGGGTGGTAGACAGCTACCCGACCCCATTTTTTACGGGGTCTACTTTGAATTTTTGCCCGAGCCTATGGGCTCGGATAACCCACGTTAAATTCTTGTGCCACATCTGCACAGGCAGAGAGGAACCTAGATGAGGCTATGCCGAGGGGCAGAGTCTCATTTGGGGTGTTAGACAGCTACCCAACCTCATTTTTAGGGGTTATACGGGGAATTTTTGCCCGAGCCCACGGGCTCAGTTTTGCCCCACATTAAAAAACAGCCATGTGCCACATCCTGCTTTGTGAGGAGGTAAGGTAAATAACCTTGCTTCGGGAATACTAGCCTGCTACCTGATTTCCTGTCTTTCAGTAGTGTATTCTCTTTACAATAAACCTCTCTTCTTTCATCTATGTGCATGTTGCTGTTCCCTCACTCAAGTACCACCTTTGTCTGTTTGTAACCTCTTTAAGAATACAACACATTCCTTATTATCTTTGATCACTACAGCATTCCTTATCTAGTTAAAAATTAAAAGATGTCTTCAATATTCAAATTCAAAATTTCTTTAACAATTTTGTGTTGAAATCAATCATTATTATCAAGACAAAATTCAAAGAATTGTGCAACAATGATATAATGTCATAGAATGTTGTAATATAGCAACAACTCTCAGTACAAGCTTATGAAGCTTTATTTGACTCATTCTACTTTAGCACAGAAAACGTTTATTTTATTATAGTGGATGGTTACAAGCAAGAGGGGAGATTGGAGGTGCTTATTTTATTACAACAAATATTAAAGAAAATAGTCTGAAATCTTTTGCACATGCTTATATTCTTTAAACAGAGTAAAATTCCTCAGTGATGTGAGCAATGGTGATTGCAGATTTTAGAATTTAATGCTAGTGCTTGTCCAATAAATAACGACAATGTATGTTTTATTTAAAGTGGTTAACAATTTCTCAGAATGCCTTCAGTTTTACACTGACTACTTTGAAAACTTAATAACCAAGATCAAATATAAAAATGTCAAGTCATAATTGAAATCTGCTTGGGAATCATTTTACTTGAAATTTAAATTGGCTGTATATCACTTGTGAGATGAAACAAATTTGGCTTCATTTCTTATGCATTCGTTCTGCCAGTGTTAAGAGAATTGTCCAAATTATGCCAATTTTAAATGTATAGAATTTTGTAAGTCTGCAATAGATTTCTTAGTATGTACAATTTGGTAGATTTAGATGACTCTCATCTTGAAGTTAATAAAATAATACTTTACCATTGGGCAATATTCAATAGTGAGTGTATTTATACAGATTATGCACCCCTATTGCCAATGAATAGCAAATGAAGCTCTCTGAGATTTTACAAGTACAAAACTAATTATTATTGCTTATGTTTCTTAAACTGAAATTTATGCTGGAAACAATTTGGAAAATTCATTCTTCTGAAACTGAGTCATGTGTCAGAGGTCATGGTTGGAAATCTGGTAAAAAGCCAATTGGTGAAACACAATCTTTTTACCCCTAATTCAATTCCCCTACCCCTGACTCCAAATTTGGCTTTGTGCTAAGCTAAGCTTGATATATATCAAGCCATACTTACAAGTAACTGTCAGTATTTGATGTAAACATTTACACAACGTTACTAAAAAGAAACCATTTTTTTTTAATCTAAAATCTTAAGCATAGGCATTTCATTTCTTCCTATGGCCTTTCATGTTTCAGTTGATTTTTTTCCATTCAAATAACAATGATACGTAGAATATTATTCTAGTGAAGTAGCAGAAAACTGAAACTTATCGGAAGTAAAAGTAATTATTTTGATGATTATATTGAAACGTTGAGGAGGAGTATCTGGAGGAGGAGTATCTTTGTTGCACCCAGAAGTTTTTGCTTTCATTTCTTGAAGAAAATTGAAGATTATTTTCAAATTGTTATTGAAAATTTAACATCTGGAGCTTGATATTCTTTTTCTGATGTTTTTTATCTTGTCACTTAGAAGATTATTACAAATATCAATTCTCTTGTAAATATTTCAAATATCAATTCTGTTGAGATTACTCAATGAACCATAGTTTTACACTATTTACATTATTCCGACTATTGTCCTCATCTTTGTCACCATATTTATCACAATGTTTCAGCCGTTGTATGCTCCGGCCTTCTTCAGATGATTAGAATGTCGAACTGAACCCTTTATTTCACTCATTGGGGTAGACTGTTCTAGTTCCATGTGCCATGTTTTAATGGATATTAGTTATCAGTTATCTCCTGTTAATTCCCCTCTGCAAGTTCTCCACTGCCTTAACCGAGTATTGAACTCACACTTTTTGGGTCCTGTCACTGGATCTAACCAACGCCTTTATCCACTGTGCCATGTGTCCTTGAGGATTCAGTTCGACATTCCAACCACCTGAAGAAAACCGGAGCATATAACGGCCAAAACGTTGTGATAAATATGGCGACAAAGATGAGGACAATAGTCCGAATAATGTAAATAGTGTACATAATACCTCATCTCAGAAATATAGACAGATACTGAACCATAGTTTTATTAACCATTATATATGCGATGCTGGACGACTGTGAAGTTTTTTCCAAAATATTTATAAAAGATGTCAGTATGCTGATTAAATTATGGTATTTCTTTCTCTTTTTGAAAGAAATGAAGAAATATGATAGTGAATTTTACAAAATAATTCTGGAATTAAAGCTAATATAGACAATTATACAAAATTCCAAATCCAGTGACTCATTAGGGGATGAGTGGCACTTACATGTACTGCAGCCATAGTTACAGTGGATGTGCCTAAATTCTCCTAGATTGGTTGTCTTACCAAGGTTAAAGAGCCCATTCTGTAATCCTGTTTCACCCATAGCTGGAGTAAAATGGATTCATACCTGTTACAAATTCATCATTTCTAAATCAATGGAACACACTTTATCAGAATTTGAACCAGGCATGCTGATTCCATTCTCAATGCATGCTTATGGCCACATCACATTGTAACACCAGTTCCTGTATGATCAGTGAAGTTAAGCAACATAAACCTGGACAGTAACTAGATAGGTGACTGCTATGAAATATCAGGTGCTGTAAACTTGGATGTGTGGGTGGTGTAATGGAATAATGGCTTGGAACTGTTAATTGGAGAGCCAAGTTCCAATTCCCATTGGGTTCATTATATTCGCTTAGATGCAAATACCATCAGGAAAGGTAGAAATTCACTTGTTCTTCTCTCAGCAATAGATTAATTAGTGAGACTTTTATTACTAAATCATTATTATCTGAAAAAAAAAATTCTTAGAATCTAAAAATATTTTCTGGCATTAAATAACCTGCAATGGATTGATAAACTGTAAAAAAATGAGTCAATCAAAGAAAAAAAATGCAATCCACTGTCAGTACCAATAAACATTAGGCTACCAGAAGAATTTTAAATAGATCTCTTAAAATTTGCTGCTTCTTTAAGGCTGAGAAGAGAACACCCAAATACTTAGTTATGTATCTTTTGAATAGATCTCTTAAAATCTTGTGCTTTATGCCAGTTATCATAATTTAATAATGATTATCAATCCTCCTGTAAATTGACATTTATTATGTGTCTTTATATAAAAGTTTTAATAAACTTTTATAGGTATTTGATAGATTATTTGTCAAGAAAGTATTTTTTCTCTGGTTCGAAATCTGTTTTCCTACAAAAAAGACAAAGATAATGCATTTCAACCTCTGGTTCACTGTTTTACTACTGAGATATACATACCACTGCTACAATAACAATTCTTATATTTAAATCTAAGCTTTAATAAATGTTTCAAATCTATTATTTTGAATTTTGTTAAGGGAAGATATTTTGACTTAAGTTTTAATTTTAGTATTTCTTGTATATTTAACAAAAAATACTAAATTTGAAATTAACACATTTACTCCTGCATATTACACGTATGTGTCTTGTGACTGTCAGAAGTCACAAGACACAAATGTACAAACACACATCACATGGCTAAATAACCACATAAGAGTCATTATTTATAATTTAATAAATTTAATTTTATTTCTTAAAATAAAGCATAAGTCCTCTTCTATAGAAATTTCTAATGGTAACAAAAACACAGATTGAATTATTCAAACATTTATTCAAATATCCAGTGTTGCAGTGAATGTGTTTTTAAACTTAATTTTATTTACCAAAATAAAACATAAGTAGTTTTATACACAACACAAAAGATAGATGACATTATGGATCCAAGACTGCAGTGAATGTGTCAGTTTTACTTTTTAATTCTAATTCTTTTTTTAAATAAGAAACAATCATTTTATTATTCAAACTTTCAAGTGTTCAGTTCTGAGAAAAATCCAAATAGTCAATAAATCTGGAACATTCCAAATATATAATTACTGAATATAATTTATTATGTCATATTATTTCTATTTCATCAATTTTTTTTGTTTATTTTTGTGTAAAAAAAAACTTCAAAGCAGATAATTTATTTCTGTGTTGGTCTTTTGAGTGCAAGAAAGAAAAGGAAAAATGTTTCAAAGAAGGAAATGTCTTGCTTTGTGATCAAGATAGTTGCATTTTTTCCTCTCTTGCCATTGATGTATGTTTGAAACAAGAAACAAAATTTCAAAGGAGTTTTTTTCTACACAGGCAGGTCCTCCTGATTTGATAAAATGGTGCAACACAATCTTCTTGTCCCTATTCTCTCTAGATTTCACTTCAGGCTAGATTAAATTTAGTTAATATCAACTTTTTTTCATTAATTATATAAATTCTTTCTTATAAAGCATTTTATAAGTTTGCTGTTCATAATGTGGAAATCTTGGAAATGAGTTTAGAATTCATAGAATTTTAGAATTCTTCAAATCAGCATGTGTAAGTTGCTGATTATTATTATTGCTGATGCAATTTATGCAAGTATAATTGCATCTGGTATTCTTATACAGTTAGAATACAAAAATCATTGGTTACCATGATGAAAAATTTCTTTGTCTAATGCCAGTATAATTATCATTCAGAAACATGAAAATTGCCAACGATTGTGTTTGAGTTTTAGTCAAGTTGAACATGATTTTTGTTTTTTTTAAATAAACCTTTAATAAAAATATCATAAAAGTCATGTTTACACCAGCAATTTTAGGACAAAATAAATTAGGTTATATTAATTTCCTGTCTCTTTGTTGCTGATAATTGTTAATTTTGTGCTTAAATAATTGTCTCTATGCAGCTCAGTGTTACATAAAGTTCATCTTTCTCTTTGGAACTTCAATCTTTGCTCGTTTTTTTTTCTGTACTTCTCCATATTTGTCTTAACTAAAGTCTTTGTTGCTATGAGCTTTATACTTGATGGTATGAATTATGACAAATAAATATTCTCCTTATTTTTTTTTGTCTGATGAAAATATTTGGGACAGAACATTAAAACTGATTACAAGATGGTAATTGTTTCCAATTATTAGTAGTCACTTTTCAGTACGGTAGAGATGATTATGGGATGTTGGCAACTAGTAGGCTATTGTTGATATTTACTAAGCTTAGCTTAGTATAGCACAAAACCCAGATAGGGCAGGGGAGACGGAAAGAGGGACAGGAGATTGCATTACGCTAATCTCCTAGGTGAGACAGCCTGCCTGTCTGTCTAGAAAACCCAAATTCAAATTCCTAGTTTTTACTTGGGTTAGAACATCAATCAATAGCATTGGGGGGAAAATATTTGGCTTCAAGGCAGGCCAAAGGTGTTATTTTATACAATCTTAATTTTGTAATGATATATTGTGCTACCCACAAAAATGGTAACCCAAAACTTAACCTATTATATTTAACATTATTTTTTATCTGATTATTTTTCAATTATTGTTAGCCATTGTGTGTGTGTGCATGGCCCTGGACCCCTCACCTGAGACACAGACCTTACATTCTTGTCTGCAATGTCTGAGAGAAACTCTTTTTCTTCTTTCTAGGGTCGGTTGTTATATATCTGTCATACATAATATTTCCCACACGGGCATTCCAGGTGCAGTTGTACTGATCACATGAGCCTCCATGAGGTCAAATGTCAGGTCAACCTGCTGATTCAGATTACTTCTCTGAAGGACATTGAGTGCAAAGTCTATTCTGCATGATCTAAGGTGAGACAAAAACTACAAGTATGAGGCAGGATCAAACACACCACTCAGTAGTAATGATATGTGAGATCATTAACCATTACACTACACTGAGGTGCTCAGTATATAAATGCAGATTTAGATTGAATAGCAAAATAGTAGTGGTTTATCTTGTAAAAATAATTATAGTTTTCTGTTTAGTCAAAATTCAAACCTGTTGTGAGTAGCGTCTGGAGTGGTTTAACACTTTGATCATTGCATGGCAGACTCTTCTGCAAGTGTGGCAGATGAAGATGGAAATAAGGTCTGCAATTGCCCACTTAGCTTTCTGCATTGCTTTCTATCCTTCATCTAATGGCTTCAGTTTTTCTCATTCTTTATGGTGCCTTTTTGAACAGCAGCTCCTGGCTTAATGCTTGCTTGCAGACCATCTTGAAATGTAGTACAGGGTAGCCTGCCAGATGATGTCCCATGTCCAGCCTGCTGTACATAATGTCTTTTTATATACAACGGTCAATCATTTGATGCCCATGATCCAGCCATCAAAAACAATGATGGCAAAAGAGGAAATGGTCACTTTAACTTATTTTGAGCATGCATGTGTATCAAAATAATTTTGATGAAAATCCTCATAAAATTTTGTATTCTTTTTGTTTCAGTGGGGACGAGGGATATCTAAACTCTAATATCAGCTGATAGCATTCTTGTTATGCCACGATGGGCAGGATTGGGTGCTTGCCCTTTGACCTGTCTATTTTATCATTTTTGTATCTTCTTGAAACAACAAACTGTCAGACAACGTCAGTTTATTCTTACCAGTCAGGCACAACAATACTAAGCGACATCTGCTTGTCAGCCGACTAATCATCATCGTATGTTGGCTTTATTTTCTTTGCCCTCTTTTTCACCTTATTTTCTTCTTCCTCTTACTCTCCACTTCCCTCCATTACTCCTTCCATTATTCTTCATTACTTCCTCTCTTATTTCTTGTCTCTATCTTTTCTATTTACACCCTTGTCTACTTCTTTACTTTCCAATTTGTTTCATTCTAATCTTAAACCTCAATTATTACAATTTTTCAAAAGTCACCTGGAATCAGTACACAATTATGTAAAATAATATAATAGAAATTTTTAAAATAGATTTAATTAAATGTTAAAATTAAAATGCTGACAGTAATAACAATAATTCCAGAGAATTACTTAAGCTGTCATGTGATCCCTGTTTGATGAAATTCTATAGCTAACCAGAAATAATTGATATATTTGCTATTTTTTTTTTTTCCAAATGTTTCAATAAATGACAGACAGTTGCTGGTTCATCATAATAGCTTAGACTTGGCTTCCAACAATTTTAATTATGAGAAGCAAAAAAAAAAAATTAAAATATCACTAAGTTATTACTTTTATTTTTATGAATAAAAAATATTATTGTTTTACTTATATAAAATGCAATAATTCCTTTTGATAAACACCTAATATTTGTAATATTAGGCTAAACTTGAAAACATCACCAAAATAATAATGTAAAACAAATACTGCTGATTTTGTGTTTGGATTAACTGGAATATTCGAGTGAATTCAAGTGCATATTCACATGCTGAACATTTAAATGAGCAAATCTTTAATATGTTCTTGTCTCCCTTTATTTTTATAAGAATATTTTCTTCTCAACAGGGCGGATGTTATGAAAAGAGTTGTGTGCAAATGGTGAAATTTGATAAGATGCTGTTTTGACAATTATTGAGGAATGTGCATTTTGTATTTCTGAGTTTTGCTACTGTGTCTTTATTTAACCCCCAAATCCAAATCTGATCTACACATAAAAATGACACTAAACACTATGTCTTCCTTTTCTTATGTTGCTTACTTGAAATCAGCTTTTTCTCAGAGTTTTTAGAATTACAGTTATTAAACATTAAACTCAAATGTTGTATTGTAGCCTGTTGATCCCAATTTATAAGCAATCATTTTCAAGAATATGTCCTGTGACAAGAGTGGATAGGAAAGGTTTTCTGGAGTTGGGTGAGTGAGGAAAGGTTTTCTGGAGTTGGGTGAGTGAGGAAAGGTTTTCTGGAGTTGGGTGAGTGAGGAAAAGTTTTCTGGAGTTGGGTGAGTGAGGAAAAGTTTTCTGGAGTTGGGTGAGTAAATAAAATCTCTTATGACCATAGATTTTTTTTGGTGCCTGCGCATTTACTTTTAATATTAAACCAAATGATTTTTGCTTCTCCATCTTTATTTGTTGATTATTTAACTGGGAATTAAAAAAAGGAATAAACTGAACACTAAAGAAAATTAGTATAAAAAAAAAAAGGATGAATCTTCTTTTAAGGGGTGAGGCAAGGATTGTTTTGTTTGTTTCTAAAACTTTGGTCATATTTTTCTTTTTCTCATCACTTTGATGCCTGCCATTTTCCAAAATTGTTTCACATAATTTACTTTTCTGTTTAAAGTGTTGGCAATTATTGTAAACTGATTTGTTTGGACTAATATCCTCATCTTGGTTGAGATCATTACAAGTTTTGAGGTGTTGTACCCTCTTGCATTCTTTAGATGTCAGTCATAATTGGTAACCTTCCAAGAATTTCCAACTAAACCTTCATTCAATCTGTGGGAGTAGATTGTTCACAGTTCTTTGTGCAGACATTGACATTAGGTTTAAGATACCAAGTTTCATCAAGTGAATTATCCAGGGAACACTTTGTCCAGTGGATAAAAGTTAAATAGACTGAGTTACCTAGTGTTTGTGAGTACACTCTTTCAATCAGGTAATAATAATAATAATAAGAAGAAAGATGAATTTTCTTGCATAGACAAAGAACTGACAACACTTTATCTCCACAGATTGGATAAAAATTTGTGTTGGAAATTTTTGGAAGGTTACCAATTATGACTGTTGTACTCTGCCAACTATCTGAAGAAGGCTGGAGTATTTCAGGATATAAGCAGCATATTGGAACCTTTAAGAAGCAAAAATATTGGACAGAAGACTGAAAAATTTCTCCACTTTGTAAATGGCAATGGTTTTAGTAAATCTCAATTACTTTATTCTTATACCAATGAGATAAAAATATATCTGGCCCCTGGTCACTCAGTTGTTTATATAACACTGGACAAGATAACATGTCTGCCTGTGGAAGTCCCACCCCATTATCTAATGAGACCTTCCATTCTACCATTTCTATATGTCCCCTCCCTCCTCTGACCACAGGACAATTGATGTGGTCAGTTGAAGGTTTGCCCCAGAATATACGTGTGATTGTCTTCAAATTTGTGGGGATACAATTCTCCAATATTATTTTGTATTGGGCCCACTGAATCCGTGGTGTCATCAATTTCCATTTCTTCTGGTTCATTATTCATGGTATTTGGTTTATTTTGTACATTGGATGATAAAAAGGATTATAATCTTTGTTGATCACCATAGAAAATTCACTGGGTTGCTGCAGCTGAACCCTAGAATCTGCTGAGGTAGCATACAGTTTTGGTTTAGATGTGGTTAATCTACTTTCTGTGTTGCTATCTTAAACCGGCTGTAAATCGGGGTGTCATGAGGTCAAAGAACCCACTCTCTGGGTAGAATGATGAGAGGCATCAACAACTGGGTGAATCTTATGGAAGAAGTGATGGTTGCTTAGAATTACTTGATTGCTTTCATCCCCCTGCACACAGTACTGCTGGTTACTGAGTATCTCTGCAATTTTCCCTGTTTTTGCCCACTAACACAGGTAAGGACCCTCTTGATTCTAGATCTGAACAGAATCGCCAATTTGTAATTCCTGAAGTGGACAACAATATTCATTGTAAGAGTATTCATTCCACATGTGCCTTTTAGCCATTGCTGCCTAAGTTCACCAATTTCTCTTCACTGTTTACGTATCTGGTATTTGTCCTATAGGGCAGGGAGGTGATTTTTGATAACACGACCATATAACATCATAGCAGGAAACATGTCAAGATCTTGAACAGGGGTGTGTTGTGTTGGGTCAGCAAAGCACGGGCTGCACGATCATGACACAGCTGCTTGTGTTGTCTGCGAGTATACACTTAGCTGTTTTGACAGCTAGTTCTTCCTGTCCATTGCTTTGTGGGTAGTAAGCTGACTAAATACATTTCCGTATTCCCCAGTTCTTAAGGAACGAGTCGTATTCTTGAAAATCAACAGGTGGTCCCCCATGAGAAGAAAGTTCTTAAGGTGTACCATATATACAGAACCAAGTTCTCAAGGTGTTACATACTGTCCTGGCCTTCCCAGATGACATTAGGTCCACTTCCACCTAACCAGTTGACTGGTTTGCATATATAACATAATTTCTACCATGTAAGTTGAAAAAGTCAATCACAGTTTGTTGGAATGGGAATTCAGGGTTAGACAAAGACTCGTTAAGCTGTTACGGGGCGATAGAGTTACATATCTGGCATTAGGCTCTGGTTTGCTGGAGGCTGGCATCCAAACCAGGCCAAAATAGGTGTTCTCTCGCATTTGCTAGCTTTGCCAGGACAATTACAGTGTTTTTGAAAAAGAAAGTAACTGATTCCTGTTTTATTGTAATGTGTTGAAAGGCATGTCGTTTTATTGATCTTGAAGGTCTTGACTCTGTCCTTAATTTTCCACACAATTACTTGCTTCGACTCCTCAAAATGGTCAAGTGTTGATTCCAATAAAATTTTTGGTTCTTTGAGTGCAGTAATTTCCAGAATGGGGCCATCACCTCAGCTTGCAAGAATGCATAAGATACTCACTTCACAAGTCCAAATCAGGACCTGACACCTGTGATATTTGTGCATGTAGAAAAGGGAAGGATGGCCTCAGTCATTTTCTTCATTTTGATTTCACACCATCGGCCATTATTAAGAACATGGCTCACTCTACCTCATTCTCTGCAAAATGGAATTTGTCAGGGTTAAACACAACCCCATTCTTCCCACGGCCAGTTATATGTTCCATTATGTACCAGAATGAGTACTCTATAGAATCATCCCAAAGGAGGCTATCACCTATACAACAGTTTTTTCAACCTGTGTCCACTATAATATTGTCGAACCATCTCCAGATATGTGAAATCCCTGGGGTGCATGAAGATATTTGTACCGGCCATATTCAGTGATAAATGTAGTGTCATCTTGTGCAACTGGGGAAAGCGGTAAGCTATGGTACCCATTCCATGCATCCAGTGCTGTTTTCCTTGTCTAAGCCAGAATGATAGAGACCTGGGGATGGGGGTGTAATGGGTTTCTCTCATGGTGGCAGTGTTCAGTTCTTGTAAGGCCACCATGCGTCTGGGGAAGCTGTCTTTTTTGGGTGTGACTATCATCCTTAAGCACGAGGTTGTAGGAGTGCCCACTGTCATCAGTTCAATTATACCCAATGAGGCATCTTGATTGAGGTCCTGTTTCACTCTCTTCTTCCAAAGGTGAGGGACAGGGTTCAGTGTGTGGACCCCTGACGACATTGCATTAGGGATGATGGTAATGTCCAATGACTTTCCTGTCAGAGTCTGTAAGGGTTGGTGTGGACATGTATTAAATGCGCTGGACTTGAAATGGGGTTACATATCCATTGTTCCAGGAGGTGCCTGTTGGTTTCCATTGGAAGGAACGAGATGGAATTAGGCATCAATGAAATGGTTTTTCTGCACAAGGAATTTTCCTTTGCATCCTTCAATGAGTTGCACCATGATGTTTGAGCTGGGAAATTTTACTATCCTGTAAGCATGGCATCAGTTTCCATGAGCAGAGATATAATGGTCGGAAAACTACCTTATATCCATGGCATGCTGGAAAAAATTGAAAAAATCAACTCACATGCTAAGCTCTGATAACCTCCTCAGTAGGCCCAACATAGAAATGAACATCATACGAGAGCTTTTAATTAAAAAGAAAGATATTAGTTAGAAAACTAAAAAGATTCCACCACTTAATACCACTATAGGTAATATAAAAGTAATATATATTCTAGTACAGTTGAAGAGGCACACAAGTGACATTAGGCTTAAGGTTCCCAGTTTCCACTGTTGAATTGTTTAATTATTGGCTAAATAAATTGAGTTACTTGGTAGTTTTGAGTTCAATCCCTGGATTGGGTAGTGAAAAAAATTATATACTCTTATTCATTGGAAGAAGAGACAAGTGACATCACAAGGATGAATTAATATGAAAGAATTGACTGATGAGATGCCCTTAAGCATGGAGAATGGAATGAGAACAGATACCTGGAAATTGAATAAAGGGTTCAGTTCTAAATTCCAAGAAGGCTACCAACTTCCACTGGCACCTGAAGAGAACCAGGGAGTACAATGGCTGAAATGTTGTGATGATAACAAATAAGATGAGGATACTAATCCAAACAAATCAGTGTATAATAATTTCTCATCTGAAAAATGCAAACAAAAGATATTATTTTCTTGTTATCAATAAACTGGAGAATATTTAGGTAAGCAGGGGGCTGCTCAACTAGTAAACCTACCAAAAATCATTTTCAAGTATAAAGTGAATGCTGAATATTTTAAGCTAAATTTTAGATAAAAATATCTGGAGGAGAATATGGTAAATGTTTTAAGCTAATGTTTTATTTCTTTATCCTGACAAATATATAATTTATGCTGAAACACCTAAAACATTGTGAGAAAAACTATCATTTAATATTTTACAGGATTTAAGAAAATGTATTCAGTGTGTAGAAATCCATGTTTGAAGTCTTTTAAAATCTTAAGTAAAACTTTTGGTACTTCTTCTTTATTATTATCAAGAAAGTCATCTGCTGTTTTTAATCTCTGCAATCCCTTCCCTTCATGCTATGTTTCTTCACAGGGGTTTTTATTTTTTTTTTGCTTTATTTTGTGAATCACTATGCTTTCTTGGGAGAAATAGTGGAGTTGTTTCCCATCACCTTCTCCACAGTTTGGAATTAAAAGTCATCCTTCTCAGAGAGAGAGAGAGAGAGAGAGAGAGAGAGACTCTACTCTTTAACCCACAGCTGGGTGTAAGGGGAGAAGAGATGAACTCAGTGTATTAGTGTGAAAAATTAGCATAACCATTTCAAAATGGCAGTATCAGTTATGTGCATACTCAGTGACATATAACCTAAATTTTAATAGTTTCATGTTAGTATTAATTTTAATGGTTTAATTGTATGTGTAAAAATGATGACAATTACTCTTGATTAACTATTAGCTATTGGAGTGATTGCTCTCTTTTCTAGTAAATGAATATCTATTAATTGATTAGGAAGGAAACTCCCATCAATGCTAGAAAAAAACAATTTCATTTAGTGAACGTGAGAAATCTAATTTCCGGAAAAACTGTTTTCAGAAAAAGATTTTATTTTTGTGTTCAGTAAAAAAACATTATTACTAGTTTATATATGCCAGAAAAATGATAACATCTGTCTTTAAATACATAAATAATTTGCCAAGGGAAATAACTCAAGTACAGTAAAAAAATAAAGCACTTGACATAAATAATCAAATACATTGAATTTTTCATCAAACAAATGGACATTTTGTGTCCAGGTGACTGGGTGGTTCAGACAGTTGTTTATATTCATCACTTGGAACTCCTGTCACTTCATGGGAAGTGGGGGGCCATCTTCAGAATGACATTAGCTGTGTATGCTTTCCTAGCAGAAACACGCAGATTCATTTGGTCTACAAAAGATATCTGGAGAAAGATTTTTATTTTTGTTGAACTAATCACTATTTTCATTGTGAATAAATTAATCTACTGATTGGGTCCAATTAAAAATAAAAAATGTATTTGATTACACAAAGATCTTCCATACTCTTCTTAAAGCCAAAGTCTGTTCTTTTTCTATTGTGTATGTGTGTGTATATATGTGTGTGTGTACACATGGGGAGGTTGCTAACTGATATAAATCTTTTCTACAAACTTCTCTTGATACTGATTGAGGATTAAGTTCTGGCAAATGTATTTTCTGTAAAAATGGAATAATCCTAAGTAAAGCAGCAAAACTAAAGGTTTTTTTTTTGTTCTACTTAAAATTTAAATCTTGATCAACAGTGTAATTGCTGACGAGGCCAAAATGACTGTTTTTTTCCTTCTTATATTGATAGTGTTAATAAATAATTGGGTAGTTCAGCTGGCAAGTGAGTGGTCTTGTTTATATTGAGCATTAAAAGAAAGAATCCCTGCTGATAGCCAAAAGGTAAAAACATGTATCTCCCTGTTAATCCCTCTTGCTTGTTTTGGGTAAAGAGAGAAACACTTGTGTCTATCCTTGTCTTTCTGCCTGTTTGACCCTGTCATATCTTGCCCAGATGCTCAACAATTCTGAGGTGTCATGGCATGCAACAACTGGTTCATGATAAAAGATTGTCTATCATCTTCTGCCAGATTCTTTATTTTTTTTCCCTTTAATTTTATATTTCTTCTTTTTAACCTTATTGGGTAGGTGGGAGGGTCTCTTCTCTTCATAGAACATTGATGAAAAAAAAAGAAAAGAAAACTTTGAGGTCCATGAATTTAGAAATGGACACACTGTCAATGGTTTGGATGTTTGGTAAGTGTTTTGACAAGGAAGGAGATTATGCTAGCAAAATAAATTCCTTTTTCCTTTTCATCATTAGGCTACAAACTTATTGATGTACCTATGTAAGTACATAGGTCTTCTTTATTTTTAGATAATTTTTCTCATTGTCCTAATATTTGAAAAAAAAACTGTCCATTGATGTTTTTGTTTGTTTTGTTCTTCAATTTTCTTTGTATTTTTTTTAATCATTTCATCCCAGCCAAGGCAATAATGCCACTAAAACGCAAGAGGTTACTGAAAAAAAATGAGAAGATGCTAGTGAAGAGAAACGTCAAGAAAAGAATAAGTTTCAGGAAGACAGAAGATAGCAATTGATGTTAAATTTTTATAGATCATAAGTGGCAGAAAAGCAAGAAACCAGAAGAGAGTTCCACAGATGAGAAGTGCGAGAAAAGAAACTATTCAAATCTAGCTATATCAACAGTAAATCAATGAGACATAGTTGCCAATCTAGTTATACGCATGCAGTCAAACTACCAAGAAGGAGAGTTCATTAGAACAATTGCCATTAAAATATTTTTAGAAAAGACAGAGGGAAGCCACATCACAGTGGTGAGAAAGTGGAAATGCCAGATCAGGACTAATAACATTACAGACCCTTCTTTAGATTTTGTCAAGAATCTTGAGATAGATAGCAAGAGCACAGGACTAGATATGGCATGAATATTCAATTCCACTTCAGAAGTAGAATATTTGAATATAATTGAATAATTGAATCAATTACTAGGTCTGCTGCTATGAAATTTGGTTCAATTTTTCTTGTTAGAATCCATCTTGCATGTGTATAAATTTACCATTTGTACGAGCATTGATTTTTGCTGCCAAGTTAACATAGGATCAAATTTATGAATAAATTGCCTCTTCACATGAAATATCTTTTCAAACAAAATTGGAGAAAAGAATATTCTGTTGAATATTTTATACAAGTCCTGTACATTCTGTTCATTTTATAAGCACTGAAAATTTAAACCTTAAGGAATAAAAGTGCTGTTTGAATAATTTGAGAAATGAATGACATTTTACTGAACTTTCAAAGAAAAACTGCTTAAACTAAACAATCAGGATTCAAGTCATTTTCTGCTTACCATTCAAGAAGGCAGTATTATTACTTTTTTTTCTAAATAGAAAGGTAAATTAATTAAAAGCATAAAATTAGATTTTGGTAGCAATGCAGCTCTTCTATAAAAAAAACACATTTGTAAGGCTTAGTTCAGTATATTAAAAAAAATGCTTGAATTTTCTAAGTGAAAATGTTGCTTGATTTGAAAACCAATTATGCCTTGTCTTGTGATTTGGAAGATGTTTTAGAATTATCATAATTAGTGTAAATAATTCTTCTTGAATTCCACCTGTTTAAATTCCACCGATGAATGATAGCATTTCTTAATAAATCTGGTATTATTATATAATGTAGCCAAATTTTCTCTAAAGAATGTCTGCATTTTGGTCTGTTGTATAAAAATGAAGAAAGGAACCATCTGGTTTTGAATTTGGATCATTTATATAATTGTGTCATGACATGTGTATAATGAGGAGTTGACATGTGTTGTGAGATTGTTTTTTTGAATCAGGACATGAAGAATGAGTGAACAAAAATATTAAGACTGGCACCAATTTATGTAGGTCCAGCTATGAGCTATTTCAAGATTTTCTGTCCAGAATGGCAAGAAAAGTTACCCTGTGCAGCTATTCAGTAGTGACAGTGGTTGTGTAGATGAAGAAAATAAAACTATTGGCAAAGACAACAGAATAAATTCCTGATCTTGATAGTTTCATACCATTGTATCTCTAGTGAAATAAATTTGCTCTTTATTTAGAAATAAATGACAAAGATGAGTCTGATGTCGAAGTAATAGAAAATAAACTGAAAATAAGTTGGTTTTCACTGAGGGAGCATTTTTATCATACAGAAAGTATGGCATGTTGCAGTGGACAGGACAGCAAGTGAATGTTTTTAGTCAACAAAATGTTTGGCAGGCCTGTCTGGAGTAGAAGAGAAAGAATTAGAGAGAATAGTAAAGCTAGCCTTTGTAATTGGTTGTACTACTACATTGGTTACTACTAGACTGGTTGACTAGTGAAGCAGAGCAAAAATAATAAGGGTAATAGGTAAAAAGAGAAATTGTGTGTAAAATCACCAAATTGGTGGCACTAGAGATGTATGGAGGAAGGATAAAGCAGACTGTGATTATGGCAGATTGCACAATTAATGATATTGATATGGTCATTAGAATGAAATTGATTGACAAATCAGGAAAGAGTGAATTTCTGAGCAACCTATGTACAGTGAATATACAGGAAGGAATTGATCATTGTCCAAGAAGGAAAAAGAAAGCTATAGAGATTTAATGATAAAAATTTCAATGCTGTATTTGACAGAGAGAAATGGAAAGTGAAAATTACCTTTGAAAAAGAGGTAAATAAAAGAATAGAGAAAAATGACCTTGTGCCATGGAGTGAAGAATGTAACAATTGGTATTATACCATTAATGGCAGTGATTCAACCAACAAAAAATAAAATCAGACGTGTTCTAAATTTCAGAGAGTTAAATAAATATGTCACATGGGTGGTGATTCAATTGATGTGTACCATGAAATTATGCATGAATGGAGGTGAATGACTGGTGCAGCTGCAACTGTCAATTTAAAAATTGCTTGACTACCGAGGAAAAATGTATTATCCGAACTCTGCACTGAAAATAATGGCAGTTATTTTGAAAACAATTTTCGGTAAAGATAAGAAAATTAGAGAAGCTACCAGTTATTACATTGATGATATCTTAATTGATGAGTCAATAGTAACAGTAGAATAAGTGCGATGTCATCTGGGTTAACTGCAAAGTCATCAGAATCATTTGATGTAGGCACAGCACATGGGCTTAGATTACATAAGAACAGGATAGTAGAATTAATTTTCCCCGAGTGGAAATGAGATCCTTCAAGTTAATGACAGAGTAAGCATGAGCTATTTTTAGTATGTGGAAAACTGATTGGACACACTATACCCCCCCCATTGCTAGTTGGCTTCAAACTGATTGCAGATACATAAAGAGACATTAAGGAAGTAGGGATGATAAAGTGAATGAAAGAATGGTTAATATAATGGGAGATTGTGGAGGAGTGTGAGCCAGTTCCAAAAAAATGGCATGTCCCTCATGAAAAAAATGGAATTGTGCAGTGTGATGCAAGCAGTATAGCATTAGGAGTCGTACTGGAGCTAGAGAAAGACACGGTTTGATTGAAGAAGAAAAATGATGCTGCCCATGTTAATGTTGTCAAATTATATGCAGTGATGAAGGGTCTCAACCTGACACTGAAATGGGGATTGCATGATATTGAAGTGATGACTGATTCTGTCACTGTATTTACGTCGATCTAATCTGTGATTGCAGACGACAAGAGGGTGTAAAATAAAGGAATAGCAGAGATGCCTGTTAAGTGTCGTTTGTGAATTCTGGAAGAACTGATGCATGAGTTTGAGCCAGAAGACCAAATTGTGCACAAACTGGATCAGAATGATCTAAGGGAACTACACAATATGCATCATTTTGGTGTAGAGAGAACCCTATTTCTAACCAGAAACATTAACTTCCAGAGTAACCAGGGGGGGACATATGGAATGTGGTTAGAAGATGTGGGTGAGATCAATCTTTTGATCCTTCACCCATTATGCATGAAAGTGTTAAACTTCATGAAGATGAGAATTGGAAGAGATTGGCTATTGATAGGACACACTATTGACAAAGGCTGTACCTCATTGTGATTGTTTATGGATCGAGAAGCAAGAATAGCCATATGAAAAGAAATCAGTAGAAAGGCTGCAGGTGGAAATTGCTAAGCCATTAGATGAAGTGCTTTTAAATAGAGGTCCTGTGAATTAAATATTACGGCACAAAATCTGTGATTTTAAGAAAGACATTAGTTAAATGGATTATCAGGCGGTTCTTCAGAGCTGAATATAGAATTAACAAGATTGAAATATTTGAAAGACATCACCGTATAAAAAAATTGATGTTAGAGATAGGGAGCATTTCACCCAAATGAAGTAAGTCTTCTGACAGGATATGACATGTATAAGCAGAGTCTTCCACAAGCCACACCAGGGAATTTTATTGGGGGTGATTAGTGGGGGTTGGCGTGTTCTATAACAATGAAGAAAAGGGTAATCAGATGGATTTGGATGTTATTATATTGTTGGTTCATTTGCATAAGTGTATCATCATGTGATATCATATGATATCATGTGATATCATCATATGAATATAATGAGTTCATGTGCATTGTGAGACTGGTTTTTAATTCTGAATGCAGACAGTGAACAAGTGACGGATTTATATATTTAAAATATTGTGACTGGCACCAACTTGTTGTAGATTCAACTAAATGATCAAAGCAATTTCTCAGAAGTTAGAATCTGATGATCCAGTTGTCATTATTTGTTTTCATTACCATTTTCAACATGATCAACTTGAATAGGGTTTTCTTTTCTCCATTTCTGTTTTTTTTTCTCTTTTCAATATATTTTTTTCATTCTCATACATCATCAAAGTTTATATTTCCTTTCACTTCTCTTTATTTCAGGTTTTCTTTACAACTCAAAAATCAAAATAGTTACCAGTTAAAATTTTGCATTTTATAAATAGTAAATGATCACAAAAAAGTTTACAATTGGAAAATTTATATTTTAATTCCATAAATTATTGTTTCAGAAAAATATCCAATTCAAATTAACCTTTAGCCTCTGTATTATTAATATTACTTCCCTTTCTACTGCATTCTTTTTTCAAGCCCTCTCGATTACAGTATCCTTATTGTTAATTTCACTCAAAGTTGTTTTCTGTTGCCATAGCAGGATATGATAACACAACTATAAAATTCAAACACACAGTTCAGTACTCTTTTTTGTTTCTCTTGCTTCAAGTCTCTTCTTCATCTCTGAGTAGATTGTCCATCATTCACTTCCATAGAGGAGGAATGATGTTACATAACAGTTCAGTACTTTTTTCTTTGTTTTTAACAATATTTTTCTGTTTCTTAATACTTTGCTTAGTGTTTGGAAGGCATCTTTCGCTATCCCAATGTGTCTTTGGATTTCATGTCGCACTTTCCATCCTCTGTTAAAACATTTTCCAGATATGTAAATTGTTGTACTTGGTTTGATTTTGGTATCTCCAATATAGCAAATGAAGTTATAGGATAAACTCTTATATTTTACAGCCAATAAGTGAAGCACAAATAAGTAAGAGACGCCTTCAAATAAATCTCTCTAAATTCAGTAGATACAAAAAAACTTTTACAATTCTGTACAAACATAACTCCAAGATTAAATAAGTGGTTTCTGGAACCTGATTGGATATGACAAGTCATGTGATGTGCCCTCTATGATGTCTGCACGATTGAATGTCACATGACCTGGAAATAGGTCAGGGTACAGGTTACTAAGTACATTCATGTGTAAAACTCAGATAGTGATTTGGAGCCAGCCCCAAAATGATAAAAAACAGTTTATCAGTAACAGATAGAATGAGATTGGAAACAGGACAACAATCAACAGACACATCTGTGAAATAGGACAGTCAGTGGACAAATCTGAAACAGGATAATCAGCAGACAGATCTGAAACAGGTACACTCAGCAGGCACATCTGTGAAACAGGACAGTCAGCGCACAGGTCTGAAACAGGTACAGTCAGCAGATAGATCTGAAATGGAACAGGCAGTGGACAGATCAGAAACAGAACAGTCAGCTGAGTGATCTACAAAACGGGACAGTCAGCTGACTGATCTACAAAACGGGACAGTCAACTGAGTGATCTACAAAACGGGACAGTCAGCAGACAGATCTGTGAAAAGGAATCATCAGTGAAACAGCCTAGTCTCGATACATGTTACCATGACAGCGCATCAGTCAGCAATGATTTTCCTACAATCACATCAAACTATTGGTCTCTTCATGACCACAACAAAGAACATTAATTTTCAGCATGTAAATATATGTATATCTACTATATAAATGTTATCATCATATTTAGCTTGGTTTTTTCCTATTCTGTGAAGATCATTTCTTCTCATTGTTTATAAATTTGTATTGTAATTTGTGGACATGACACTCGGATTTTTTTTTTCCACCTAAAATCCAGTTAGAATGCCCCCACAAAGTCATGTACAGAGTGATAATGGTGTATATATACATTTTAAGAAGGTGTGAGGTTTTAATGACATAAACGATTACAATTAAAAAATGCAATTGATTGATTAGTTTAAATAGTGGAATTTAAATTTGATTCTGTCACATGCAATTAATTTTATTTTTGCTCAGTATTAGTTAATTTCTTGCGCATTTGTACTTGCAACTTTTGTTTCTTAGGCTTTTTTACTTTGTCTCTAAATTGAAATGTCACTTTTTCTCCACAACTAACACTGTAGCCTGTGACTCTTGCAAATAACAGGAAAAAGTCAACAGGAGGCAATGATTAAGGAATATATCTTCCTGTTACAAAAGAAAGAAAAATGATTTCCCTGGATAGGGAGGCTTAGATGGTGGTGAATGTCAAGTAGTTTAACCTTTCCATATAAATTAAATAATACAAATGATTTCCACAACAAAGATTTCGACTTAAGATTTAAATAGCTTACATCCCATAAAGGATTTATTTCTATAAAGTTGAATTTAAAGGGAAGAGATTTGGGTCCTGTGTTATTCATGTCTTTATCTTTTTAATCAGGATACTTTTATTAATGATTTCATTAATCCTGATTACATAAAGATAAACCTATTTAATGACATGATTGTTCTTCTTCAAAAGTTTTGTTTTAGTTTTTATGAACAAATCCTCTGGGCTTCTGTTTATTTCTTGTGGCACAAGCAAAGGATTAACAGAAAAGAAGGATTAGAGCGATCCTGGATTTTAATAATATCACATATGAATAATAGACAAATAATTTGAAAAGGGACTGCTGTTTATTTTATTGATGTGATCAATAAAAAAAAAAAGTGAGAGGACTATCTAGTGAGCTGAGCTGAATGCCTCCCTCACACTTTTTTCAGGCCCTTGGATGTGGGGTAGGAGCTCATGTCTCAGGCCCTTGGATGTCGGGTAGGAGCTCATGTCTCAGGCCCTTGGATGTGGGGTAGGAGCTCATGTCTCAGGCCCTTGGATGTGGGGTAGGAGCTCATGTCTCTTTATTCTGATAAATTGCTAACAATGGTTTCTTATTTTTTTAACTTTTGAAACAGGAAATAAAATTTATTAAGTTAGTCTTTTTAGTATTAATCAGTTATTTGATATTAAAAAAAAATACGTAAAAAAGCTTAGCTTAGTATGGCAGACGGTCCACTATAGGTTGGAGGTCTGTGTTGTGCCAATCTACCAGACGGAAATTAAGATTTATGACTTTTATTAATGATTTCATTAATCCTGATTACATAAAGATAAACCTATTTAATGACATGATTGTTCTTCTTCAAAAGTTTTGTTTTAGTTTTTATGAACAAATCCTCTGGGCTTCTGTTTATTTCTTGTGGCACAAGCAAAGGATTAACAGAAAAGAAGGATTCGAATAATATAACGTTAATACTTTGTCATTTTGAAGAGTGAAATGGATGATCATAAAAATTCAACTTCTTTATTTGTAGCACACAAATGATATTAAATTGATAGATTAAGGGAAATATATTTGGGTGTTGAAGAATCTATTTATAAAAAGAAAAAATATATGAATTGTACATGATTTTATATTCACAGATTATTTTGAAGGAGTTTTTGAAAATAGATTTAATCAGAGTCAATGCTCTTGGAACAATTTCTAAATTTTAACTTTTATATTATAACTGAAGAATATTTGTTAAAAAGTAAAAAAATGCCTGAATTAACTTGTGACAAAATAGCCAATGACACTGACCCAACTTTTCATTCAGGTACTTATCTCTTAGATGGCTGACATGAGAAACACTTGTTAGTTACCTATTAACAATTTCTGTACTTCTGTTTTGTAAATGTTTGATTGTTGAGTTAAAATGAAAATGTAGTTTTACTTATGTAAAAATGTATAAAATATTTAAGTAATCATTTTAAATAAAGTCAAATACTTAAAAAAAGAAAGAATTGATCATAATAAATAAAATTTGACTTTTAAAAATGTAGTCATGTTTTTGATATAGAGAACACCTTGCTATGGAGTTTAATGAATAGTGGGTTAATATGTAGTAAGTTTCATCCACACCAGGTGCCTTGATAAAATCTATGCTATAATAAGATAAATCATTTCTAAATTTTAACTTTTATTCTCCTGTGTATTATAGGCTAAGAATATTTGTTAAAAAGTAAAAGGTGCACAAATTAACTTGTGACAAAATAGCCAATGACATTCATCCAACTTTTTTTCATTCAGGTATTTATCTCTTAGACATCCTGACATGAGAAACATTTGTTAGTAATGAGTTTCATCCACACCAGGTGCCCTGATAAAATCTATGCTAAAATAAGATATATGTAACCGTTTTTTAAGCAATGAATGGATTTTTAATTCAACACTATTTATTATTGTCATAAACTTTTATATTGTAATTTTTATTAATCCAACAGATTTTTATCACTTTAAATATTATTTTTAGTAGAAACACATGGACAATCTGTTTATTTATTAAACAGTATATTTATTTATTTCTGTCTACCAGCCTGAATGTTTGAGAAATCTTAATAAAGAAAAATGTACGCTCTCTGGCAGGATTTGAACCTGTGTCCCTCTGGGTAGAGGGAGCTATCAATAAATTTGATATGCTCTGACCAACTGAACTACAAAGAACTAATTATTCAGGCAAGGCCCAAAGTGTACCTTTTAAGTGAAGCTTCTCTTGTCATAGATCTCCCAAAATCTTTCATATCTATAGAGTCAGGAAATATGCTTCTCAATAGGAATCAAAGCTATATTCTCTGTTTAATCAGGGAAAGTGAGCAGATATCAACTGTTAAAAGGTCCAATGACAGATACATATTTCTTAAATAGACTAATTGAACCTTACTTCTTGTAGCTTAATGGTAAAGCACACTTAGTTTGGAAGTGGTTTTGTTATGGATTTGAATAACCCACAACAAAAAAGAAGGTGATAAGGGTAATAATTTTATTATTGTGTTTTTACAAATAAATTTTCTTTTTTTGTAGTTGTTTGTTAAGATAAAAAGAAATACGATTTCTTCATGTGTATGTGTGAAAAAGAGAGAAAGTAAGGAGAAAAGTGTAAGTGTCACGTAGCTTGGTGAGAAAAATGGGTGCACTGGTTGTATGTATCTCCTTACTAGCTTGTCTGGTTTAGAAGCTTTCCTTAAATACTCTTCAAAGGGATCACAAAGCATGTTTTTTTATTGTCAGCAGGAACGCAACCCATTGGCTGGAAAATGTTAAATATCTATTTTCGAAGGATTAATAAATATTTATTTTCGGAAGGATGAGCAGATCCTCTGACTCAGAAACTTTTTTTTTGTCATTTGATGTTTGGCTGGCTTAGTGTTCATTTCTGTTTTTGCTTCACAGTTTCCCTGATTGAAAAAGGAATACAGGTTTGATTTTATTTTGTAAGATTTTCTATCACTAGGCTTATAGATATTGTTTCACAGTTAGAAAAAACAAAAAAACTTGGGGATGTCTACTCAAACATGTCTACTTATTAAATATAATATTTATAGCTATATATAAATATAATATTTATAGTTATATATAAATATAAAATTTATGTGAACATAGATTATCTTTTGATTGCTGAGAAATATTTGTAGTCAAACAGAATAAATTCTTTTCCCATGGAGAAAATAGGAAAGAATAGGAAAAATATTATCTTGAAAATTATTTATAAAGAATGAATTCTCTTGTGTATTGTTTGTATGAGGAAAATAAAAAAAAACAATAAAGAATGTTGACTTTGACTACACTTTGCTAAATCCATCAATTGCTACTTTTTTCTTCATTTTTTCTTTTGTGTGTGTGTGTGTGTGTCAACCTACTTTGAAAGTGTCAGAAATTACCTCAGTTTTCTACTTGAAAAAGAACTTCTACTACTACTACTACTACTACTACTAGTTCTGCTTTGAGTTCATATTTTGGCTATCTCTTGAGGAATATCAATGTAACCCAAACATAATCTCTCTTTCTCTCTTTCAGTGTGGCTCTCAGCTAATGTTGATAGGAACAAAATTTTATTTGCTAGAAAACACAGCATTACCTGCTGCTGTTGTGTATCTATAGCAAAATAAGCAGATGGAAATGTTGTGGTTTTTAATGACATCCTCATGCAGAAAAGGCTAACTGAATGGCAGAAAATAGTTTTTAGAGGAAACTTTCTAAATCCCAACAGAAAGGCAATCTCCTCTGAAATGTGAAGAAAATATACTTTTGTTCACACACATCTATTCAGTGTGGGTGGGGGGTGTCTGAATAAACAAAACAATTACATGATGCCTTATTATGTTCCTTGCAGAAAGATTTTCACAAAAATTACACAAATATTTTTTGTGTATTTTATAACAGAATCATTTAAAAATATCTCTATATGTCTATAGAATATTTTTTTTTTATCAGAATTGTTTTAAACTGTAAATCGAACTCGTCTTTGTTGTTACTTAGAATGGCTTTTACTCTAACAGAAAATATTTCATATGTTGAAGAAAAATTTCTGAATTACTCTATAGGAAATCATTCATAAAACAGGAAAATTACTTTCAGTTGCGTCAGTAATTTGAACATGTGACCTCAAAATTTGCATTTTCTTATCCTAATATAAATCAACTGATCTATCATGACAACAATAAACAGTAACAACTGTATTTTTCGTCAAGTTGACCTCTGACCTGTTACTTTAAATTTGTGTTGGAAATGTGTAAAGCTATCAGTCCTGAGACTTGAACTTGAATCTACAGGTATGTTTCTTTCTGTATAAAGAAATTTAGTTAATCATATCAGAAGGGACTAATCCTAGCAGTTCACTGTTCTACTCTTTATATTTATTTATATATATATATATATATATATATATAAATAAATAAAATAGGGAAGAAGGTGTGTGCATGATGAAGGCATCTGGCTTTTTATTTCCAAAAGTTTCTCTAGTCTGTCAGTACTACACAACTATCCATTACATAATGTGGTTTTCAGTGCTTTCTATCAACCATTTTTACAATCATGTAAAATAAAAAAAAAACAAGTTAACCAACAAATAATTTTAGGTCAGTTTTTCTTTTGAAGGATAATTTTTTTCTTCACTTCACTGTTATAATAACTTAAACCATTTTTGCAAAACAAAAAATACTCTGTAACATTTACAGATTATTGAGACATTAAAAAAGAATTGTTTATGTTTATGGCAACACTTACATTTTAGGCTAACATTAAATTCATTCTTTTTATGATTTGCTCTCTGTGTATTTTCTAACACAGTTTAAACATTAAGAGATTTTATTGCTACTGTTTTGCTACCATCACATTTTTCTCTCCTTTAGCAAAATGCAATTGTTTATTGATAATCTTGGCATACCACAAGATTTTGTATAAATAAAAGAAATATTGGTTCATTTTACAAATTTTTCCACAATTCAATAAATTTATGAGCATTTCTCAAGAAATTCTCTGAAATATTTTTGTGATTTTTTAATTTTGGATATAAGAATAATCAGAATTCTTTTTCTTTCTTTTTCTAAAATTTTATTGATAGTTATTCAATAAGTTTAACTAATTCTGTCACAAAGTTACAATATAGTTTATCTATTGAAGAACAAACTCCTTATATTAACCAGTTGGTTTATGAAACCAGCTGGCTAATAATTATGCTTTGGTGGGTGGGTACCCAGTTTTTAACGATGAGAATGAACATTTAACAAATGACTGTCAAATTTTGATTCATTACTTTTTCGAAAGGAGTATTTCTCTTATAATTACAAACAGTCCTGATGAGCCATAACTTGTTACCACACACATTTGATACTGAATCTTACATTTTCATCAAATTTTCTTTAAATTCAGACATTTTAAAAATCTACCAATTAATGTTTGTATTTTTAATCTCATTTTTATTCAGCAAGGAAAATATCTCTTAATTCATTAATTTGCTAAAACTACATTTGTATATCAAGATAGAGAGAATTATATTGAGATTTTTACTGTCTAATAGTTCATAAGTGTGGAAATATCTTCAGTAAGAAAAATAAACATTTGCAGATTTTTTATGTATTAACTGAAAAATAATTTTTTTTTGCAAAGAGGAGTTCTTTGTGAAAGCTTTGACATAAAACTGTTTTAAAAACACTCTTGTAAGAACGTTTTTTTGAATAGTTCATTTCACTATCAATTCATAAACATGAATTTCTTTTATCAAATTATAAAGGAAGATGACTTTTTCAATAAATTTGCCAGTACTTGAGAAAGTCTTAAAGTTTATTAAAGATATTTCATAATGTCTATCAAAACTGGAAATTGTTCAACTCATTACTAAGTTGTAACTTGAGAAATTGTTAGACATTTTCATTAAATCTACAAAGTTCCAAACAACTCGGTGAATTGTTTTTCTTAATAAATCTACAAAGAGATTGTATTTTTAAGTAGACTGAAAATCCCCATCTTTTACATAGATGAATTAAAAAATGGCTTTAGTTCACTGCCTTCAGAGCCATAAAAACACATTGAAAACTTTCAGAGTGTTTTGGAGAAATTAATTTAAAACTGATTAATATATTTACTTGAATTAAAAAATCAAATCATATTCTATTTTCCAAAAATTATGTAAGGTGTTTACATTGTTGTTCTTTTATTATGATTTTGAATTCATCTTTTTTATTGTTGCTATTTATTATCTCAACATTCTTGTTGATAAAGTCTTTGAAAACTAGAGCAAACAACAAAATCATCTCTCTTTTATATATATATATATATATATATATATATATATATATATATAATGTATTTAATCAATTATATTGTCCTTTTTACAGATATACCCCATCTGAAATTCTTACATATATACATAAGGGGGATGCTGAAAAGTTCTTGGCCTAGCATAATTCACAGAATCAGACCAAATGACCAAACATCAGAATTTCAAAGTTTTTGTCTTGTCAGTTGGGCCAAGAACTTTTCAGTACCCCAGTATATGTCATATTTTATTTATTTAAATTTACTAGGGATTGTTTTTCATCAGAAATAATTAAAAAAAAAAAAAAGAACTTAAAAATAACTTTTTTCTTACCAAAAAAAACTTGAAGCTTGTCTATATACAAAACTTTTCTATAAACAGTGTTACTGCGCTTTTTGCATCTGTTGTAGTTGCCATGAAAATACATAGGAGGTATTACTTTTGGAGCATCTCTGTATATATTATTCAAGCAGTTGTAAAATAATTCTATTTCAGGCATGCTTGGGTGTATTTGCTTTTTATTTTTATTTGTTCACTATTAGTACTGACTAAAGAGTTTTTTGTTTAAATGTTTGCAAATGTGCCATAATATTTTCAATATTTACAGCATATATCAGATTATGAAAAACTGAGCCGACGGCTAACGCCACAAAATGACTTGTTATCTTATGTACCACTTAATGGTCTATGAATGAAAATCACTCAGAACATAAAGGATGTTTTTTTAAGGGCTTTTACTTACAAATAGTATTTGGTCTTCCTGTTGCACTTCCGAATATTGTAGACCTATTTTTGTTGGAACTTTGAGGAAGTAACAACAGGCAGTTTAGCCTCCAACCTCGCACTGTGTTCAGCTATAATCTCATTGTTGTTGAGGGGACATTGAAATAAGTACATTTATTGTTGTTGCTTTAACTTCTCGTGTAATAATTTACTTCGTCTACTGGTTTCTTAACAACCCTCTTATGTTCCACTTGTGTTAAAAAAAAGACCCAAAATAATAATTTTCTTACTGGGATGAGTACTTTTTGATAAACCAGTTTAACACATCTTTAGAGAAGAAGCCAATTTACTCTTTACTTTTTGAATTTTTCAGTTATTATTATTATTATTATTATTATTTTCCCTCCCTTTTTTTATTTTTACTGTTTCTTGTGTATTAATTTTTACAAATTCAGTTTTCCTTTGAAGACAAGTGGTTTTTCCAAAAAGAATCCTGTTAGTTTTCAGTTTTGAAGTGTTAACAAGAAAAGATGATAACACTGTTTCTGCCTGTGGAAAATTGCACAACTCACATGACTTGAAAATTTTAGTCATTGTGTGTTCTTTCTTTGGTTTTTTACCAGGCTGACACATTCCCACGAGTGGCCAGGCTGCTGAGGGATGGGTGTCTTTTTTTATCAAGTCATAATCTTGATAGATTGCCAACTAAAGCTTAGGAGTTCCTATCTACCCATAAGTACAAGGATTAACAGATTCTGAACAGTTGTGTCTATCCAATTTCACTCAGAAGGCTTGGGTCAATTTGTGCTATGCTTTTCAGGCATTACTATTCTTGGATCATCAACATCTTCACTTAATCTACTATGGTAAGATTTGAAACCTGGGTCTTATGATAAAAACCCTAATGCTCTAACTACTCAGCTACATATTGGTGCCACTCTCTTAACAAATAGATTCTTTGAATTTTCTTTTTCTCTTTCTTTTAAGAAAACTGGTATAGGATTGTGGGTGTGTTAAAATATAGTTTTAAGGTATGCTATATTTCAAATCTACAAATCAACCATTCGCCCATGCATGGAGTATTGCTTCCATATATGGTCTGGAGCCCCTTCTGTTTGTCTCAAGGTCCTTGATAAAATCCAGAGATGGATATGCAATGTAATTGGCCCTGATCTGGCATCTCATCTGCAGTCGCTCTCTCACAGATGTGCTGTCACCTCCCTCTGCCTTTTTTACAAAGACTTTCACAGTAACTGCTCTGATGAGCTGCTTTCACTGGTTCCCAGACTTCATGAATTTAAGCGTTCTACTAGGCTAGTATCTCACTCTCACCCTTTCACTGTTGAAACTGTTAAATGTAGCTGTCTCTTCTACTCCAATAGTTTCATGTCTTGCACTTCTCGCCTGTGGAACTCCCTCACCATTTCTTGTTTCCCTGATAGTTATAATCTCCAACTATTCAAATGTAATGTCAATTGACGTCTCCAGATGCCTTGATCTATCCCCTATCCTTCTCTTCATCCTTTCCACTATCACTCCTCTTTGCTCTCGCTCCAACTCTCTGTAACCTCTTGTGTGCTAGTGACTTCCCGCCTTCCTTGGGGTGAAACGCTTAAAAAAGAAAAAAGTGCTCAATATAAGGGATAGAGTGTGAGTAAATATAAGAAATGTAGACACTGATGTCAACATCATATAGAGACAGTCTGTTTCAAGCATGAGACTGACTGTTACCACTTAATGTTGACATCAGTGTCAACACTTCTTATGTACAGTCCATCAACTTACATGTGTCAAAATACGTTTCTCCAATGCAGGCCTCGTTAACCATAACAGTCATATTAGTAGACCTTTGATAAATTAATAATTTAACATGTAGAGTGTTTTTTTAATTGTTTTTTTTTTAATCATTTCACTCCAATCAAGTTGACAATGCTGCTAGAATGGGTGCAGGAAGTAAAAGTGAATGAGAATGAGAAGATTGTAAATGAGGAGGATTAAGGAAAAGATAAAAAAAGAAACAGGATTCAAGAAGACAAAAGATAGCAATTAAACTTTTTATTTTTCAAGATTGTAGTCATCAGGGAAGCAAGAAATTGGAAGGGAGTTCTACAGGTGAGAAGTGTGAGAAAAAAAACCTGTTTGAGAAGTGGCAGTTATATCTAAGGTTGTTCAACATAGTGAAACTTACTTGCCAATCTAGTACCACACTTAAAATTCAAAATAAAGTCGAGGTACCAGCAAAATAACTCATCTGATCAGTTGCCATGAAAATATTTGTAGAACAGACAAAGGGAAGTCGGTGAGAAAGTGACTGGAGACGAGATGCCTGGTTAAGACTCATTGTATGGCAGGCTCGTCTTTGGATTTTTTCAAGAATCTCAAGATGCACAATAGAAGCACCAGACCATATATGGCAACAGTATTCAATACAGGGATGAATGGTAGATTTATTAATGTGCAAGATGGATTCTGACAAGAAAATTTTTTTGTGTGACACAATGAACCAATCTTCCTTGCAGTAGATGTAGCAATTAACTCAAATATAGCCACTCCATTTCATGTCAATGGAAAATGTGAAGCCAAGAAGGTGTAGGGTGTGTCGCTCTCCTGGAGTTCAGCATTTAGCCATCCTGATGGTAGGAGACAGAAAAGTTTCTCTGTGGTGATTAAATGAAAAAAGTTTTTTCTTTTGGAGACATTAAAATTTACATGTTATTTTTTGTCCCAGTTAATCACTGATTGGAGGTCATTCTCAAGAGTAATTACCAGGTTTACTGTGTCAGGTCTGTTGGATTTGCTACTAAGGCAGGAGTAAATAGTAATGTCATTTGCATAAATATCTAGTTGGGAACTGATAACATCGGGTAGATCATTGATGAAGATCAGAAACAGCATAGAGGTCCCAAGGATAGAGCTCCGAGGGACTCGATGTTAGTATTGATTGATCTGGAAGTGTGCCCAGTCAATACACTTGGTTAGGAATGATTGGATTAAGCCAAATATACATTCTGTGATGCCATAGCCTGAGATTTGCCATTCTTATCTAAAGCTTCATAGATAACTTCAGTGATGGCTGTTGATACATTGGTGGTAGATCTGGCAAAGCAGATGCCATATTGTCTGTCCAAAAGGAGGTTGTGCAAAGTAAGATGTTTAACCAGTTTGGCATTAATTAGGGCCTCAAATACATTTTACCAAAAAGAGGTAAGGGACTAATAGGGTGATAATTTGAGGAGTCAGAGAGTTCCTCAGAGTTTTTAAAAACAGGAACTAGGAAGGAGGATTTCTGAGCTGGAAAGTAGGAAGCAGTGAGGCATTTTTTGTAAAGTGTGGAGAGAACAGAATCCAGTTCAAGAGCACATTTCTTTAGGATGATTACAGGGATCCAGAAACTAGTGATGGTGTGGGGGTATGCATATGTCACTCAGTGAAGCATCCGTTCTTGTGTTTGTCTTATCTGGTTTTTGCACATCTGGACATTGAGAGTGCCTCTCTTGACTGAGAAAAACACTGGTGTTATATAGCTCTCCCAGTCCCAGACCCATGCTGACTATTGGTTAATACCTGCCCAGTATCATTCATATGTAAATAATCAGCGCCACCTACTCTAAGTAGAAGGTCTTCTCTCAACAACCCATTGTGGAAGGGGACGTAACTCTGGGTGCTTACAGCACTACACACAATCAACTCAGAGTTTTTTATTGGGCTGATCCGATTCTCTGTTAAAGTTCTAGAGGGGGAAATCTGGCAGAGGTGCTCCAGATGAGTTGAGAGTGAAATTGGAAGAGAACTTGCAGGCAATGTACTCTACCTTATCTGAAGTAGATGTTAATACTTCAGATTGAGTGAAGAGAGGAGGGATTGAGGATTTGCCATTGTTCAACACAGAGCCGACAGTAATCCCTAGAACTAAACTTGTGAGAAGCTATATGGTGTCTCATTCTATCAGCAAATAGTGACTTTGCTTCTCTGAGGACACACACCTATTACAAGAAGTGAAAAAGAAACTTCTGTTACAACCAGATCTGTCACTCTGGTAACAGCTGGAAGTGATTCCTGTGGGCTATAGCAGCTGAGCAAGCAAGTGAGGATCATGGTTTCACCTAGTATTTCCAAGCTGGAATGAAAGCTTCAATGCCAGCTTTCACCCAGGAAGATATCTCAGTGGTACAGTAGAACAAGATGATTAAAAATATTCTTCCAGGGGACATTGTGAAGAAAGTCATGAAACGAGTCCCAATCAGTGTGTTGATAACAGAAAGAAATGCAGTTAATGGGAGGTTCGGAGCAGAAAAAGATATCTACAAATACCATCGCATGAAGGGAGTTGCCAAGAGGATAGAGTTAAAGCACATGACAGGAGTCTGGAGTAGAGGTAAGGAAAGGATCAAGTAGAAAAGAGTGTGTCTATCACAATTACTGGGGAAATGGGTGGGGATGTCTACTATTTGTGCGAGAGATTGGTAATAGAGAAATTGAAAGTTTGGATGCCATTGAAGTCAGAAACCACCTTAAGTGGCACACATTGAACTTGCTGAAGAAAGATATTTACAGAGGGGTGTAAAGAGAGGGCTATATCTATACAATCAGAACATGCAAAATTCTATCAAACATGCAACAGTCATGAGAGGAAGGCGAACGATAGAAGAAGAGATAGCTGACTGAGTTTAATAGGGAAAAACAGATGCTATAAGAATTTGAAAAGGATACTAAAGGGAGCTAACCCTTTACTATTCAAAGATTAACCTTGAACTTCAGACCCTTACTAATCTGGGACTCTGATTGGTTAACTACTCTCCAGTCAGGATCCCTTCTTGGGGCATGCAGTAAACTCGATCCTGAAATCTTCTTCTTTTGCAAGTAACAGCCATAGTGACCACATGTTTATTGGAGCTTTCCTTTCCTATGTTAATTGAGTACAGAAGCCACACAGTTGCATATCCCACTTGTTCCTTGGATATTCTTCTAACAGTTATGTCTACAAATATAAGTTATATTTGCAAGCCTTCTTTTTACCTTTGTCCATTAAATCTGTTGAATTTAATACTGCTGTTGAGATGCTACTCTTCTTCAAGTATGTCCGTCTTTATCTTTGACTTTATGGAATTAACTGGATCCGAGGAAGATCTTTATAAGGCACATGTAAGAACGGTCTGGAGACTCAAGCGAGAGTTCACTTGCCAGTACAAGATGCACCAGAAAGCCTACAGAAACTGCTCTCATCCCACCCATCACATGAAAACTCAGGAGCAAGCTAAATAGTAGTACAGTCCAGACCCTGTACAAAACAAATTAGTCTGACACATCTGCAACTTGCTGGCTTCAAAAACCATTATCATTCTCACAAGAACTAGAATCATTGATCAAATGTGTCAACAATAGTCATGCTTGTTTAATGTCTTGACAGCCATCATATACATATACACATATATATATATATATGCAAGATGTTGGTAAAAACAACAGAAAGTCTGGCATGTGACCAAAGAAAAAACTTCATAAAAAATAAAATTGACAACCAATAAACAAACAAAAAATCCAAAAATGTCAGAAGAAAAATGGAAAATGAAACATAAATGAAGAAAAAACAAACAAGAAAACAAATGACAGATATCTAGCTACACAGTAATAATGCTCTATGTCTAAATTATGATTCCCAGCAAGACTCAAGAAGATACAAAGTTTGACCCACTACTTAAGTTTCGCACTTCCATGATTGTCAGGTGACAACTTTAAAAAAATATATAAATATAAAAATTTGGTGTTTTAAAAAATATAAGAAAAATTCAACACATTATCAAAATGTATTTCCAGAATTAATTTCACTCATGGTGTGGTAGATTCAAAAAATGATAAAAAACAACAATTATTAAGATTTTAGAAGTACAGTATTATATCTGTCTATATTTCTGAGATGAGGTATTATGTACACTATTTACATTATCTGGACTATTGTCCTCATCTTTTTCGCCATATTTATTACAACGTTTCGGCTGTTGTATGCTCCGGCCTTCTTCAGGTGGTTGGAATGTCAAACTGAACCCTTTATTTCACTCACTGGGGTAGACTGTTCTAGTTCCACGTGCCATGTTTAATGGATGTCAGTTATCAGTTATCTCTTGTTAATTTTTTCCTCTGAAAGTTCTCCACTGCCATAGCCAGTATTGAACTCAGACTCTTTGGGTCCTGTCACTGTATCTAACTAATGCCTTTATCCTTGAGGACATCTGTGTATGAATTTCTGGGTATTATAAACCTAATGTCTAATAAAGGGTTCAGTTCGACATTGTAAGAAATATGATGACAAAGATGAGGACAATAGTCCGAATAATGTAAATAATGTACAGTATTATGTTTGGAAATATCTAGAGGACCTGAAATAAATGTATATTTTAAAAATATCTCATTCTCATGTTGACAAAACTTCATGAACTTTTTTCTCTTGTGTGTACGTGTGTCATTTTGCTGTGACTAATGGATTTAAGTTTTGGTTAATTAATCAATTTACTGGAGATTTGATATCATTTGATGATATTGTCAATGCACCTAATTTTCCAGTATTATCATTGATCTATAAATGCAGAATGCTACTTGAGATGTTTGTTTTGCATCATATTGATATGGGCATAATTTTTTCTAGTTATTGTTTTTAGATGTTTTTCCTTCACTAATTAATATTTGCTTTGGTACAAAAAACTTTGATCAAAAACTTTGTTTTATTAAATAAAATTAAAGTTACTGACTCACAGGAAGTAGTATGCAGTCAACTGCCTCATGAGTAATAACAGTAGCTACTTATAGTCTTTGTGACTTCATATGTAAATAAGACACATCAGCTTTATTGAATAACCTAAGTTATTGAACTTTGTTCCACTACGTTCTACTATATTTCATCCAATTCATAATTCTATCCAATTAACATTTTATCTTTCTCAGCAAAGATCTGTCCAAGTTGTTTTTTTACAGTCTTTCATAGAACTGAATTTTTTCCAATAAGAAACTCTTAGAAAGATCAGAATAAATGATAATCTGTAGGAATAATATTGAAGAATATAGAAAACAAGTGAAAACTTCCCAGCCAAACTCAAAGAATTTTTGCTTGATCACCAACAGAATATGCAATCAGTCTAGCATTATGTTGATGGAATATAAAACTTTTTTTTTCTGTTATCTAATGCCACTTGTCATGTTCCTTTCAGTTGGTTTAATTGGAAGGAGTACTTTTTGTAACAATAGTTTAGTTCTCCAAAAGTTGGTCATAGAGAATTTCTTTTCAATTTTTCTTAATAAATAGCATCACCTTCTTTGACTGAAGGTTGGTTTTTGATACATACAATGGTGGTTATTTTGACTTACTCACCAATCTTTTGTATTCAGTATCCATTTTTCATCATCTGTCACAATTAGATTCAAGAACAGAACATTTTTGTTAGAGTGTTTTTTTTGTTTAACTTATGTGGAAGCTACACATCAAAGTGACTAACATAAGCAATTTGGGACAAGTGATTTTCAGTGCTTGATTTGGATATTCTGAGTATGTTGGCTACCTCCCACCTTCTAAAACATTGATTATATTTTGAAGAATGTCTATTTGATAACTGTCATCAACCTTTTCTGGTCTGCCTAATTGGGATCAATATTTTACAAGCCACTCTTGATGTGTTTAATCATTCACAGTATTTCCTCCATAAATTACAGAAATCTTTTATTCTTATTTGAGTAGCATTTTTAACTTTATTAAAATAAAGCATAATATATAGAAAATATGGTTCCTCTTCTGGCATCTTCATTGTTTGAAATAAAACAGAATGCCAATTGTGAGTAAATATTTCAAAAACGGATATAACTGTTGTCAAAATGCAAAGTGCCTGTTATGAAAGAAGTTTAAACTAAATGATCCTCCAATAATATTGAGCAATAAAAATGGAATATTTTTAGGTTTCCAATAGATTATTTTCAACTCTATAATCTCATATTTATTTTATTATTTGTTGCTTAAAGATAAATTTTCAAAAAACAATTTGTGTATTTTATTTTTTCTGAAGATGTTGAACAAATTGAGATTTAATCCATTAAAGATTATTATTTCTGTTTTTTATTTTTATTATTTTGTGTGTGTGTGTGTGTGTGTGTGTGTGTGTGTGTGTGTGTGTGTGTGTGTGTGTGTGTGTGCATAGATTCAGTGCTGTTTCGGTGGCAGTAGCCTTCATCATTAGCCGGCTGTGTTTGTGATGTTTTCAGAAGCAAACTTGGGTTAACACTCACATAAAAAAAACCTTCCCTGATCTGCACCTCCACCCATTTCAGATGTATAATGAGAAGTTTTTTGTTTTTCTTTTTACATTATTGTTCAACCAATACAAATCGAAAGAGCCACTCAATGTCGAGGTTTAATGAAACGGTTTTTTATGGGCATAATACGAGGGAGATAAGAAGCATAGATTATGAAAATGTGTAGTACATAGATAATTGCTAACCCTGGATTTGAAGAGATTAAGATTGAAATGATCAGAGGGGGAAAGTGTCAAATTATCCAGTGTGTTATGGATAAAAAAATTAAAAAAAAACATTAGTGTGTCCAATCTTAAAATCAAGACATGTTCTTGTTGCTGAGGAAGGCTCATTCAGACTTCCAAACTAAAGGTCTTAGAAACTATATATATTAAGTCCTTGTAGTAGTGAGAGAAAATAAAATAAAACTGTTGACTTAAAGCAGCAACAAACGTCTGCAACAGATTTCTTCCGTCTCTCGACCGCAACACTTATAGCCAAATCACAGTTCAAATGATAGTTTGTCGTAACAGTCCAACAAGAAAAGTAGAAACGACAAAATTGGGTTACATGTCCAACCTTAACTTCTCACTAGCAAAAAGTAAGTGTTCCTCACCTTAGCTCAGAAAATATTCTGCTTTTATCAGCGAAAAACAACGGCTTCTCTTCACCAAGAGATTTTTTCTGATTGGTCATGCCATTCAGAGGAGGGAAGAAAATTAGCATAGATTTTAGTCATTGAAGTAGATTTTTGCTAACTACTTTTTGGTAATTTTTCTTCGGCAGATCGCACACAAAAGACAAACTTTTTTCCGAGGTAACTGATTATCTCTTTCACTACAGTCCTTCAAGCCACTACCTCTGTAAAACAGGGGTAATGGCCTTTTAGGCATGAATGTTATAAGCCTTTGACAATTATATATTTAATATCGATGTTTTCATTTATATTCATTGTCTGCATTTTTTTGTTTTTTCATTTACTTCTTTACAGTAAATATAAAATTTTTGGTATTCTTTCCTGTTGTTTGATTTTAATATGTACATTTTTATTGCAATTATTAAAAGAAATTCTCTACCCTGCATAGAATAGCATCATCAGTAATCAGTATAACACAAAATCGACTGAAAGATGACACTGTCAGCAAAAGTGCGTAAAGCATCCTTTCCACTCACCTGTGGAGAGAAAAAAAAGGAAAAAAATCTCAACATCTCTGCAACTGTAATGATTCATAGATTCCAGCTAGTCTGCCAGTTCCTTAGTAGAAACTCAAGAATTAAGCACTGGAACTAACAAGAAACCTATCAGGTAAAGCTGGCTGATATCTTTCACGGACGCTGGTGGGGGGGATGAGCAGCCCTTTAACCTCTACCCCCCCCCCTTTCATGTCTACAGCTTCTCAGACTAAGCAATGCCTTTTCCCAAATGGATCCCTTTTGATGAGTGAATAAGAAAATTTGTTATTTGGTTGCGTGTCAAGCCTCCTGATCACTGGACTTATCAGACAGGTTAAAATTGAGAGAAAGACCAGTAGTAAATTAGTCAAAGGATGGGCATGAGGGTGAATTAGCCCCCCACCCCTGTCAACCAACCCTAACCACCCTGACAAGCTTAGTTTATACTACAAACAGCAGCTGTGCATTCTTTCTATATAGGAACACACACACAACTAATAGTGTTTGTGTAAGAATGTAAGGTGTGTGTATGTTTTACATCAACCTTTTGTTTTACATATATATGTTTTTTTCATCATTTCACTCCAAGCAAGGCTAGAGATCTGGCAGAGTTGTTTTCTTGTGTTGAGAACAGAAATGAACCTAAATTCTTAAATGTTGTAAACCATTTGTTCTGCTATCCATGCAAATTAGTGACTACAACAGAGACAAGATGAGGTTTGGGGTAAGTACTGCCTCAGAATAAATCACTTTCTCTTGTTACTGGCTTGTATATTTGGGTGGGAGGATGTTTTTAGTAACCTTGTTTGTTGTAAGCCCAATAGGGAAAAAACTGGCTTGTAACTTTCAATATCTCTACAGCCAAACTCATATTCTTTCATCATCACTAATCTGAGCTTTTCATTCTCATGCAGGCTCAATGCTTTGAACACATCTGTTGCAACTCAAGTTTACTCCAAACCACAAGTAGAACATTTATTTAAGGATATTACTAAGGATACTAGAAAAAGGGTTGGCTCCTTTTACTGCTTCGAAAAGTCCTTAACTTTTTCTGCTATGTTTTATCTCTACAAGACATAGATTTGACTAAGAATGGAGTATATTGCTGTCATGTCTGGGAAGGAACTACCAAATCTTCACTTTGCAGCCTTGTTAAAGTTCAGAATCTTTTACACATTTTTATAGGGGATGACTTATTTTCTGCTCTACAACCTCTTTCCCTACAGATGCAATGTTGCAAGCCTATCACTACTCTGTTACTCTATTCTCATGGCAATTGTTCAGATGAGCTCCACTCTTTAGTTCCACCAGTTCAGACCTTTAGTGCTCACCATTTTATGTCCATGGAGTCTAATCATCCACATTTCCTCTGTATTCCATCTGTAAGAAGAAAGTTCCATTTTAACAGCTTTTTCCCTGAGTAATGATAACAAACGTTCTCATATAGATGTTTACCTGAACATTAAAATTTTAACCTCTTCAAGTCAATAATTAATCACTAGCTATCTTAAGCTTATCTTTATAAACTTCATTTCCTTCTATTCACCTACCTCCTCTTCAGTAGCCCTCTACCACGAGTGGCTCTTGAGCCATGTGCTGAGTGAAACTTAGTATGAAAAAAAAACCACCATAAATACCAAACCTTGCAGCTAAATTAAAATTTCCTTCTTTTTTGTCATATTTTTATATTATTTTTTTTTCTTTGATTCTTACAGGACAAGCATTTGTAATTTTTTTTTATTGATGGTACTAACCAACTGAAGTCATCATTTGGAATTTTACAAATGCAGGAACATCAGAGACATTGAATTCTCTCCAATTTGGATTTTACCTGAACTTTTGTAAACTTGGAAGCATTCAGCTGGACATTCTGCGTGTTTCCTGATTATTGTCCACTGGTGGCAACAATTGGCATTTCTTCCTTTGCCCTGATGCTAACTTCTGCTACTCAAGAGTGACCATGATGGCCACTGACAAGGAGAATCACCAAAGGTATAAACAGCAGCAGCAGCAGCTGTTTATACCAAGAGGCCAACAATCTTCACAGAGATCCAATTATCTTGTGGTCAGTACACTTGAAATATTTTGTAATATTTTTGTTTTTAATTATTGTCTATTTTTAACAATTTTCATTAACAAATATGAAATAATAAAACAGAATTATTTTATTGCTTTTAATCATTTATGAGCATATTTATTGAATGAATATATAAATATCTAGATTAGCATACCTTTTGATTGCATATTCAACTATACATGCTCAGTATTTTATTTTTTATTCTCCTATGGTGAGTTATTTATAGCTGTCTATTGTTCCAGTTAATCATGACATGAAAAAAATAACTCACCCACCTCCACCCTCTGGGCATATATGTTTTATTTAGTGTAGATCTGACATTTAATTGGTTAATCAAGACATACCCACAAGTCTAATTTTAATTCTGACCTTATGTTCTCCCTCTCCTTTTAACTTTTGGAAAAGACGTAAAAATTTGGTTTTTAAATTTCCTTAAAAATCATTTAATCACTAGTTACTTACCATCACCTGAAGAAGTACAATAAAAGTATTGAAACATGAAAGCTTTTGTGTAGCGATTTAAAAATTATTTTATTATAATCTCTTATAATAAAAATATAATAATAATGCTCTACTTTGTATTGAGCTTTTTTTTTAAAAAAGTAAATGCTACGAACTGTGGATTTTTACTCCATTTGTTTTTACTCTCATTTATATATATATATATATATATATATATATATATATATATATATATATAATTTATGTGTTAGGCCAGCCCATCTGTGTAAAAAAGTGCTGTTAGGACTGTGGTCAAAAAATGTAAAGCATGTCAGTCTATAGTCCCTTCCTCTGTACAATGGCGATGCGTTTGGTTAGATGTGAACCATGCCTAGAGTAGAGGAGGTATGGATGTCACCCATAACAGGGACAAACATTTCTTTACTCTTATTGACTGCAGCCCTGCCTGATTTGCATTCTAGCAATCATTGCTTTGACAAGACTACTGAAGCATCATTCACCAGGGGAGATTCTCACAGACAACGACACCACTTTTTTGTAGTAGGCAAGTCCACAAGCAGTTTTTAGATGAGTGGGGAGTTCACCTTCAGTTGTGATTTGCATGTGTACCATCAACATAGCAAAGAGATGCCACCGGAGTGTGAAAGAGATTGAAGCCAGGACACAATGTACTGTAATGGAAGCAGTGTACTGATACAATGTGACACCAAAGGACAACATTTCAAGTGCAACTTGTTTATTAGACATTGAATTGTGTCACATTGGGTCCTCCATATCTTGCCTGACTTTTTAGCTAACCTAATAAATATTTATGAGTGTTCCTAAACTTAAAAATTTTGAAAAACTGTTAACATTTTTTCTCTTGTATATAAATACTTGTTACAAAATAAAATCCTTGCATTTATCTTGATAAAGTCCCTTAAAGGATGAAATGCATTGACTAAGGTAAGTTTTCTTTTGTCTTTATTCATATATATATATATATATTTAAAGACATTTATATTATGTTTAACGTTCTTTTTATAGATACATGTATTTAAGCAAATGCTCTGTTTTATAATAAACAGTATTAAATAACATTTACCGGCCTGAATGTCCGAGAAATTTTCATAGAAAATTTTCGCTCTCCGACAGGAATCGAACCTGTATCCTATACGGAACCATCATTTCGCGTGATGTGCCTTAACCTTTTGGCCACAGAGCAGCGTCTGGTTAGCAAGGTCGATTTTACTATCTTTAAACTTAAATCTTCCATGAATCTCTTCTATTCATATCTGCTCTAGCGTATCAAATGTAAACAAATGACGTCATATATTTTAGAATTGGACATAGTCCGACAATTTATTTAAAGACATTTATATTATGTTTAACGTTCTTTTTATAGATACATGTATTTAAGCAAATGCTCTGTTTTATAATAAACAGTATTAAATAACATTTACTGGCCTGAATGTCCGAGAAATTTTCATAGAAAATTTTCGCTCTCCGACAGGAATCGAACCTGTATCCTATACGGAACCATCATTTCACGTGATGTGCCTTAACCTTTCGGCCACAGAGCAGCGTCTGGTTAGCAAGGTCGATTTTACTATCTTTAAACATGAAAATTTCTCGGACATTCAGGCCGGTAAATGTTATTTAATACTGTTTATTATAAAACAGAGCATTTGCTTAAATACATGTATCTATAAAAAGAACGTTAAACATAATATAAATGTCTTTAAATAAATTGTCGGGCTATGTCCAATTCTAAAATATATATATATATATATATATATATATATATATATATATATATATATATATATATATCTTCTTGAAGACACTGGTTGAATTTTCAATTTCTTTTTCCTATGTATTTTTACCTGTGTGGGATATATATACATATATATATATATATATATATATATATATATATTGGGAAAAACTTATTTTATTGCCATTTTGTGAAAAGGAGAAGTTGCAAAAATTATTTAAATGATTTAATTGCATGTCATTGTGAACATTTTTTTTTATATGAATTGTGTTTAGAGTTCGTAGATTTCCAATAATTGATGACTATAATATTGGAGAGAAAAATCTTGGTGGAGATGAATAGTGTTCTAATTCCTGGGATGAGGAGTTATCGTTCTATACATTATTTCCATTTAGACTAATGTCTTCATCTTTGTTGTTGTTATTACAACGTTTTAGGCATTGTGCCTTCCAGCCTTCATTAAGTGTTTGTCAGTCTGAATAACCTGGCGGTAGTTGTGAACAGAAGAGAAAAGATGATTCAAGGATAATTGCACATAAGCAAATGTAATAAATTTGACTGGAGTTTGAACTCAGCTCTCCGATTTCTCAATTCGGTCCCAATCCATTACACCACCCTCATATCCACCTGTATTTTTTTTATAAATTGTATAAGATTATAAATTATAAATCAATGCTGACAACATCATCATCATCATCAATGCATTCAATTCTATTTCTTTTTTCAAAAATTTTGATGAGCTTTTCTTCTGTCAAGCAACAGAAAAAGATTTATGGTTGGTTAAGGAGGTTAAATCTGTAACTTTAGAAATTGTCTTATTTTAAGAAGATCCTTTAGTAATTATTTTAAGAAGATTCTTTGTCATCCTGTCTGAGCTGATGGTAATTATTCATAATGATGTCAAGGCAACTAATTAGAAAAATACATACAAATATATTGCAGTATGAAAATATTGTTTCGTTCATATCAAGTAGCGTGATGTGTGCCAAGTTTATGTTGTTAACGTATATCAGGAGGGAACGGTTAATTGTTTATTGCTATTTCATTTCTCTTTTTGCAGTTTGCAGGATGCAATGTTTATAAAGTTTGTCAAGCAACATGATCATTTTCTCTATTTCTAATATGTAAAATGTTGGATCAGATGTGCATTTTCCATCTGATAAAAGTCAGAGAGCACAATGATGGGAACATTGTGATAACAACAACAAAGATGAGGACAATTGTGTGTGTGTGTAAATAATACCAGAAAATGGCCACTTCTCTTTAGTTTCTCTGAGTAGAAAGTTTGTAGAGAAAAAAGGCTGAGGAAATGTTTGCAATTGAAAAAAAAAAACATTTAAATATTTATTTCCTTTGTTGAAACAGGCTGAAAATGAGTTATGGAATTCAAGGAATTCTTCTTCTTTTTCTTCTAGGTGACATGTCCTTTATAAGGACATTGGCAATGATGGCTCTCAATAGCTTTTAGTAAATTACTCTTGTAGCTCTTAATAAATTTGATCTTTTTGTTATATCTCTTAAACCTTGCTCTGCTATCCATTTATCAAGCTCTGTAGGCAGGGGTTATACATCATTTTCCTCTGTCCCTCTTACTTTCAACATGTCCTGTGAGTATCAAATTTTCCAAGTGCTCTTTCCTCATCATGTGCCCTAGAAATTTTAATTATCTCTTCCTGATGTTAAGTATAAGTGTCCTTTTTGTTTTCATTTTCTCTAAAACTGTGTTGTTGTTCACATGTTTGGTCTATGGTATTCTCAGCATCCTACTGTAGAACGAAATTTCTGTTGTTTCAAGTCTCTTCCTCATCTGTGAGGAGATTGTCAATTATTCACGGTAATATAGGAGAACTGATACAATTCTGTAAAAATTATCACTATCAATTATCAATAAATGAATTTAGGTATTCTGGTATTAATGCAATATCAAGTGAAGATATTGACAAGTTAAGCAAGGGTCAATGTTTACATTAAATGGGGGGGGATTATGAAACATAATTAACTGTTTTTTTTAATCTAATTTAAAAAAGTGAGCCTGAAGTATGTGGAATCAGCATAAAATTTTACCAAATGACAAAAGTGTTGCAATCAATCTTTGAAATAAAAAATGTCTTAAAAGCATGTGGTAATCAGAATATAGCAGATTAGTTCTAGAATTCTGAATTAGGTTTTAAATTCAGTGAGTTTAGCTTCGTCTGTCATGAAATAAGGTAGATGTTAGGAGTGTGTTATGTCAATCTTCCAAGAGTATCTGACACCTTTGAATATCATGATCACAAATTCTATTTTTTTTTTTTTTTTTTAGCCAGGCTTAAGCATCCAAACATTGGTGCCAGTGAGAAATAAACAATTGCCTCAGATACATGTTAGGTTAATGCCTGAAAGTGATAAATGTCCTGTGTTCAAAATTGTTTCTTTCATTGTTAAATAAAACTGATGGCGTTTGTCTTTGGTGCTTCCTGTTTGTAGAAAACCCAGTTAAATTCCCACCAGAAAGAACTATTCACTTGTATGAATGAGAATAGAATGTATGAGGAAATATTGAAAAGTTTTCAGCCTAACTAAAGTTTTCCTTAAAATTCTCCTTTTTGGTCAGATTTTGGGAAGCAAGTCGAATCAAGAACTTTTCAGCCCCTCTACTCTTTCTCCTTTTACATATTCATGTGAACTTTTAAAAAGATTTGGACTTGCAATCAAAAATCAATTTAAATTTTATAAATTTTACCATTAGAAAGAATTTACATAATTTTATTGTATGGAGAAAATATTTTTTTCCGTTATATAGGATATTAATAAAATATTCTTGTAAATCAAAACAAATATTCTCTCTCTCTCTCTCTCACACAGACACACTAAAATCAGACATCTAAGAACAAGTATGTGTCATATAAAATTAAATATCTTTTTCGATTTGTAACCAGAATACATCAACTAAATTATAAAAGAAAAGTTACAAAGCAATAAAATGTACATTTTAAGTAATCTCTTTCTACTTTTTTTTATCATTTCACCCTCAAGAAAAGTGATAAAGCCACTAAGATCCAAGGGGTTACTGAGTGTGAAAGAATGTGAGAAAAGTCATTATTATTGAATGTTTTCTTAACATTTTCAAGAACCTCTTCAATAAATTGCATTAAATTTATTATTTTTCTTCAATGTACTTAGAGATATTAATGTAATGGTAAATATTTTCAGACAGGAAACATTTGGCATTCATTGACTGAGCTGTTAACATTACTGTCGGTTGAAATTTATAAAATCTTTTTCTGTAAACATTTTTTTCAGGAAATTAGATTTCTCATGTTTACTAAATGTTATCACTCTTTCTAGCATTGGTGAGAGTTTCCTTCCTAATTTCTTTCTGTTTTAGGCAATGTGGAAATTCAGCATCTTGATCACATCATTATTTTCTCTTCTAGTTACTAGTGCTACCCATTTTAGTTGTTGCTGGTGTTGAAAGTCTTCAATTGATGTGGTTTTTGTTATTTGTTAAAACTCTTTAGGATTCTGTAGCACCAAATCTATAAGATCTTAATTAATTATAAGATCTTAGTAATTAAATGAAATAAATCTGGATAATATTAAATAATGGAAAAAAATTACATCATTTTTAGTTCATAGCTAATCATCTTGCAGGCAAATCATCAAACACAACCTGAATTTTCACCTATCACGATGAACAGGTGTTTTCTCAGTGAGGTCCCTTGCCTTAAGCACATATTGGGATTTAAACTCAACCCAGAAGATCTCAAGAGATACTGGAAAAAATGTCCAGTTCCCTGTACCACTCCAGTAAGTATCTGACTCCTTCTCCTCCTACTATTGCCTATCTTTACAAGAGCCAGATCAGGCCAAAAAAGGAGTACTACTTCCATATATGGACAGGAGCTGCCCATCTTTCAGTTTCCAATCTCATTAGAATCCAGAAGTGTCTAAGTGGCCTTGTGGGTGATGAATTATTTTCCACTCTACAACCCCTTTCCCACAGACATAAAGTTGCAAGCCTCTTGCTGCTCTATCGCTATTTCCATGGAAAGTGTTCAAATGAATGGCATTCCTTAGTTCCACCAATTCTAACCTTCATAGTGAAGACCCGCCATGCCACACTCATTGTAGCAAACCACCCTCATTCCATTCATATTCCATTGATGAGATGTAAGTTCCACTCAAGCAGCAGCTTCTCATGAATTGCTGCTTTGTGGAACTGATTCCTAAGAGTATACTTCTCTGATCACTACAATGTTAACCTGTTCAAGTCTAGGGTTAATCGTTATATTAACCACATATCCAGATATACTGTGCCTCTTACTCTGTAATCCTCTACCTCGAGTGGCTCTTGTGGCTTGTACAGAGTGAACGTCATTGTAAAAATAAATTTTCAAATATTAAATGTTTTTCAGAACTCTGTAAGAAGCAAACTGAACACATTTTCTTTCATACTATTTCTTGAATTGTTTGAATGTTCAAAGCCTTAATGACAAAATATTATTAAATGTCGAGGAAATTATTTATGTGAGATTTTAAAATTCAATTATCAACTTTCTTTTGTTAATTTTACGTTCAACTTTTTCATCTTATGAAATGTTTTGTAAATGATGATAATTTTTTAATCTAAAAACTGTACAATATTTTAATATACAGGTTGAACAAAAAGTAGGTTAAATAGGGTTTGTGTTAGGGTTTATATTATAAATATGGTGTTTGTGTTAAATTTTATAACTAAATTTATTTAAATTTAATGTTTTTCTTTTCAGAGAGTTCAGAGAACCCATAATGGCAAATAAAATTTTCAGTGCTTTTGTATTCCATTATTGTACGCAATAAAATTCAATTGTCTATGTAATAATTGTTTATCAAAATTTAATTGTATTAGAATTTAATCTCAAAATAAATATTATCATTCATTTACTGTCCACCTACTTTTGGTTCAGTATAATAATAATAATCATAATATATTTTCATATAATACTTTTTCTTATTTGATGAAACCTTTGATCCTCTTTATTATAGTAAGCAGAAATAAATTGCTATTTTATTTTTGTTAGTTGTCACCACAAGAGGGTTTGTGTCTAATCATTGTACCTGTTGGTCGGTCAGATGCTCCACTTTCCAACTGTGCAATATTTGCTAAAACTTTATTATGTCTTCCTGTCCCTAACTTCTTAACTCAGAGGCTAACTTTTTTCACAACAAAGGTTTTTTTTTTTTTACCAACACAGGTGTTAAGTGTTCTTCGTTATAGTGCAAAACTGGTTGGTTGAGTTTAATTATGGGAAAAAATTTGAACAATTGTAACTTTTTTTCTTTTTCTTTTTAAAGCATTGTTCTTTGTGTTAGTGGATGTCTTTTGTTGTCTGTCTGTCTGTCCTTTTTAAGGCTTGTTTACATTGTCATAAATATTGGTTACTTTTTCGTTTCAATGTAACAAAATGATAAAAAATGAACAGGAAAAATATGTAATATTTAACTTAGAAACTCTTTGAAGTACAAAATTTTGTTGAAAGTTTGGATAATTAAAGAAACAAAAATATGATTTGAAAGATTTTTTTCAACAAATTTGTACTGAAAACATTTGTTTTTATTTGGCAATATTTGTGAATATATTCCTTAGATTAATTATTATCATCTATCTAACTGGACTAATAGCTTCATATTATTTTTTTTGTTTTTTTTTTCAATCTGAATAAAATTAAATTATGCTCCTGATTAAAAAAAAAAGAAGATATTTGCTTTCTATCTACAATAAAATGAGCCTGGACTTGACCTGTTTTCCTAAACTGACATTTGACCCTGAAATATTTTCCATTTTTTTTTTTTTTTTTTTTTTTTTGCTACTATTTTTATTAGTACTTCCTACAAATGTTTAAAAGGTTGAATGAAGTGAACACCTACCACAGTCCTATCTACTTGCCAACTGACTGTTAGGTGATGTTCATTTACTATTCACCAAGACACAGATTACTCAGAGGGATAGTTTTCATCACTTACCATGCTAAAGGGATATTTATAAATCATTTTCTCATCTTTATATCAAACAAAATATTTATTCTATGTCAATACAAATATCTTCAATGAGTATTGTTTCGTTGACATTTAAAATCCATTCATCTTTATTACAACAAGTAAAACTACTCCAATAGCTTCATGTCTCACACATCTCGCCTGTGGAACTCCCTTCCCTATTACTGTTTCCCTGACAAATACAATCTCCAACTATTTAAGTGTAACGTCAATCGACATCTCCAGTTGCCTTGATCTATCCACTTCCCTTCTCCACATCCTTTCACCTTTCATTCCTATCTGCTCTCGCTCCAAATCTTCTGTAACCCCCTTGCCTTGATCGATCCACTGTCTTTCTCTTTCTCCACATCCTCTCCTTTACCACTCCTATCTGCTCTTCCTCCAACCCTTCTATAACCCCTTGCGTGATATTGGCCTCCAGCCGTGCTTGGGGTGATACGCTTAAAAAAAAGAAAAAAAAACTTCTACATTTGATGATTTAATCACTCAGTTTTTTTATTTGCGTTTTTGTCTGGTGTGAGAGAGAGACATTGAGTGATTGATCGATTGATTTTTATAAAAATGAAGCATTAGAATACAATAATTGTTATTTTCTGTTTTGGTTTCATTTCTCCTGTGTTAATAATTAAAAGAAATATGTATAACACTAGTAAATTTAGGAAATAGCTGTCTATTTTGGGTTATCTCCCTTGTGCAAAGTAACTTTCAAAAAGATCAGCAATATAGAACAAAAACAGAAAAGAAATACTAAAAAAACTAATATAGTTAAGAAAAGAAAGAAAGGAAAGGAATCTTCTCAATGTTTAAATTTATTTGTTGTAAAAGGATTTTCTTTCATGGAAAAAAAGAAAACAACATTTGTCTTATCCTGAATATTGAATAAGGTGCATACAAAAACATACAAAACTTGAAACTCCAGTGTGAAATTTGTAATGAACAAAAATTTATTACATTTGCAGAAAAATATTAACAAAATACAAGGCTTACAAATAATATAACAAAATACAAGGCTTCTTACAAATAATATAACAAAATACAAGGCTTCTTACAAATAATATAACAAAATACAAGGCTTCTTACAAATAATATAACAAAATACAAGGCTTCTTACAAATAATATAACAAAATACAAGGCTTCTTACAAACAATATAACAAAATACAAGGCTTCTTACAAATAATATAACAAAATAAAAGGCTTCTTACAAATAAGCTAGCACTAAAGTTTCCTTTTGTGCAACTTACAAAGGCAGATTAGAATACAGTTAGAAAATGTAATGGTTGTAATTCAGCAGCAGAATCATCACTTATAAATTATCAGGCATGGCCAAACACTGATAAACTGTGAGCAAGATTACATATGAACTTTGCAGGATCACTAAATAGTTCATACTATTTAATTGTGCTTAACAGTTTCACAAAATGGTCCGAGATATTAAAGTCTAAATGACCTACTACTGCAATAACAATTAAATTCTTGCACAAACTTTTTGCAAGATTTGTTGTATCTGACAGTGTGGTATCCAATAATGAAACTCAATTTACTTCTAGGGAGTTTAAAACTTTCTGCAAAAGCTACACGATTGAACATTTGATTGACAATGCCAATTTATCATCCGAAGGTTGAGTGGCCAAGTGGAATGGTTTGTTGACACCTTCAAAAGAGCATTAAGAAATGCTAAAGGCTTGGAAGCTGAATAAATGGCACTACAAGAATTTTTGAGTGCATATCAAATGACATTAAATGAAAATGTCACTGTGAAAATGTTGCCTGCAGAGCTCATGTTTATGATGAAAGTTAGATCCATTTTTGACAAATTACTGCTAGGAACTAAAAAGAAAGTTCAACAAATTCAAACTACCAGATCATTTAAGATTGGTGATAAAGTTTTCTTTAAGGCTGGAGTGGAACAGTGCCAGGAATGATTTAATGCCTTTGGTAGTATGATGTTCTTGAAGGAGTGTGACGTCATCTTAAGAGACATATAAATCAAATGTGGTCTAAATATGCACAGAATAAGCAATCAGTACATTTTAATTCACCGATGGACATATTTTACAATAGCTTTTGAAGTTCCTATTCCTAAAACTGAAATTGCAATACGATGCCAGGATAAGCAAAAACATGATCCGACTGAAATGTTGGAAGTGAACCCATGTCAGAAAAAGTATTGACTAAAGAAAATGCATATCTAAAAATCTGGGGTGTTGTGGAGATGAACACACCTCTCAAGAAGAGGACTTGGACTCATCCAAATACATAGAGACTGATGCCAAGAATCATCAGTAGCAGCAGAGAAATGTAGAGAGTTAGAGATCAAGCTTATCTGCCTACTATCAATTTCAGCAAGACTCCAAGCAATATTCTACTTCTTGAATGTTTTATCTTCATTCAATGCAATGAAGATATAGTAAAACACAGTAGATTGACATTGACCCAGTTCTAATATTACTACTATCCCTATCATGATCAGACTTAAAAAATACCACTACTGGACTTTCTCCAGGCTGCTACCAATATTATAAACAAACATTTTGTTGACACCCATTATCAAAGGACACGCTCATCACTAAAGAAAATAAATAAAAATATATCATTTATTTTATACACTTGAGTCAGTTCGTTTTTTCCAAAGTTTCTAGTAAAGAAAATCCTAGCAACACTATATCCACAGTGGTGACCCACCAACGGAAACATGTCCACTATAATATAAGAAATTGTTTTTATAAATATTCATGATAAAATGATATTTTACAATTTTAATTGGATATCAACTTTAAATTAATTTATAATCAGTGTAACCTGAATGTAAAACTAAATTCAAAAAAATAAATTTCTGCAGTAATTGGTTGATTGGAATCTTAGCATTTATGGACAGGAATAACTTTTAAAATAGCTTAAGTTGATAAAATAATGTTGATAAAATAACTTAAGTTGATAATGCTGGCTCAAAAATGCTGATTTGATAATGCAGTTAAATGCTAAAGTGTGTAAAAGTTAGTGAGATGCAGCAAGATATTTTGAAAAATTTTGTTTTGCTTTGATTTTTTTATTAAAGAATATCTTTATATTCCATATAAATCTTCATTGATTTTTATGTATTAGAAAGAGATTCATAAATAATGAATGTGTAGAAAAAATGGTGACTTAATGTAGTTCTTTAAATGTGTGTTGATAGTTGGTAGTATTGTCATTAGGCCCATTGTGTCTAGAATTAACAGTGAACCCCACAATTTAGCTAAAGCCAAAAAACTACATTATTTCACCATTTTTCTACAGATCTATTGTTCATGAATCTAACTTATTGCTTTCTAATACATAAAAATCAATGAAGATATATACAAAATACACACAAGATATACTTTAATGGAAAACCAAAATAACATTTTTCAAAATGTCTTGCTATATCTTTTACACACTTTAGTGTCCAGAATGTTTCTCACACATATTTGAATATCATCTGTTACTTCATTCCACATGACACATGACACGTGTCTAACCAATAAGAAATAATCAAACACAACATACCATTAATCTGCGTTGCTTTGCTTTTTATCATTTTTTTATCATTTCTATCTTCATCTCGGATGAAGCTTTGATAAAGTGACACTTATTAGGTTGAGATCTGTTTCCTACTTGTTCTTTATCATTCATATATATATATATATATATATATATATATAAAAGTGAACATTGAAGTCAACACTCCAAGGCAATAGGCTGTTTCATGCTGGACGCAATTGTCAGGCAGCCTGATGAATGCGTTCAACATGAAACAGCCTGTCGCCTCTGAGTGTTGACTTCAATGTTCACTTTTACATTTATATTTACATACACTTTATCTTTGATATTGAGCACTTTATCCCATAAATATAGCACACCTTAAAACTATATTTCTTCATATATATATATATATATATATATATATATATATATATGTATAACATTTGAGACAACACCATAGTATATAGATAAACCACAATAGATATAGTTTTCAGTTTAATTTTTATTTTCATTGTGTATCCATAACAAATTTATTTAGGTGATAAATCTTTGATGTTCATTAAATTGAATAAAATGAATTTTGCCATAAAATCTAAATTTGAAAAGAAAGTAAAAATAACATTAAGTGTCATTGGAACAATAGTTATGATGTTCTGTTTTTGAATTTGTTTTCAATACAATTGAACAAAATCTGCTGTTGTAAAAAAGTAAACAGTCTATCAGCAATAAAGTAATAAAGGCTATCATATTGTTGGTATTGAATGAGTTAGATTTTCTTGTTTTTGAAGTGGGGAGGAATGTTGTTTCATTCAGGAATGTCATCTTTGCAAAATCACAATATTACCTGTATAAGGAGTATTATTATTATTTTTTATAATGGTTTTCACCCTGTACAAGGCCTGACAGCCACTCAAAGTAGAGGATTACAGAGTAAGAAGTAAGAGGCACAGTTTATGGGGATATGTGGGGAAGATAATGGTTAATCCTAGACTTGAATAGGTTAGAATTGTAGTGATTGGGGAAGCATCTTCTTGGGAGTAGCGTTTGCACAAAGCAGCAGTCTGTGGGAAGAAGCTCTGCTCTCGTATACTGGTACTTTGAATGTTTCCTCAGTTCGCTAAATAATAAAAGAAAAACTCGTCCTCATGTCTCTATTGTTCATGTCACATATTTCTTTTAATGTAAATATTTGTTAATTTAGATAAAAATCATTAAATTCCAAATTATATAAACATAATTTTTAGCTAAGGGGAGGAAATGTCCTGTTGATTTCTAGAAAAATCCAGGTATAGGCTATCATATTATTTGATGTAATTCAATTTTATAAATCTTTGTTTTCTATGTTTTGATATTTTTTATGTTTTTCTAGATTCTTTATTTTTTCATAGAATATAAAAAAATGTTTCAAAATGCTATTGATTGTACCTTGGATAATTTTGTATGTGTTTCTGTGTGCCACACTCTATTCATTTTTGTGTGCATAAATTTGAAGCTAATGTTTCCAGTATTTTTTCTCTATATAAATTTATAGCCTTATTATTTAGTAATCGAATTATTTTCCTATGAGCTGATGCCACATTTTGGTAGATTTAATCTGAAAAGAACAATTCTATTTTTGATCTGACGGATTCTCAAGAGAATCCGTCATTCATGAATTTGTTGGAACTGTAGATCACTTCAGTCCCTTTCCAAATGCTGTAATCTAGCTTACTTCTGTCTAGCTTACTATATTTTCATGGTAATTGTTCTGATGATATTTCCTCTTTGATACCTCGACTTTACGAATTTAAGTGCAGTACTCAATTGGCAGCTAGGTCTCATCATTTTATACCTAGATGTAACCATAAGTTCTATGCTAACAGTTTCTTCTATCATTTGTGGATTCTCTTCCAACTTCTTGCTTTACAGTTAACTTTGATCTCCAAAAAAATGCAATGTTAATCTTTATTTTTTTTCCTCTTCTTTTATTCTTCTCTCTCCTCAATAGTTTTATTTTTTTCTTATCTTCTCTCACACTCAATAACTCCTTGCATTTTAATGGCATTACTGCCTTTCTTGGGGTGAAATGATCATACGATCAAAAAATGATCAGTCAAAGGTTGTAGGAAGTAAAGCCATGGATAAGTCTGAAGAATACATTTCATGTAGAAGAATTTCTAAACTCAGTTTCATGATTCTTTGTGGCATCACATTTGTAACCTAAAAATGACTTTGTCATCAGTCAGCTTTTTTTTAATGAGAAAAAGATCACGGCTCCCGTGCATTACTGAAACAAACCAATTGCTCACTCTAGCATTGGACAATATGTTTATCTCCGGTCATGAATTCTTTAAGAATCCTAGAGATAAGAACTTTTCTCCATTAGAATAATTTGGTTTGAGATGTTAAAAGCTTCTTTTGGATTTTGCTAATATTTTCTTTGCATTCATTTTTTTTGAAAATGTTCAGACATTGAACTAAACTTTGTTACAATTGGAACTTCCTGTGATCAACACTAAGTTGTGAAAGTTTTTTTTTATATTCTGATTTATTTTTATATAAATTCTCTGCTCTTTGGAATAAACATATATTTCTAAATGATAAAAAAGTATTTGTAAAAGATGACTAGAATTCTGAATGAATGAAATGCCATTTTTTACTGTAACTTCCTTTATTTATTTTTAGTAACTTCCGAGGATGACTGAATGCCACAAAATTTCAAGAAATGCTTTAAATTTTTAAGCTTTCTACTTCTTGTTATGTCACTCAAAAATATTCATGATTTTGTTTTTAAATGCTGACATTGAATTATTTTTATGCATGTGGTGGCATCTCTGTCTCATTTAGTTGTTGCAGAGTGACATTTAATAGCATAATAACTTATGTCCTGAATTTTAAATCAAAAGAAGAAAAACTGAATTCCAAAGCATGGATAAGGCAATAGGAAACTACTTTAATATATTTCCCAAGAATACATGGGAATTCACAGATAATAAAGAAAAGGAATCTGGAAAGTCATGATTGCTTACATCCTGAAAGGATATGGTATTAAAAAAGAAAATGAATTTTAAGGTGAATGCTCTACTTTTTGGCCTTGTGCCAGACTAATAGAACCAACTGTCAGTTGACGCTTGCAAATATTATATTTTAATTGTTGCTCAAAAAAGAAATATAATGAAACTGCTAATGAAAAATCTTCTTGTGGTTAAAGAGTCTTTCATTTAGGGAAGCATTTAGAATTGTTTGCTGAAAATTTTCAGTGGCATGGAATTAGCTTAATGGTTGGCAGCATGGAAAATCAAATCTACATTCAAATAACAACTGAAATAATTTTTCACTAATGCCTTTACAAAAGGTATTTAATCCACCTCTTCTTCTAGGTCAGGTCAGGATATAAAAGTTTTTGAAAGGCTTGGCATCATATACTCCAGTAAACTGTAAGGTCAAGGTGTCATTTAATTTTTGGATGAAGAATTTGTAGAAACTCAGTTCAAATGTTTAAAATTTTTAAGAAAAAACTCAGTTCAAATGTTTAAAATTTTTAAGAAAAAACTTTTCCTTTTTATAAATTACCAATTTGTTGAATAGTAATTCTATCTTAATTTCTTTTTTAAAGTGAATTATTTGATAAAAGAATGTTTCTCTCTCTTTCTTGATAAATGATCTGGTTTTATTTAATCAAAAAAAAAAAGAAAAAATTCTTATCCTTTTTTGTTTTCGCTTAAATGTTTGAAAAAATTGTTTGCTCATCTATATTACAAAAGTCAGTATTAAAATACTGTGTCAGCACTGTCACTAATAGGAGTGTCTGGAGCTGGGGCAATGGCTAACAAGTCTAGTCTGGTTGACTGTTATTCATAAGTAATGACCTTGATCCTCACTGGGTGCCCCTGCTTGTAGGATTGTGCTAAACTAAGCTTAGTAAATGACAGGAAATTCAAAAAAAGCTAAATATTTTATCTTGTTTTACTGGCAAAATAACTAAATCCAGACCATTTTCTAAGTTTGTGTAAAACTCAATTAGGCCTGCCTTTCTCTTTGAGCCAGAGTATGTGTCTCTCAAGAGTGTACATTATAGGTTTGTTTTTAATCAAATAGGAGATTACATACCATATCCTCCAGAAGTAACCTTTCACCAGCAAAGGTCAAACTTTGAGAGATTAGCATCAATTACTTTACACTTTTATGATATCCTAACTTCCTGTTTAAACACCAAATTCAGGAAGTGCAAATTAAGCAGGAAACCTGTTTTCCATTGTCTTTTTAAAAAAATTCAAAGATAAATTTTCTGATATTTAAACAAGGAAGTGAAATCCAAAAACTAACTTTGTAGATAATCAATGTTTGATTAACAAAAAAGTCACAAGTGAATTTTGTTGATGTTTCAGTGTTTATTTCAATTATCATCAGTTTATTAATGAAATAAAATTGATTTGTAATTATTTTAATTAAATCAATTCTTTATCATTCATTTAATAGTAATTTAAATTTTTTTGGTTTTTTTTACTTCAAAATGAAGATTTTAATGAAATTTAATTTTTGTAATACTTTTTGAGATTTCTGTGACTACTTTTCTTTTGATTTTTTATGCACATAAAGATGTCATTTCTATAAGAATTTTGTTCTATTTTTACTTAAAGGTTAATTAGCATCTACCTTTATACTATCCATTACGTTAATCAAAACACATACTCATCCCATCTGTCTTTAAGGTTCATATTTCATCTGAAGCTGAATGTGTTTTTAGTTCACAATCAGTTTCTTTTTATTTTCTTTTGTTGTTGTTGTATTACAAAAGTGGGAAATGTTTCTTTTTGTTGTTGTTACTAATGAGCCATATTTATCTGCCTCAAAAAACTGATGCATCACTGTTCCAACTTGCTGCATAACAATCTCCTTCTTGTCTCTTTTATTCTTATGCATCACTTACACAAGAAAAATAACGAGAATAAAATTTACAATTCTCGACTGAGAATTTCTCTTTTAGAAAAATTACTTAGAAAAAAAATTTAGTTTTGCTTGTTTTAAAACTATTTTTGACCAAAATTTATTTTGAATCTTCTGTTTAACCCTTTGAGTCCTGACCTTCACTTTACTGGTGGTAGAGAAAAATGACGTAATGCCCAGCCACTGGTTAAAGAGTGGTAGAGAAAAATGACTTAATGTCCAGCTACTGGTTGAACAGTGGGTAAACACTTGTAACTATTTTTATATCTACCGTGAAACATTACATACCAATTATTTGCAAATTTTGACTCGGGAGCTCAGGCAGAAGGGTTAAAATTGTTCAGGAATGCAGGACTGAAAGGATTAAGTACATCATTTTGAATAAGCTACTTACTATGAGGAGGTACGGTGGAGTAATGGATAACAGCTTGGATTGAAGAATTGGAGAGATGAGTTTGAATTCCAGTCAAATCCATTACATTCACTTACACACTAATACCCTTGGGAAAAGTATAAATCCTCTTCTTCTCCCCCCACTTATGGGCAAATAGCAGGACAGACTGGGTTCTATAGCCTTGGATGGTAACTAATCTAGGAGAAGGACAACTCTGAATTCAAAACCTGATCCTTCAGGCTTGTGCAGTAGGCTAACAACTTACTTAAAAATATGTTCCGCAAGGAATTTAAAGGCATAATATATATATATATATATATATATATATATATATATATATTTACTATAAATATATATTAATTAGATATGGTTATTGGATGAAAATTATTTCACTTTGTCATTTAAGCAATCCTGAATTTTTAGACTCAGCAAATTATTGATCATTTTTATTGAAGGCTTCACAAATTTGATTTTTTACACATGACTTCTCTTCCAAATAACTCTGAAGCATTTATACATTGTATGTCATTATTATTACCCAAATTAAGGATTAGTTTTTGATTTCATTGTATATTCTTCATAGTTTTCATCTAATTTCTTTGGATTAAATATTTCGGATATTTTTTTAGCTCTAATGGCCAAAATTCTCATTTGTAGAATATAGAAATTTGCAAATAATAATAAAGGCATGAAACTAATGTGTATTTTATTTTTTTTAAATTGAGTTGGTTCTTTGTAACAATATAACTGAGTGACTGTGCATCTTTATATTTTTTTGTCTTTCCACCTCATGGGAAAAAAAATTATATGGTGATTTTAAAGTGACTTTTGAAGTAAGAGAAAAAATTGTTAACTATTCACATTGCCTGTCTATATTCCTGAGATTGAGGTATTGTAACTATTTACATTGTTCAGACTGTTGTTTTCATATTTATTGTTGAATTCACAGCATTTTGGCCATTGTACATGGTCCAGTGAATAAAAGCATTGGTTGAAGCAATCCAGTGACTTGACCCAAAGAATTTTGAGTTCAATACCTGACCACAGCAGAGGTGAACAAAAAAAAACTTGGAGTGTTAAGTTACTAAAGGGAAATAACTAAAACTGAAATATCCAGAAAAGGCATGGCATGTGGAACTAGAACAATCTACTCCAGTGGATGAAATAAAGGGTTTGGTTCAAAATTCCAACATATATCACCAGAAGATCACAGCATACAATCGCTAAAACATTGTGAATATGGCAATAAAGATGAGGACAACAGTCCAAACAATGTAAGTAGTATTCCCGTTGCTTATCATATGATGAGAGATGCCCAAAAATAAGGTACAAGCATTTACTAATGTATCATGTTTATTAGTATGATAATAAATACTAATAAATCATTTTGTATCTGTTAAAAGCAGTATTATGCTACTTTTCCATAGAACCCTCCTTGAAATTGATGCATTTGTACATGAAGTTATAAACAAGAAGTCATAAAACTTTCTTCAAAGAATATGGCAATTGGTGCTATCCTTGCATCTGTGAAACAACAGTATCTGCTGTGAATGGAACTGCATCTCAGATAAATGTCATTTGAGGAATTCAAACAAATTATCATCCTGACATGGCTTTCCATTATATTATGCAATAGATATATGATAAAACATCCAAAACATATCTCTGGGCATCTCTTTGACTAGATTGGCTTTGAGGCGGTTTTGTCATGTAGTAGAATGACCCCTTTATGCAAATGTCTTATACTCTTTTAACAACTTCCCTCACTCTGTGCTTATATTTCACACTACCTGATTGCATTAACTTGCTGGCCATGAATAGTATAAAATCCACAAATGGCAGTCACACTGTTTTGTATTCAAGTTACCATCTATTTCTTTGCTGAGTGCTAAACTAAATTTTCTATGTGATCAGTGATGAAAGTTGCTTATTTTTGAAAAAACCTGATGCACCAAGTTCTTATCATCTGTGATCATATACTTCAGAGATTCCCTATCAGCTCTTGGATGCCATTCCAAGATATAAATGCTCATGCACTGGAATTTATGTTCTTCAATCAAAATTACTTTTGGACCCAAAGTTGGATTTTTATCCTTGCCTATTCAAAAATCTTATTATACTTTGCAACTTTAACTGCAGAACAAAATGCAAATGGTACACTGCCTACAAAATAATGTCATATATGAAGCTATGGTATGACCCAAAGAAAATACAGAAAAATATATATAGAAATAACAGTCTCTGGAAAGAGAAGATGCTCCCATAAAACATCATTTAACAACAAAAATTAAACAAAAAAGCGCAATCTCCTCAAAGACTATCTGGAAACTCAAAAACCAAAACACACTGAAAATAAAAAGAAAACAGCACCAGCTTGAAACAACTATGTAACCTTTGCCTTGAGGAAAAAGTATTTGTAAGCCTTTTTCCAGAACAAGATAAACTCTTAAACAAAAGATCACAGATTATTTCCAAATGTAACCACGAAAACAAATTCTTACTATGTTATGTACAACAACAACAACAACAAGACCAAAGACGAAATAAAATCCCATGAATTTAATGTTTTTTTCAAATTGCCAAAATTTAGAAAAAAAAAACACATAAATAAATGAAATATAAATGAATAATAAATAAATAAGATAATCTGAAATATCATAATTATTGATAATGTAAAGCATTAGAACTGGGGAGGGTCAGTTTCTGTCACTTCCCTTAATTCCCCAGTGGCCTATATATGGGGCTCACTGAACTAATAGTGATACATAGCCTGAAGATCATTGTAGATATGATATTAAATCACCAAGCAATGTTGATTCCCATGTCTCTACACGCACATATACAAGACAATTGGTTGCACTAATGTGTGCATCATTATTCCATTTTAGGTAAAACTTGTAATGTCAAACTGAGTCAATGACAGACGCCATATTTGTCAAGTATTTCTTAATATTACTATTTTCGATTATGTAATGATAAAAACCGTTTTAAATTTACACACAATATTCATTCTTTGATGTTTATTCATATAAGTATTTAATAGAAACATCAATAAGTATATATACTGCAAGCATGTAGAAACACCTGAGCACCTATTATTCATGAATTAGTCCCTTTGACCTGAATAAAGTTTTACATTTGGAAAACTAGATTTAATAATGAGTAATAGTTTTGTGCATTTGAAAATTTAGTGAATAACAAATTTCATCTGATCTCTTCAGATATGTGTGTGTATTTTTCCATAATGAGTTCTTAACCATTATATTCTGAACACTCCCTGTTTCACCCCCTCCCCAAAACTTGGTCAAGGTCAAGTAGAACTTTACCTGTGGTTTTTTTTTCTCACCTATATCATCAAGTGTATCTTTTTCTATTTATTTTTAAGTCAACTTTTTATTTCTGCTTAACCTGCTATTCACTTTGCAAATGTCCACGCAAGCCAACCACACTTCCTCTCACCTGTTCAACTCTCACCTTTTATTTCTGTCACATTGTATTTGCACCTTGTTAGGAATTCTAATTGCACATGTGACTGGTAAGTATGATGATTGAAAGAAGCGCTGCAACTCTGTATCTTGACAGGAATTTGTTTTGCTTTAATCTCTCTTGCTTGTTGGTCATTTAAGATTTTGATGCCTTAGGTAGGGATTAGTAAACTTTCCTATCTTTTTGTATGTTCTGTTTAAACTTTGTAGACATGTATAGAAGCCTTATCTTGAATGCTTCATGTCACTGTTTGAGGATGCAATTCTATTTTGACATGAATTTCATGTGCACATATTTACTTTTTTATTGACGTAAGCCTCTGATAGCAAATACCTGAATGTGTTTATCTACACATGTCTGTGTGTCTCCACTTGCTGCTGCAGACATGTCTGTTCATGTTAGTTTTTTTTTATATGATCACTGGACTGTGGGTTATAAAGTGCAAGGGTTAGTTCTTACCACCAGACAGATGAGGCTCATTAACAACAGAACAGCTAGCAATTTAAAGATATGTAAAAATAATTATGCTTTTCTTTCTAACCGTTATCTGTTCTAACCTGGCATATTGACTTCAGTCACTTTTCCACCACAACATAGCTTCTCTTTGATTCTTCTATAAATATTTTCATGGTAATCGTTCTGATGAGCCTTCGTTGTTGGTACCTTGAGTTAGATCTCATAATGTCTTTGTTGAAATTGCTAGATGTAACCGTAAGTTCTATGTTAATTTCTTTTTTCTCGCTTGTGAAACTCTCTTCCGGCTTCCTGCTTTTCTCTCAACTACAATCTTCAAAACTTTAAATGTAATGTCAATCATCATCTTGTCTCCTTGAATCATATTTTTTATTGTCAATTGGGTTTCTCTCTCTCTCTTTCTCGGTAACCCATTGCGTCCTAGTGGCTTTTATTGCCTTGCTTGGGGTGAAATAAGTTTTTAAAAATTGGAATTGCATTTCAAGCTGTAAAAAATATTGTATATATAATCTTTTGGATATAAATAAATTTATTTTAAAATATCATTTAATTTAAAATTAAAATTCAAAGTTCATATTTTTTATTTGCTTTTATTTAGAAAAAAAAAACAACTTTTCCCTAATTTAAGAATAAATTAAAGCTAAAATTAAAACAACTTTTATTTTCTATAATTGGACTTTTTTTTCTCTCTGTCAACTATTTTGACATAATTGATGTGCAGAATGAAACAACACAAACCGAGTTCAAGTTTTAGCCAAAGCTTTTAGAGTTCACTTTGCACTTATGTCCTTGGCAAAGGCATGAACTCATTTCTTCCTGCAGCTATTGATAAATAGCAGGATAATTGAAACCTGTAAGGAAGTCCAACTAATAGAAAGATCATCTGAATTAAAGAACTTACTGTTTGGCAGTTGCTATGGTTGATCATAAGCCAGTTAAGAAATGGGAAGAGTTGGGCATTGGTGGAACTAGAGTCCTAGTGGGGGAGCTTCCTTGGGTGGCAAGTTTGTAATGAAATATATGTTGTCAAGTTTTGGAATGTTGCTTAGATGGGTGGCAAATTCTACAACTGCCCTAGACAGGACAAATGCTAGGAATGCCACTGGTTAGTATCTTAATTCTATAATTCCAACAGAAACAATGACCAAATCTCCAGTGAAAAAAATCTTGTATTATTTCAAAATGGAGACAGCTATTGCCAAATATGCCTTGTGGTACTTTTGTCATGCATATTATCAATTGATTTTGTAAACTTTAATTTCTTGCATGTCGTAGGTCATACACTTATATCCATATTTACTGGGTTTTTCATGCAAATAAAATTGATTGAATCTCCAATAATGTCCAACATTGCTTTTTTAATAATTACAACATAATAATATATTAATGGATAGGAGAAACATTTGATTTGGAAAACACTTGAATAATGATCTTTCTCGCTTTTTTACTTTAAATTTTAGGGCTGTCTTGCATAGGGTCTGGTACAAGGCTACAGTTGAAAGCGCACACATCAGATTTGTATACAAACAATAAATACTTAATAAACTTAACTTGATATGTATGACCCAAGGCTTAGTCTAGTTTAAGACCACTATATCAGTGCTCCCAGGATTATACTTACTATATGAGGAAATAATTAGTATGACTAAATTACTAACAATTGTCCAAACATTGGAATCCACAAATATATAGGAGTCAGTTCCATTGATTAACTATTAAGATTCATAATTTAAAATCAATTTTACTTGGTTGTGCCATTTTAAACAATGGCGACTTAAAAATATTAAGACAGCTGGGGTAACAAGAATTAATTTCTTAGCATGACTAATGGTTATTTTCTAAGTGTAGCTTAGATGTGGCACAAGGCCGAAAGTATGGGACACCTAGTGAGGATCAAACTCACTTTTCAGTCATAACGGATCTAGTAAGACAAGCTTGCTAACCATTACACCACACCGAGGTGCCCTTAGCATGACTAATGTTTTAAGTAATAAGACACAGTGTACCGAAATGATTTAAGATTTTATGAATAACAATTTTTTTTTTTCTTCTGATGGCAATTATTATAAATTTTGTGCTGTAAGATGAAAGCAACTTAGTTTCTTGTTTAATGGAACACTTCTTTTTTAATGGCAGCTTGAAAAGTCAGTGAATTCTAAGCCAGGTTGATTTTTCTCCTTTGAAGTTGTTCTGGTGGGATAATTATCGTGGCTGGCAGAATGCCCATCTTTCTTGGATGCCATTTTGATGCAGTAATTAAAACAGTTTGCATCATGTGTTTCTAACTGTAGATGTGTTTACAGTAGAAGTACTTAACTATTTAGTTAAACACCTCTTCTTATTTTCTATTGTATTATTTATATTAGTAACTAATTAGTATCTATTAAAATTCTCAATGTAATGAATAAGTTTTTTTTAAAATAAACCAGTTTATAATATTTGTTGAAAAATTCTTAGCAAATTATTTCTTTTAAATCAGAATTTCATGGACATTTTTGTAAGCATTTGAAAAATATATTTCTGAGATAGGATTTTGAAGAAGCAACTAAATAGTGCTTTCTTAACTCTGTTCTCTTGTAAAGAACTCAAGAGGCTGAATATTAAAATTCTCTTATTAGAGAAGAAATGGTTCCTGCTACATTTCTTGCCTGATATTCCTTACAACTGTTGATTTCTTAATTCCTTGTGACTGCTTTCTTGCCAAAGGCCTTTTGAAAATGGCTTTTCAATTTAAGGACCAATTTGTGAAGTTTGTGCTCCTTCATTATTTTCTTTCACTCACTAATTTTTTTTTCTTCAAAAATTAATTTGGTAAGAAAAATAAACATGGGTGAATTTTTTTTCCAGAACTCATATTACAGAAATCAAAAAAAAATTAATGTTTTATTTGAAATTAGAATGACATAACAGTATCTTTTTGACTTCATTGGCTCGTATATTTTTGTATACTACAATTGTTTATAGGCAATCAAAACATCCTGCAGACTTGCTCTAAACCTATTTTCCCCCTTTTAAAATTAAAATTATATTTTTCTGCAATCATTGCAGTCATTTTAACTTTTAAAGATCTTGTGCAAACTTATTTGGTGGGGTGGGGAATCATTAAAAAATTTCTTTGTATAAATTAAAGGTATTTGTTTCTTTTTTTTTTTTCATCACCATTTTCTCTCATGAAAGCTTTTCATCCATAGGACAACCATTTTTTAATATGGAGGAAAACCTGTATTTGCTTTTTTATTTCACTTATGATGCTCATCAATATTGGCTTGATACAAACATGTCTAGGGGTGGTCTTCATTCTTCATTTTTAGGGTTGGGTTTAATAAGTTTTATTTGGCCCACACAATGAGGCTTGTTATTATGAAAGGAACACCTTTTTTTCTCTCTCTCTCTCTCACTCTTTCTAGTAAATTTATACAAATAGTAGTTTGTTAATAATTCACTATCTTCAGCTTATGTAATCAACTTTTCTCATTCTTAAAACTTTATATATTTTTGATATAGAATTATTATATTACAAAATTTGTCACTTAGCTTATTGATGTTATACACCTCTTATTTCTACTCTGATATAGTTTACAGAATTAATATTCAAGTGTGTTATTTAACAAGGTTTGTACCAATTTAAAAAAGTTTTTGAATGCATATTTTTGTGTAGGTTTTCCAGAATTTAAACTACTAAAGAAAAAATCTTTAATCACTTTTTTATTTGATAAGAAATATCAGCATTGTAGTTTAGAGCCTCCAGTCATTAAACGAAATTTATAACCAGGCCCACCAGCTGTGTAAAACCAGTTGGTATGGAAATGTGTAATTACTTCAAAATGAAATAATTTTTTGTAATTAAGCCATTTGTTCATTTCACTCATTACAAAGGAGTAAAGTGAAGCAAATCTTTATGTATATATATATGCATATATAATCTAGAATTTGACATGGATGAGACTCTGTACTCATAACTACAGACATCAGGGAATGGCATAATACTCTCTTGTCAGTATAATGGGTTGGGTGAATCTCCACTACTTTATTAGGGTGGGTTATTTTAATTACTTCGATCCAAATAGAAAACGCAGAAAGTCCTGAAAACTGATATCATCAAACCGTAAAAGTAAAAGTAACTGTCTTTTTTTTTCTATCTGAATTTCCTTTTAAGTGTTTCATTGGATAATAGCCTAGTGGATTAAAGTGTTAGTTTGTGAATTTGGTGACATAGTAATTGTGAGTTCAATCCCTTGGCTGGGCAGTGTGCTTGGACTCAGTGGAAACAGGGTGAGCAATAACTGAGCAGTACTCAAAATAAGAACAAAACATGATAACCCTAGAATACATGATCCATGGATCAAGAACAATCTACTCCTGTAGATTGAATAAAGGGTTCAGTTTAAAATTCCATGATGTTTACCCAAATTGACAATCCTTTGATGAATTGAATAACAACAAAGATGAGGACAATAGTCTGCATGTAAACAATTTAAACAAGTTCCAAGAATTTAAACAAGTTCCAAGAATTTAAACAAGTTCCAAGAATTTAAAGCAATCATTTGACTTTTGATTGATTATTCTTTTTATTTGTATTCTTCAGTTTTTGGTCAGGAATGAAAAACGTTGAGATTAAACTTTTGAAAATCAAATTTAAAATATTAAAGGTTCTGATACATCTTCTGAGAAGAGGCAGATTTTACTTAAAATATTAAAGGTTCTGATACATCTTCTGAGAAGAGGCAGATTTTTCTTAGAACTAAAATAGGCAGCTGCTTAAGAATAAGTTAAAATTGAATGATTCGATCCATATTTGAACTTATGGAGTAACTTTCTTATGATCTCTTCATTGTTTTTATTTGTTTTAGGAATACAGGCAACGGTCAAGGAAGGAGGGAGGATCATCGTTTTATATTTTTTTTAATTTATCATTGTTTCAAAATCTTTCAACTTCCATCAAATCAACTGGTTTTGCAGGTTATTTTCATTCAAATGTAGGTGCAGTCAAAAGTGTTAAAATTCTTTTGTAGTTATGATTAGTATGTACTAAGGTTGAGTTGTAATTGTCTGCATTTCTTTTCTTTAAATTTCAGGTCAGAAAATAGTGAATGAAATATATAAATCATTAAGAATGTTTTCCAAAATAATTTTTGTTTTTGATTTCATTGGAAAAAGAAATTCTTAGCGTTTTTTTAAAAATTAATCCCAAATATTAAGCCATATGATTGGATCAGATGAAAGAGCTCAATTGTCTGTAGAGACCATTTTATTAAGGAACATTTTATATTTGACACAGTTAATAATCATCTCCATAATATTTGATAATAACAGTAACAAGTGGAACCAAATCCAAATACATTGTTGTTCATTTTGAACTCCTATTTCTTTCATGTTAATTTCAGTTGTTTTTCATTGCAACAGACTTTCATTTTACTGTTTACTAATGGCATAGAATGATGTGCTGAGTGGTTAAAATGAAAAGCAAGTGAAATACTAATCAAAAATGAATAATGATTGACAATGCTTTATCTATTAATTAAATTCAAAATATTAATAAATTTAAGTACAATTCAATTAAACCTGAAAAGTACTTTTTTGATCTGAAGCTCCAAAATAACTATCAGTTGGTCTCTTACAATTTGATGTAAAATTTGTGTTTAGAAGATATCTAGAGAACAATTAAGAGCAGCCATTTTCTCAAGGACTTTAAAAAAGAAGCAAATTCCAACGCCATTACTGTTACAGTTTTTTTATTTTTATCTTTCTGGTATTGGTTATTCATTTGAAATCAAAAAGATTTTGGAAAGATTGATTTGCTTGCAATTAAGAATATGAACAAGCCTGTTGCCAATGGGTAGCTCTAGGTTGGGAGGTTTGCCATACCCTCAAAAATCACCTTCATGAAAATGTGAACTAATATGCAAATTTTATTCCTCCCTCCACCAAATAAAAATCATTTCGTGAGGAGCCTGTATAAAAAAATAACGTAATAATTAAGAATAACACAGATATTAAAATTAATGAGAGATTTTTATTAAATAAAAATATTTTTAGAGAATTTAAGATATGGTAAAAAAACTGAAAGGAACTTGGTATATTTGCCAAAAAATATTTTGCCTTTTTTCTTTGGTCAACTTGTAGAAAACCAAAGTTGGAGGGGCTTTCTTGGTTTTGTCTTTATCTTTGGGTTCTTTGGTGTATGTCTTGTCCAACACAAATATGATTTCACTGATTAGGTTATCTCTGAAAGTCTATGTACAGTATCTCTTGATTTGGTCACAAAAAGGCTTAGAAAAGCGTCTTCGGACTTGTGCCGCATCCAAGCAAGGCTTAGAAAAGCGTCTTCGTTCTTGTTCCACATCTACGCAAGACTTAGTAAATCATTATAAGGATCATTATGAGACAATACCTCACAAAGTATCCACTGTGTAGATGCAATGAGGTATTTGAATTTTGATTTGGAATATCAATTCCATTATCATTGAATCTTTCAGACATCAGGAATGATGACATCAATTAAATTATTTCACACTGCCTGAGATTCACAAAAAAGTTGAATATGACTGAAGAAAAACTCCAGGGGAAATAAATGTTTCCAGCAATATATTTGGAAGAAGCGATTACTTCTACTTTTATTTAAAATCTTAACATAACAAATTTTGCTGTTCAATGGATAAGTTCTTTAAGAAGAAGCTAATAAGGTCTAAATTTAGAAGGATTCTTGATGAGAACAACTTCTTGAACTTTCCATGTTATTTAAAGAATAAATTTCATTCTAGATCTGCATTGCTCTCCTAAACTGAGCAAATAATCTTGATAGAAAATCTATCAAAACTTAACCAACATGTCATCTTCAGTTTTTATTGATTTTATGATCAAAATCATTGCATCTATTTTGGCAACTAGTTTTTCAAACTCATCTTGTATTTATATTCAAATGCAAGAAACAATTTGGTGTTATAATTTCAATATTAAAATGTG